>CAJNDS010000546.1:832823-939404 GCA_905221605.1 Symbiodinium natans
TGAGCCTTGCTGAAATCCAACCTGCACACTGCTGCTGCGTTTGCAAGAGCTCGCATGAAGCTGGCGCGCACCTGAAGCGAAGCCAAGCCGTTAGCATAGCAGATCACTAGTCCCTCATCAAATTAGTTTCGTTTTTGTGTTGCAACCGTATTACCTGACAAGGCAACTGCTTCGGGCTCAGGGTTTAGAGGTTCAGGGGTTTAGGGGTTTAGGGGTTTGGGGTTCAGGGGTTTGGGGGCTGACGTTAAGACGAAATGCTGTCGAAAGGGTACAGCAACCTCAGATACTTCTGCAAAGTAAGTGGGATGGCCTTTGTTGTTGGATGCATCTTTTGCTTAGTAGTAGAGTAGGTATCCTTAAACCTTTTTGGGGTATGATATCCCCCTTTAATCCCAAAGGTTAACCATTACTTACTTCAGGATACTGGACAACTAAGTTTGGCTTGTTAAACCCTAAACCCTAAACTGAACTCTAAACCCTAAACCCTAAACCCTAAGCCCTAAGCCCTAAACCGTAGGACCTTCGCCCCCTGGACGGCGATGACCGGAACCGCCGCCTGCTGCGGCTCTTGGAAGGCCAGGCAGCTGCCAGGGTTAAGGAGTTTGGGGGATTAGGGTTTAGGGTTTAGGGGTTAGGGGTTAGGGTGTTTCAGGGTTTCGGGTTAGGGGTTTAGGGTCGGGGGTTTCGGCCCGTTCCTTGGAGTGAACCCAAGAAAGCCTTCCCAGGAAGGTTTGGGATCCCTCAACCCTGAGCCCTAAAGCCTACACCCTACGGGGGTGCCCTGGTTTAGGGTTTAGGGTTTAGGGTTCAGGGTTTAGGGTACCCCTTTCCATTCCCGAGTCAGAACTCTGTGTGCTTGGTTGAGCACGCCCGGGCGTGAAATCCCACCAAGAACCTTCAAAAGCCACGGGACTCAATGAGGGACCCTTATGAGGGATTTTAGGGTTAGGGAATTTGGGGGTTATTTAGGGGCTACTGAGGCAGACGGTGAAATGAAAAGGCATAATATAGAGAGATTATATATGGGAATAAGACCTTCGGCCTACAAGGTCTAGAGTGGGGATGTTCCCCGTTATACTAGCAGTCCTTTATCGGGAATATAGTACCCCCCTCTTATAATCCCTATCAAGGAAGGTCAGTGTAAGGGGGAACATCCCAACGCCTAAACCCTAAACCCTAAGCCCTCTTCTAAACAGCCCCAAACCCAAAAATTTTTAGAAACCCTAAACCCTAAACCCGAAACCCGAAACCCTAAACCCTAATTCAGGGGCATTGGAGTCCCTGGGAAAACAGCGCTCAAGGCCCATACGCGTCCTTGCCAAAGTCGGCTGGACCACGGATGGATCCCTGGCAGAAGGCTCGATCTTGGGTTTAGGGTTCAGGGTTTAGGGTTTAGGGTTCAGGGTTCAGGGTTCAGGGTTCAGGGTTTAGGGTTTAGGGTTTAGGGTTTAGTGTTTAGGGTTTAGCCAAGAAGCTGATACAACCTCAAGGGTTTAGGGCTTTTGGAGTTGGAGTCAAGTCTATCCCAAAGACTTCTCATCGAGCCCTTAGCACCCTTGAGGTGCCCCGTACTTGCTTTTTAGGGTTTAAAGTTTAGGGGGGTATCGGGTTTAGGGTTTAGGGTTTAGGGTTTAGGGTTTAGGGTTTGGGAATTAGGGTTTAGCGTTTAGGGTTTAGGACGCCCTTCCTGGGAAGTCCCGATGCAACAAACCATGATGAAGTCTGCGTCTGCTTGGGGGGGAGGGGAGGGGTGAGGCTCTAGGGCCTTGAAAGTTGAGGGTTAGGGTTTAGGGATTAGGGTTGAGGGTTTAGGGTTTAGGGTTTAGGGCCTCTCGGGCACTCAATTGAAGGAGTATTTGGACCCCCCAAATCCTTAAACCCTAAACCGCAAGCCGCCCCCCCCCCCCTGCCCCGAACCTCTGATGGTTTTAGGGCGTACACAGAGACCCCAATATCCCCTGAACTGGGAAGGCTCCATAAATCGTAGCAAGGATCCCTTCAATTAAAGGATACTGGAGCTCCTGGGCTACAGGATTTCGGGGATTAGATGCTTTTTTGGATACGCAACTTGGGTGGCTTTTGGCGGCTCTCGGTGGTTTAGGCGACTGAGAGTTCGGAGGTTTCGAGTCAGACCCTCAAACCCTAAACCCTAAACCCTAAACCCTAAACCCTAAACCCTAGACCCTAGACCCTAGACCCTAGACCCTAGACCCTAGACCCTAAACCGAAACCCTAAACTTCTGAACCCTTGGGTCTTGTCCCTCAGCTCGCGAGCTTCGGGCAGCGGCCACCGGTGCAGATTGGTTTGCCAGGCGCTGGTTTTGGGTTTAGGGTTTAGGATTAGGGTTTAGGGTTTAGGATTTAGGGTCTAGGGTTTAGAGCTCAGGGTTTAGGATTCCGGGTTCAGGGTTTAGGGTTTAGGGCTTAAACTGGAGTATTTTGGGACCTTGTTCCCGTCATTTCGGGCTGGGGCCCCTTGTCAACGGCCATTTATCACAACAAGGGCACCCTCTGTATTCTTAGGTAGGGATTGAGGGACAACAGAAAGTGAATTCCTAAGTTTCGAGTTGTGTTCTTGTGCCTCTTACTCAGACAGTGAACCCGAGCCACTTTGAGAACGCCTGGCTCGCTAAGTCACAGGGTCTCGCGCGCCGCTGCGTCTCCGCAACTGTCTTTGCAATCGCCGGTGTCTGACACGGCCACAACTCGATGATGGACGATAGATTAGTTTAACTTACGCGAAGTGTCAAACCCTAAATCCTACAGTGTCCTACAGTTTACATAGACGTTGTGTATATATACATATATGTAGAAGTAGGTGTACATTTGTAGATGTATTTATACATACATACACATATACACATATACACACATACACATATACACACATACACATATACACATATACACATACACATACATATACACATACATATACATATACATATACATGTGTTTTTATTCACGCACATATGTATGTATGTTTTTCTTGATGCGCATATACGTCTCTCTCTCTACACATATACATATATACATATATATATATATATATAAACAACCCTTTGTAAGGACCCAGTAAGTACACCTAACCTGTCCTGGTTGTCGAAGAGGCAGCCGAGGGCCCGGTCAGGAGAAAGCCACCCAAGGCCGCGTCGGGAACTCTTTGCATTTAGGGTTTAGGGTTTAGGGTTTAAGGTTTAGGGTTTAGGGTTTAGGGTTTAGGGTTTAGGGTCCGGTTGGACTCTGGAAGGCTTAGAGCTTAGGGTTCAGGAGGTAGCTTGGGATGTTTCTTGTTTTCTCTCATTTGGTTCAAAGAGACTCTTGTCTAGGATTGCTTCTGAGGGGATTTAATGAGCCAGCAAAATGCACCGTCACGGCTGTCGTTCAGTTCAGGACGAGTGCAGAAGCGAAGGTTCTTTGTTCTGCTTGCTGCCATTCCCCCCCTCCCCCCCTGCCAAGCCCTAAACCCCTCTGGAAGCCACAAACCGACAAGCTAGATATGGAGGGGCTCTCCCCATGGTAGCTCTCTCTCTCTCTCTCTCTCTAAGTTCGGGTCCCTTTCCGGCTCCCCTAAATAGCACGGCGCCCCGTAGAATAAGGACCCCAAAACGAGAGCCGGTTTTAGAGCTACCCAAAAGGAAGTCGCAGTAGGAGCCAGAGAAGGCAGCCCAGATATCCCCCCCAACATGCTTTGCCGAATCTCGGCAATGGATCTGCCAATCGAGCCAAGTACTCGTGAAACATCTTTGTGCCCTAAACCCGAAGCCCCAAACCCTAAACCCGAAAACCTCAACCCTAAACCCTAAAACGCCCTAAACCCTAAACCCTGAACCGGCAGGCGAACTCCAACCAGAACCCGGGCGCTGGGCTGTGTCGCAGGTACGAGCTTGACTCGCATGCCCAGTTCTCCTTCTTCTCTTGGTTTAGGGCTTAGGGTTCCAACCATGTCAGGCAATAAACGGGTGCCCGATTTTCTACCTGGGTTGCTGGAGCGTGGGAAGGGTCAACGGCTCATGATTCCGCAGGCCGTATTTTCCTAACTGGTTCTTAGCAGGCAATGAGGGAATGAGGCACCCTATAGAGTTCTTTAAAGGGCATATTTGTATATACATATATATATATACAAGAGGATATGCGGTACCTAGCTCCCTCATTCCCGAATCTTAGTAAGTTTTCTGAACGCTCCCTTTGATGGCTACGCCGTCCACAGCGCGACCCCCCACTCCCTCGTAAGCTCCCTTCGGGCGTTGATTTTTCTAGTCTTCTGGCTGCTCTGAAAGAGTTCAGAGCAAGCAAACCTACACCAGGAAGGTGGGGGATGGTCGGCGCGGGTTGTTGGATTGCGCGGTTTAATGTAAAAGCTGTTTTGATTTAGTTTGATGGGTCACCCCACTCGGGAAAGGGACTAACCCTCTCAAAAGAAAGCCCGCCTTTACACCCCAGCGTGTCTTTTTTTGAGTATACTCACGGTTGGAAGTTGTAGTGTTAAGGGTCGATTTACAGAAACCTTGCTTGAGGGATATGGGAGTCTCTGAGGGAGTAGTAGCCCTAAACCCTAAACCCTAAACCCCAAACCCCAAACCCCTAAACCCCTAACCCTAAACCCCCAAACCCTAAACCCCTAAACCCAAAACCAAAAACCCTATTCCCAAAACCCTACAAGGAGATCAGCGGCTCTCCTTGCAGGTGGCCTCCGAGAGCGTCATGCGGAGCTCCTCGCACTTCGGCTTGGAGGCCACCCCACGGAAAGACTCAGAGGTTTAGGGTTTAGGGTTTAGGGTTTAGGGTTCAGGGTTTAGGGTCTACGGACAAACCTCTCGAAAATTTTGAAGGGGAATTGGGCTCACCGTGCACCTTGCAGGTCTTCCGGCGCTTCTTGCGGGTCAAGCAGGAGCAGACCCCAAACCCTAAACCCCAAACCCTAAACCCGAAACCCCAAACCCCACACCCTAAACCCCAAACCCCAAACCCTAAACCCCAAACCCCAAACCCCAAACCCTAAACCCCAAACCCCAAACCCCAAACCCTAAACCCCAAACCCCAAACCCCAAACCCCAAACCCTAAACCCCAAACCCTAAACCCCAAACCCTAAAACCCTATGCATGCTCCCGGCAGGAGCCAGAGCTGCACTGGCTGGCTGATGAGATGATGCACGTGGAGCTTCCACAAGGCAGGTTTTGCAGGTTTTTCGCGTACCGTTTTTTTTGTTTTTTGGGTTTAGGGTTTAGGGCTTAGGGTTTTAGGGTTTAGGGCAAGGCAGGTTGCAGGTTTTGCAGGTTTTTCGCGTGCCTTTTTTTTTGATTTTTTTTGGGGTTTAGGGTTTAGGGCCTCGGGTTTTAGGGTTTAGGGCAAGGCAGGTTGCAGGTGTTGCAGGTTTTTCGGGTGCCGTTTTTTTTTTTTTTTTTTTTTTTTTTTTGGGGGGGGGGGGGGGGGGGGGGGGTTAGGGTTTAGGCCTCAGGGTTTTTGGGTTTAGGGCAAGGCAGGTTGCAGGTTTTGCAGGTTTTTCGCGTGCCGTTTTTTTTGGGGGGTTTAGGGTTTAGGGCTTAGGGTTTAGGGTTTTTAGGGTTTTCGGGTTTTAGGGTTTTTAGGGGTTCAGGGGTTTAGGGTTTTAGGGTTTTAGGGTTTTAGGGTTTTAAGATTTGGGGGTTTTAGGGTTTTAGGGTTTGAGGGTTTTAGGGTTTTTAGGGTTTTAGGGTTTTGGGGTTTTTGGGTTTTAGGGTTTGAGGGTTTTAGGGTTTTTAGGGTTTTAGGGTTTCGGGTTTAGGGTTTTAAGGTTTTAGGGCTTTAGGGTTTTGGGGGTTTTAGGGCTTTAGGGTTTTTAGGGGTTTAGGGGTTTTAGGGTTTAGGGTTTTAGGGTTTTAGGGTTTTTAGGGTTCTAGGGTTTCGGGTTTAGGGTTTTAAGGTTTTAGGGTTTTAGGGTTTTGGGGGTTTTAGGGCTTTAGGGTTTTTAGGGGTTTTAGGGTTTAGGGTTTAGGGTGTTTTAGGCTTTGGGATTTACTTTTGATGTATGCTTCTAGACGTGCCAGTGCCCATTGAGTCCGAAACCAAAGTGCCGCCGAGCACTTCAAGTGTAGAGTTCTCGATGGCAGCGCTCCTCTAATGTAACCAGCCTGTCAGAGATGACCTCCCGTCGGTACACAGGCTGATGCAAGATACGCCCTAAAGCCTGAATAACCCTAAATATCCCTAAGCCGGAAAGCCTAAGCCCTACACAATGGGTTGCAGCTGCTGGTGAAGGCATGTACCCCATCGACCCCATGTCGGTCGAGTGCAAGTCCCTGGACCGTAGCCTGCCAATACAGAATGCCAGTAGGGTTTGGGGGTTTAGGGTTTAGGGTGTAGGGTGCAGGGTGTAGGGTTTAGGGTTTAGGGTTTAGGGGAGTTGAGAATGTAGAAGTTGGAGGGCTTAGGGTTTGAGATCTCGTCATTTACGAAAATAAGGGACCTAATATGAGCCTCCCATAGGATTCCCTTACTAATACGGACCCCAATAAGGTGCCCCTCATTTCAGAAACCCCATGTGTGTGGCGTTATAAGTGCAGAGGGCCTTGGCAGTGCTCCTCCCTAAGCCGGCTCTGTGGAGAAGTGCCCCTTTCCTGGGGGGTAGTTTCATGGGCTCTTCATGTGGACGCTAATCAACCTCCTTATATTAAAGGGTTGTGATGTATGGTCCCTTAATTTGTATAGGGTATGGAAAGGGTGTGTAACTACCCTAAGGCCCTTGCCGCGGTATCTTCTGGGTACTGGCGAAACCCTGGTTTGCGGGGTTTCAGATCGGCGTCACTGCTGCACATAAAATGAAGCCATCCCCAATCAATGTCGAAATGTACCTGAATCACTGAGATATGTCACCGTTCAAACCCTCAGCCCTAAACACCGAACCTCAGTCCCTGAACCCTAGGGTTTAGGGTTTAAGGTTTAGGGTTTAGGGTTTAGGGTTTAGGGTTTAGGGTGGGTTCAGGCCACAGCCGCTGCCCACAGCCGCCGCCCGCGCTGGCGTTTGCCCAGGCCAGGCTACGGCTTTGTGGGCAACAGAAGTGACAGTTTGGGGTTCAGGGACTTACCGTAACCCTAGATACGTTCAACCGCTCCAATGACTTTCTTCTTCAAGTAGCAACAAGTTGAGTGCAGCCAAGAAAGTCGATTCCCCCGCCCCCCAACGCACTCCTAGTTTCCACATTCGGATTCTACCCCAAATCCTAAACCCCTAACCTCCTAAACCCAGAGCTTTACTTTCTAGAAACCCCCCGAATTGTCAAAGACAGGAGCCCGGTTACTCACAATCCCCTTCTAGATACAGTACAAGCTCCACTTTGGCACTCAAATGAGCAGTGTCATTGTGAGGCAGATTCAGCCTTCGGATGATTCTTCACAAGTTCTGATTTTCTTCTGTTCTCTTAACTACTTATTCGCAACACTGGCGAACGTACAAACCCTGAACCCTAAACCCCAAACCCTAAACCCTAAACCCATCGTTTCACTTAAAAGGCATTAGGCTTCGGTCAGCTTTTCCCTAAACACCCACTCAAGTTCACTCACTTAGCCACGCTTTGAACTATGACTTTCTTGGACTCCTTTACTTTCTAGGAATAATGTACAGTTGAACCTCTGTTTTCCTCGATTATTCCTAAGCCGATTATTCCCTAAACCTAAACCCTAAGCCCTAAGTCCTAAACCCCAAACCACAAACCCCAAACCCTAAACCGTAAACCCTAAACCTTAAACCCTAAACCCTAAACCCTAAACCCTAAACCCTAAACCCTAAAACCTAAACCCTAAACCCTAAACCCTAAACCCTAAACCCTAAACCCTAAACCCTAAACCCTAAACCCTAAACCCTAAACCCTGTCCCTTCACTAGGAACTGAAGCCCCCCTGAGAAGGCCAGCGAGCCTGGAGGCTGGTGCGGGGATGGGTTTAGGGTTTAGGGTTTAGGGTTTAGGGTTTAGGGTTTAGGGTTTAGGGTTTAGGGTTTAGGGTTTGCGGCTTTAGGAAGTTTACAGATTTAGGGAGTTTACGGATTTAGGGCGTTTACGGATTTAGGGCGTTTCGGAATTTTTAACCCCACCTGACTACCCCCTCCCTAAAACATGGCTTCTTTGAATATCATTTCCGTAGGCCTTATTAAGGTGGTGGGGTGGAGGGGGGGCAGTATGGGCAGCATATGAGTTCGCTGCCACGGAGGCGGATTTCGCGTTTAGAGCGTTTAGGTTTGGGGAGAGGGTATGGAGATGTGGGTGAGGAGAGGGGATGGCCATTCTAAACAAAGGAGTGCCTTCAAAGACGCAAAGCTGGGTTTAGGAGTTGGTGGTTTTGGAGTTTGGGGCTTGGGGTGGTTGAAGTTTGATGGTTTGCGGTGGCTTGTTTCCTAGGACCCGGAGTAGGCCCTTATTCCCCTTTTTGTTGGGGGTTTAGATTCCCTTCTAAGCCCCTTTAAACCAAAAAGGGCACCCTTTTTGTTTTTCCTCGGTTCCTCTTGGGCCGAGTTTCTTAAGGTATAGTTTCATGTCCCTTAGTAAAGGGGTACCCCTTATATAATACCCCTTACATACCCTATACAAATTAAGGGCCCATACATCCGAACCCTTTCGAGGAGGTTAGGCACCAGACTAAGGACCCACGTAACTACCCTAAGATAGTTTCAAGGCTCGCTGGAGGATGAGGGGGAGGTGTTCTTCGAGCATCCCTACCAGGCGCACACAGATGCATGGGGACACGGGGAAATCGACTGGAAGCTCCTGCTGCAGGGCAAGAATCCCTGCCCCCCCCCCCCCAAACCCCCAAAAAATTCCTATTTAAAAGCCTAAGCCCTAAACCTGAAAGCACAGTAAGCCCTAAACTCTAAACTCTAAACTCTAAACTGAACAGGGCTCTTGCAGCAGCACGGCTTCAGTAAGCAAGGAAGCAGAACTCTCTCGACCAAGGCTCTTCACTGTGAGCTTTGCCTGCTTCGACGGCCTTCGGATGCAGCGTCTACGGTTTGGGGTGTAGGGCTCAGGGTTGGAAGGGGCAGATGCTAACAGCAAAGCGCCTTCGGATCTACCGCAAAAACTCAAACCCAAACAAAACAGGGTTCAGGGTTTGGGGTTTAGTAGGTGAAGTTAAAAGGAAAAAACTCCCCGAAACCCTCACCCCGCGAGGAGGCCTTCGATCATGCAGCTGCCGCCCAGATGCTGGCGACCTCATCCTCGGACCCTGGGGCCCTACTGGAGGCTGCTGCGGGGCCGATGTTGGGGGTTTAGGGTTTAGGGTTTTCCAAAGTGCCGCGGTCCCGACCCGCGCCAGGGAGTGGTGGCGGGTCGGGCCGCCTCGGTGCAGCGGACCCCACCCCAGCCACCCAAAGTACCGCCTTTTTTCGGGTTTCGAGCGGCGCCCCCTATCAACAGGGCTTTTACGAGCTCGAATCGCCCGACAATCGGGGCGGCAACCCTGGCGGGGGCGGCAACCCTGGCGGGGGCAACCCTGAAAGGTTGCCCTTGCCAGCGGTCACATGGGCAGAGCCTTTCGCGATGTCAGAGAACCATTGGTCCAAGCAACAGCGTGAGAGACCGCTTGACTTTCCCGGTGACGCTGCACACACACTTCAACAGGCACAAATTTCCTGGCGGCAAGATGGCAACCCTGGCGGACACAACCGGGCGGGGGCAACCCTGGCGGGGGCAACCCTGGCGGGGGCAACCTGCAACCCTGCCGGAACAACCCTGGCGGGGGCAACCCTATGGGCTCCTCTAGGTGTGCATTGAGAGTGGCCTGGTGGGCAACCTTGGCGGGGCAACTTTGGTGGGGGCAACTCCAAAAACAACCCTGGCAGGCAACCATGGCGGGGGCCTGGCGGGGGGCAACCCTGGCTTGCGGGGGCAAACCTGGACGGGCCCTGCGAATGGCAGGGCCGGGCCGACGAAGCTGGGCCACCCTGGTCGGGGCCACCTTGCAGTAGCAGGGTCGGTGGGGGGGGCAGGCCAAGTAGAAGCCACCACAGCCACCTTCTCACGGTGGGGGCCACCGCCTTGGTGGGGGGCTGCCCTGGTGGGGCACTCTGCAAGGGCCACCCTTGGGGCCTTCCTTCATAGAGAAGGACGACGAAGCATCTAACGGCTGCCAGGCAGTCATAGAGAAGGACGACGAAGCTGGCGGGGCCATAACAAGGCCACCCTGATAGGGATGTGGCGGGGGGCATCCTGGTGGGGGCCGGCCACCCACAGCCACCCTAACACGGTGGGGGGCCACCGCCTTGGTGGGGCCGCCCTGGTGGGGCACTCTGCAAGGGTCATCTTTAGGGCCTTCCTTCATACAAAAGGACGACGAAGCATCTAACGGCTGCCAGGCAGTCCTGGCACCTTCATAGAGAAGGACGACGAAGCTGGCGGGGCCACGGGGCCACCTTGGTGGGGGCCACCTGACGTGGGCCACCGTGGCGGGCCAAGCGCTCAGCCACAAGAGAATGTAATGTCCTGCCAGCGTCGGCGGCATCAACGCTGTTGACGAAGCCTACCTCACAGTGCACGCCTGGCGCCGTGGATGCACGGTACCGCTAATCGTACTTCCAAAAGCGTGACGAGAAACGCCCCGCCCAGCGCGTAGTCGCTGCCCCATGGCCTGCTGCCCTTCTGCCTGCATCAGCGCCAGGGGGGGTGGGGCAACCCTGGCGGGGGCACGTAATAGTGAACTTTGGCAGGCCCTTCATAGACAAAAACGACGAGTAAAAACCCTGGCGGAGCAACCCTGGCTTGGCCAGGCCGAGGCCCAGGCATGCCCGGGGCGCATAACTGGGCAGCGGACTTTGAGTAGAGGCGAAGAAAGATAAACTTTTGACAAAGTCCTGCATGAGAACCCCCGTCGTCTTTTTGGCCGGTAAGAGACCAATACAGTCAATACAGGCAGACGTAAATGAGGGCAGGGCACTCAGAGTTTGCAGTCCAATCTTATATGCGAAATGCAAGCAGAGGAAGACGAAAACTGCGTGTAGAAGAAGATAGGGAGGCTGCAGAGTCAACAGGGCGCTCGATAGCGTCAGCTTGGCTGCAATGTGGCACTGAGAAAATCGCAGGTCCGCTGCGCTCGGCGGGCCACCCTACGCAGAGTGTGGCTGATCTCGAGGCAAGCAGCCTCCACGTAGTCGTGCATATCTCCAACGTGGCGACTGGCAGCTGTGTGCGCGGGACAGGCCTCCTCCAGCTCCACAAGCCTGTATGACAAACGCCGCTCCAGCGCGTCTACTTGCGAGCGCGCCATCATCAATCCTTCTGCTTGCAGCTGGAGCGCCTCCTGCAATCTTATCCAGTCGCGCTCAGAAATATTGTGGGCCAGTCCTGGTTCTTGGCTACGCCGCCGTGGTTCGGTTGGAGTGGCCGAGCGGCTGCGGCTGCGTGAGCGAGCACCGCGACGTGGAGCAAGATGGATCGGCGTGGGGGCGTTCGAGATGTCTTGCGTGTGCGAGAAATCTTGCATGAGAAACTTGCGACGCCGCGGGCAGATGGCTAAACTGGGGAACGGCGAGACTCCAGCTTGAACAAGAATAGCTCAGTGCAGACATGCTGCCTAAGTAGTGAAAAGAACCGGTTGCTGCTTCCCGTGTTTGCTCTCTATGTCTGACTCTCTGACTCTTTGACTGTCTCTGTCTCTGTCTCTGTCTCTGTCTCTGTCTCTGTCTCTGTCTCTGTCTCTGTCTCTGTCTCTGTCTCTCTCTCTCTCTCTCTCTCTCTCTCTCTCTCTCTCTCTCTCTCTCTCTTTCTCTCTTTTTCTTCCTCTCGCTTTGCCTCTCTTCTCTCTTTCCTCCTTCCCCTGCGTCTCATCTGCCGATCTTTCTGGCATGCACAACAGCACACGCAATGCAGATCTTTTCCGCAGGCGCGAGAGCAATCCATTCACAATAGCTGCGCTGGCGCGTAGGAGCCTCACCTATACTGAGATTCAAAAGGAAGCGCCGGGTAGTTCCTGCAATCTCTACAGGCGTCGGTGCATGGCCAGCGCACAGCGCTGTCGAGACCGGTGCGAGGATGCACATGGCAGTCGTCTACCGCTGGTCGTCGGCGCCAGTCGCCAGAGCGGCCATGTCACGGCGTGTCCGAGGAGTCTGCGTCACAGTGCGCCTTGAACACCAGCCAGGCCAGGGTGTATGCAACGGAGCAGTAGGTGGTCCACGTTGGAGCTTTGCGCCTCTCGAATTTCTGAAGGGATGGCAGGGCGAAGAGTTGCAAGGTTTCCTCCTTGAACAGGGCCAGGAAGGCACGGACCGCGTCCTTCTTTGGTTCCCGAGTCTGGTACTTCTCGGCAAACTCCAAAGTCCGCTCATAGTTGCGAAGGACAGCTTCCTTGGACCAAGCCGCTTTCAGCAGTTCTGCGCGGGCTTCGTCGACTTCGTCTTCGGTAGTCCATTTGGCTCGATCCGGCTCAGGCAGAGTACCTACCTGCATGCGGTCCCAGACATCTTTCTCAGGTAGGAGCAGCACATTGCTCTTGCCCTTGCTGGAGTCTTCGTGGATAGCAGCTTGGATCCAGGCCAGGCGGGCCTCGCGCACCATCTCAGTAATGCGCTTGGAGACGCGCTCAGCGTTGGCTTGCAGGACGTCATCTTCCGCCGTGGATCGCAAGCCAGCACGTTCGAGAACCAGGGTCTGAACCTCGACAGGCAAACGCTTGAGCAGCCCGATTTTGTCTTTGACAGCCAACTCAGCACTATCGGCTGCCGTGGCAAGCTCTTGAGCTTTGGTTTCAAAGGCTTGAATCTCTGCCAGCGGCCAAATGTCCCGAAAGGACGGCAGCGCAGCGACTGCAGCAGGGACGGCTTCCGCCAATGTGCTGTCACTGCCATGCTCGACCTTCCGCTGCTTCTGGCGAACGCTGCGACTTGGCGAGTCGCTGGAAGAGGAGGTCTTCTTTGTATGGCGGCGGGCCCGTTTTGCCTTGGGGTCCGAAGCATCGCGTCCCTTTGCCTTCTTCTCCGTCTTGCGATGCTTCTTGTGCTTGACCTCGTTGCTTTTCTTGTGCGCCCGGGCGTTCTTCTTCTTCTTCTTGCCACTGAGCGCCGAGCTCGAGTCCGTGGAAATGGAGTCAGAGTCATTGACAGAAAGTGGCGTCGAGGAGGAACTCCCTGCAGCTTCGGCGTCCAACTGGCCGAAAGTGCGCTCGCGGCGCATATTCTTTTTCTCGTCCGCCTTGATGCCGTGAGCAAGGGCCTTGAACAGCCGATCTTCCTCTTTGGGATGCGCAAGCCAAGCTTGTACATGCTTGGTCTGCTTCTTGACTTCCGGAACCTTGCTTGCCCACCAGCGAATGTCTTCAGAGATTGCCGCCAATTCCAACAGCGCCACAAGACCGGTGTACACGGCCGCAGCAGCTTCGGCAGCCTCAGCGATCACTGTGCCCTGGTCTCGTGCAGCTTTCTGGATCTGCTTGAAATAGACCTTGCACATTTCCTGCGAGGCGCCGCTGTCTCGCTCGACGTCTCTGTTCAGGTTGAAATATCGGACCGCTTCATTGAGGGATTCTTTCTCGAGCATTGCTTGGATTTGCGGCAGGGATGAGGCCAGTTTCGGGGCAAAGAGCGCCGCGGAATCCAGCGATGCAGAGGACAAGTTCAGTCCCATCAAGGGTCGGCGCAACAGTTCACTGTAATCGCCGTCCAGGATCTTCCTCAGGTGCTCCGTGGTCAGGCGAGATGCAGGGTCGAACAGGGGCCTGCCTTGATTGTCTGGGTACGACCGAAGTTCCCACTTGCGCAGGAACTTATAGAGGTCGACGCGCGTGATGTACTGAGATTTCTCCCCAGCTTCGCCCTTGCCCTTTCCACGGACGCTTCCACGACCGCGACCCATGGCACGAGCAGAGCTGAGCTCACGCCGAACTTTTCGTGTGTGTGCGAAATCTCGAGCCACACGGGCGGCACAATAAGCGTGTTACTGCAGAAGCACAAGTCATCAGGACAATCCAAACATGCGGGAACTTTCCTACACCGGCCTACGTCATGCAGATGACAGGGGGCAGGTTATAGTCAGCAGAGAAAAGTATATATATATATATACAGACACGGCAATCAATCTCTCTCTCTCTCTCTATGTATATATTGTATGTTATATGCTAATATAACTGTATATATATGTATATATATATTTATTTATTTATTTATTTATTTATTTATTTATTTATTTATTTATTTATTTATTTATATCTGTATATATGTACACAAAGACCTGGGCCACAAAACACCGACCGCTCGAAAAACAGGCAAACATGCAAACATGTTCTAAAGTGGCGGCCGCTGGAAATCTAGGCGCATGCAGATTTACACCACGCCGGGCATTTATAAGCACACGTATATTTATATACTGGGCGGACCTGGCAGGGGCTATCCTGGCGGGGCAACCTTGGTGGGTGGCAAATCTGGGTCAGCATATAGCACTTGAACAATAGCCTTATAACGGCTGTCAGGCCATCTTAACAGAACCGCCCGGCAACCCTGAAAGGCAACGGGGCGATGGGCAACCCTGGCGGGGGCGCTTTGGCAGGGCCTTTCATAGAGAAGGACAACGAAGCTGGTGGGGGAACCGCCCTGGTGGGGGCCTGGCGGGGCTGGAAGGGGCCCGCTGGTAGGGGCCACCAAAGGCCACGCTGGCGGGGTGGCAAATGTGGTTCAACCCTGACGAGGAACAACCGGGCGGGGGCAACCCTTTCTTTGGGCAACTCTGGCCTTCCTTCATAGAGAAGGACGACGAAGCATCTGGGAGAACCCGCCCGAACCCTGGGCGCAACGGGGCGATGGCCAAGGCCCTTCATATAGAAGGACGAAGCTAGCGAGGCCTGGCGGGGGCCACCCTGATGGGCACCCTGACGGCCTGCTTACCTGGCCAAACCACCTCATCAAGCGCTGTCGGCCACCCTGCGAGGGCCACCCTTGCAGGGTGGCTTGGGCCACCTTGGGTCTGGGGCAACCCCTGGTGGGGGCAACCCTTGTGGGGGCAAGCCTGGCGGGAGGCAACCCGTGGGGGCACGGCAACCCGCGAAAGGGCAACCCTCGTGGGGCAACCTGGTGCCCTGGCGGGGGCAACCCTGGCGGGGGGCAAACCTGGCGGGGACCGTGATGGGACAACACTGATAGGGGCAACCCTGCAAAGCAACCTGGGGGGCAACCCTGGCGGGGGAGGCAACCTGCCAGGGGCAACCCCAAAGCAACGCAGAAAAGAGGGCGGACGAACCGGGGGACCAAAATTAGGCTGTGAAAAGGTCGCGGGGGCGGCCCTTCATCAGAATTGAGGGTTAAAAACTCTGAAATACCCTGAAAAACATTGAAAAACCATGAAAAACACTGAAAAATTCTGAAAAACCTTGAAAAACCTTGAAAAAGCCAAGGCCCGCGCGCGCGAGGGCCAGGACAAGATCCGGGGTCCCCCTCATGTGGGGTGTTTTTGGAGGCAAACTTTCCCTCTCAAGGGGGGGTCGGAGTTTGAGGCAAGGGGGGGTATCAGAAGACTATTTTGCCTTTAAAATTGAAAAATACGACCCCCCTTGACCAAAACTAGGCTGTGAAAAGGTCGCGGGGGCGGCCCTTCATCATAATTGAGGGTTACAAACCCTGAAACACCCTGAAAAACATTGAAAAACCATAAAAACACTGGAAAACCTTGAAAAACCTTGAAAAACTTGAAATCCTGTGAAGGCTCGGTTTTGGTCAAAATCCAGAAAACGAGAGGCCCCCCTTGACCAAAACTAGGCTGTGAAAAGGTCGCGGGGGCGGCCCTTCATCATGGGTTACAAACCCTGAAACACCCTGAAAAACATTGAAAAACCATAAAAACACTGAAAAACCTTGAAAAACCTTGAAAAACTTGAAATCCTGAAACCGGTGAAGGCTCGGTTTTGGTCAAAATCCAGAAAACGAGAGGCCACCCAGAGGCGTCGATTTCAGTACTAAAAAATCGCATTTTTAACTGGGGCCCGGGCCGATCCTGGGGTCCCCCTCATTTGGGGTGTTTTTGGAGGCAAACTTTCCCTCTCAAGGGGCAACCCTGCCGGGAACAACCCTGGCGGGGGCAACCCTGGCGGGGGCAACCCTGGCGGAGCAACCCTGGTGGCGGGGCCACCCTGGCGGGGGGAACGCTGGTGGGGCAACCCTGGCGGCTCTGGGGGGCGATGGTGGGGCAACCTGGCGGGGGCAGGGCAACCCTGGCAACCCTGGCGAGAGCAACCCTGGTGGGGGCAACCCTCCGAAACAGCGGGCAACGTTGGTGGGGGCAATCCTGGCGAACCTAGAAAAGGACAACGAAGCTGGTGGGGGAACCAATTTGGCGGGGGCCGGAAGGGGCCCGCTGGTAGGCCACCTCGCTCAATGTGGGTCAGCCCTGACGAGGAACCGGGCAAATCTGGCCTTCCTTTTTAGAGAAGGACGACGAAGCATCTGGGCTTGTAACGGCTGCCGGCTTGGGCCACCTTGGCCTTGGGGCAACCCTGGTGGGGGCAACCCTCGTGGGGGCAGCCCTGCTAAAGGGCAACCCTCGCGGGGCAACCCTGGTGCCCTGGCGAGGGCAACCAGCAACCCTGGCGGGGCATCTTGGCGGGGACCCTGGGGGCAACTTTGGGACCCTGGCGGGGGCAACCAGGGGCAACCCTGCTATGGCAACCCTGGTGAGGGCAACCCGGGCAAACCGGAACCAACCCTGCGCTGGCCGGGCGGCGGCAACCCTGGTGGGGGGGGGCAACCCTGATTAGGGGGCAACGCTGGCGGGGCCACCTGGCAGCGGCAACCCTGCCGGGGGCAACCCTGGCGAAGGCAACCCTGGCGGGGGCAACCCTTGTGAGGGCAACCCTCGCAGAGGGCAACCCTAGGGGGGGCAACCCTGGCGGGGGGCAACCCTGGGGGCAACCCTGACGGGGGCAACCCTGGCGGGGGCAACCTGGTGGGGGGCGCAACAGCTTCTCAGGCCCGACCTCCCCCGCCGGGGTCGCGCGTCGGGGGTTTGGTTAATCCATTATTACATTGCGCCCTATGGCTAGCAGGGATGCATCAGGTGTGGCAAGCTCGATCTGCTTGGCAAAGCAAGCAGATCTCGAAGCGGTAGCGTTCAGTTGTACCGGCCGCCGCCTGGCGCGGGCGGCCTATGGTTTAGGGCTAGCGATGGCCATGCCCCATTGCCGCACACAGGTTCGAGGACATAGCATCGACCCGAACCCTGATACTTACACAAACACAATCGACCGCGAGAAACCCACACCAGACGACCCAGTCTAGGCCATATAGACCCCAACCCCGACCATCTTGAGGCCCATACGCATTGCATACAGAACAGACCATAGCATCCGACCTCCAACTCTTGAGGTAAGAAAAGTGGGCATAGTAGGAAAACCGTTTGGGAGGCGTCGGGGAAACAAAGGGCAGCTACTAAACCCCCGAGGAGTCTATGGGTGTCTTGGCACTAGGATGTAGGGTTTAGGGTTTGGGGTTGAGGGTTTAGGGTTTGGGGTTTAGGGTTTAGGGTTTGCACTTTCAAGATGCACCCCCACTCCGCGACCATTCCGCCATCTGCGTGCGCCACAGACGCTTATACACTCCGAACCCTAAAGCCCCAAACCCCAAGACACCCTGCAAACCCCATAGACCTTAAACCCCTACAAAGCGTAGACACCAGCCACCCCATCTAAACCCGAACCCTAGAATCCAAAGCCTTACAAACCCTGTACACCCAGCACCCTTTCAGGGTGCAACCTGTACAACCCTGGAACCTATAACCTGCAAACTGTGCAATCCTTGAACTCCAAACCCTAAACCCTAAACCCTAAACCCGAAACCCGAAACCCTAAACCCTAAACCCTAAACCGACGGTGCCTTGTTGATGCCCTTGCTTACCGCGTTTTTTTCTGACGAGCAGGTCGCAGAGGCCGCGTGGACGCACCGGTACGGGCAGGGCCTGAGCAACTGGGAGCCTCAGACTGCGGGCTTGCTGAAGTCTCGGATTTGGGGTTTAGGGTTTAGGGTTTAGGGTTTAGGGTTTAGGGTTTAGGGTTTAGGGTTTAGGGTTTAGGGTTTAGGGTTTAGGGTGAGTGTCGCTTTCTCCCCCTAAACCCTGAACCCTCAACTCCTAAACCCTAACCCCTAAAACCCCGAAGCCCTTAACCCTAAAACCTTAAAACAGGGCTACTGAAGCTGCGCTTAGGAAGAAAATCTTCGAGGGGGTGGCTTCGTCCACAGAGTGACGGGCCACCACGCTCGCAAGGAGCCGCGTTGGGTTCAGGGTCTAGGGTTCAGGGTTTATGGTTGAGGGTTTGGTGTTTAGGATTCAGAGCTCAGGGTTTAGATCCGCTGACTTACGGCTAACTTCTCCAATTTCTGAACTTGGTTGTTCTTCTTTCCGGCTTGGCTTGGTAGAGGTCATGAAACTTGGGGAAGTAAGACAACCTAAACTCTAAACCCTAAGCCCTGGACCCTAAGCCCTAAACCCTAAACCCTAAACCCTGGACTGCTGGCAGGATCCACGCAGCCACATCTTGCGCGAGCTGCAGCTGGGTTGCTTTCTGATTGCCAGGGCTGCTTGCTCGCACCCCCGAGAGGCTCAGCGCGGCAGCCCAATGGTACCCTTTACCCTTTTTGGGCGGGTTCTGGGTTCCCTTACCAAGTAACCCACCCAAAACACGGGTGCCCTCATTACATTATGATTATTGGGCTACCAAGTCAGAGGAGCCGGTTACAAGTAGGGCAACTAGAGCTACACGTGGTTCTAACCTCACTTAAAAACCTGCAAGGGCACCAAGAGGAATGGAAAGCCGCAAGAACGACCAGCAATTGGATTGGTATATTCTTATTTTTGTTTATTCGCATATGATTTATATTTCCTTAATTCCACTCATTTTTTTAATGTAAAAGTATCATATTATTATTGAAGCTCATAAAAGGAGGGCGCAGCCTGCTTTTGTTTTGTGCGTCTTTGCCTTTTTCTGTCCAGGGCTTCGGAAGGCGGGTGGGTGTGAGCATAAGAAGCTCTGCTTTACAGAGGCCGAGGAAGAGGTTAGGGTTTAGGGTTTAGGGTTTAGGGTATGGGGTTTAGGGTTTAGCGTTTAGGGTTTAGGGTTTAGGGAGCCCCAAACCCTAAATGAGAATGGTTGGGGAAGCTGGGGCTAGGTCACTTCGCGATGGCGCGCTCTCCGTAGCTAGAACGCTTTCTCTCACATCATCCATTTATTCACACCCCCTAGACCCGAAACCCTCAGACCTCAGACCTTAAGTCACCCTAAACCCTAGCCCTAAACCCTAATCCTTAAACCCTAAACCCTAAACCCTAAACCTTAAAACCACCAAAGCTCCCAGAAGCTGCAGGTTCGAGCACAGCTCGGCGTGCCCGGCGTGCCGTAGTTGGGAGCACCTCCGTGAGAAGCTTGGTCGCCCAGCGGCGCCCTTGTTTGCTCTTGTTTTGGTTCCAGGGTTTAGGGTTTAGGGTTTAGGTTTTAGGGTTCAGTAGGGTTTAGGGTTTAGGGTATGGTTCAAGTTTCCCTTACAAAAGTAGCCAACCCCCAAAACAGTGGCACCCAAAATAGGGGTAGCCCTTTTCTAACCCATATAGAACAGAATCCCCCCAAAACGGGTAACCCAAAACCCTATAACCCTATAAACCCCAAACCCTAAACCCTAAACCCTAAACCCTAAACCCTAAACCCTAAACCCCCATATGGATGCTGGGCTACCAAGGCTAAAACGCCCGCGCGATCCTCGATCCCCGGCTTGGCGAACATGGGCCTCTCATCCAAGGCCATGCAGGATGAGGGTTTAGGGTTTAGGGTTTAGGGTTTAGGGTTTAGGGTTCAGGGCTCAGGGTTTAGGGTTTAGGGTTTAGGGTTTGGGGGTGGCTGTAGAGCATTTCCACTAACCCACCCCCCCCCCCCCCCCCTGGGCTAAAAATCCTAGCCCCTCAACCCGAAGCTCTGAACTTTTAATCGACCCGCGAAATTGAATTCCTTCACCCCTAAACCCTAGTCTCTAAACTTTCAGAGCCTCATTTTGTCGGCCGGCCCGCTTGCGATCCATAAGGCGCGTTTCGGCTTGTGGAGGCGTTGGAGGTTTCATGTTCTCACATTTAGTTGCTGAGTGAGTACACTTTACACTTTTTGGGATACTACAATCCCCTATAGAACTGAAAGTGTACATTTTTGGGGGGCTCATGAACTCAGCAACTAGGAAAATAAATTTAGTAGGCCTTTGAACAAAACATATTTCCATTCTTAATTACTGCGCAATCAGTCGTCAAGGGAGCGACTGCTAATGACTGGTTTTTTAGGGCTTATCTAAGGGGCCACGGATCACTTACGACACCTAAAGTCTGAGCCCCAAACCCTAAACGCTAATGTGGTGGGTGGGGTTTAGGTCGTCCTCGTGTGTCCGTGCAGCATATCTCATGCAGTGGTCTATGTCGGAGGTCCAGGTCATCCTTGCATGTGGAGGCTTTGGGGAGGTGCTTTAACTCCTGGACGTTCATGGGTTTAGGGTTTAGGGTTTAGGGCCAGCACACGTCAGGCATGGATGTTCGTAGTGACCTCGTGGAGAACAAAGCTGTTCCACGACCGTGGTCACAGAAGGTTGCGGAGAGTTGCTGCATCATTCTGCATCCTGTTGTACTGCGATGGAAGATTTCTTTGGCCCATTGGCTCCCGCGGCTTTGTGGGTTTCGGGTTTCGGGTTTCTCCAAGGGCTCCCTTGTAGTTGTTTTTTGGGTTAGTTATATATTAAAGGGGGTTTTAGCATAACTACCCCAAAAAGGAACTACATAGGAGCCTTTGGGTAGGAATGTTCAGCTCAATGGTAAGCAGTGTTGATCGGAGCTGAAGAAGACTGAGTCGCGTGGCATGCCCGATAGTGGCTGTCTGCGTTCGCAGGTCTCGTAAATGGTGAGGGAATACTTGTGGCTCACTGTATATGGGGGTTGACACAAATAGGGCAGCCCTGAATAGAGGGATTCCCTTGTAATAAGCACCCCAATAAGGTACCTCGATCCCATATCTGCTCGCCCGGCTTGTGTAATGTATGCGCTTGCCACGCGCTTGCTCACAGATCTCACGGTGGAAATTCTGAATTGAAAGCTATCCTCTGCGAGTGATATGGACCCACGGCGCCGAAGCGAAGCCACATGCCAAGACAGCCAATTTTATCTCAGCTTTGACAGACCCAGCAGGCCCTAAATCACAAAGGCCAGATGCAACAGCACCTCTCCCCCTAAACCGTGAACCATGTCGCATTGAATATATATTTCGTACTGTTCTTTGACATAGCTACAATTACTATTGGTAGCCGCCGTCGTCGTAATTGTTTGGTCTTGAATACCCTGCCAATTTTTAGGGGCTTTGGGCCGAAACATTCAGATGTCGACTGTGGGTCTAGGGTGGGTGGAAAAATAGAGGTTCTGAATACTTACTAATAGTTTCCCTTATGGATGCCTTTCTATGTTTCTTGCCCATTCAGATTCAGCTTCTCCACGTGAGTAGGTGGGCATCGTAGTTCTGAAAGTGGTGAAATTTCTAGGATCTTGAAGTGTTTGAAACAGAAGTTCGAGTTAATAAAGTTGTGCACCGCTCCTCTGTGCAGGCTGTGGCGTGGCAGTGGTCGGCCACCTACGTAGAATGCTTGGAGGTTCATGGTATTCAAGGACCCATTATAACTGTACCTAAAACCCAATTATGACCATATTAGGGCACTTAAAGGGCTTATAAGTAGTGCAGTTTTTATTGGGGTATAACCCTAAACCCTAAACCTTCAACCCTAAACCCTCAACCCTATAAGTACCATGAGCCTTCAAGTGTCCTTGGCAGGACCTCAGGGCGCTGCCGGAGCACGGCCAAGCTCGACAAACGGTTTTAGGGTTTAGGGTTTAGGGTTTAGGGTTTAGGGTTTAGGCCCTGAAAACAAGCACCTGGATTTCCGCGGCGCGGCACAAGGAGGAGGCCAGGTGGCTGTTTAATAACATGGTCCCCTTTTGCGGGACGCCCGAACAGCTCCGCATTCTACAAGAAATCCAGAAGGGGCCGAAGTTTAGGGAACCGGCCGCAATAGGATAACCACTTGAGGGTCTAAGGTTTAAGTTTAGAGCATGTGGCATTGGCGCTGGTGTCTTGTTCTCTCGAGATTCGGATGGGTTCAGCTGCCCACACCATTCAGGGCTTGGGGCTCTGGAAGTTCTGCTGCTTTAGAGGGTTCACGGATTTAGGAGTTGCTATATTTGGGAGGGACGCTTTAAAAACGGGGTTGGGAATCCAAGAACAGTTATCAACTTTCTCGTTTGAGCCCTAAACCCGAAGCCCGAAAAACCCTAAACCCTAAACCCTAAACCCTGAACCAAAATAGAAGCCCTCAGGCTCTTCAATGCAACCTTGGATCCTGTTGGCCTTTGTGGGTTCCTACAAGCCTTACTAGCTAAGTGAGCACACTTTACAGGGTTTAGGGTTTAGGGTATAGGGTTTAGCTACCACAATCCCCTTAGTGTATACACTTTTTTGGGACTTCTGAACTCAGCAACTAAGAAGCTGAGATGTTCAGGTCCCGAAGTGCAGCTTGGCAAGAACAGCTCGGTGTGGGGTTTCGGGTTTAGGGTTTTAGGGTTTTAGGGTTTAGGGGGTTAGGGTTTTAGGGTTTAGGGTGTAGGGTTTAGGGTTGTAGGGTATATGGCGGGGTATATCAGGGGCTTCCTAGTTGATGGCTCATACAAAGGGCCCTGAAAGAAACCATGACCAAGACCACTGGGCGGATCCAAAATGTAGAACCCCCAAAGGAGTTCCCTGCAGGAAACCTTAAGGAGATCTACTTTTTGGATCCTCTCGGGGGTCTGGGAAGAAAGCTTGGGCTCACTCATGTTCCGACTTTCCTGCCTCTTCTTCTTTTCGCCCTCGCCTTGCAAGGCAGAGAGGCACCACCTAGATGGCCGAGCTTCCCATCGCTGCTGGTTGCGGGCCAGCTTGAGCCAAGGAGGTGAGGGGTTAGGGTTTGGGGGTTAGGGACCCTAAACCCTAAACCCTAAACTCTAAACCCTAAACCCTAAACGGGCCCAGGAGGGTCCCGAGAAAAGGCAGCCACGCCATCAACGGCGAAGACCCGGACTGCACACGCGTGCTTTCTTGGACGCCTTAGCGCGCCAAGGACGCTTGACATGATGGACGCTGTAAAGTCGAAAAGTCTCGATAGACTCGATGTAAACCCTAGAAAACCTCATGACTTGTAAATCACATCTAAAAGGTTCATAAGCTCTATGCACCACCTTCCAAATTGACATGGTGAAGCTCTGATGTTAAGTTAAAGGCTTTGTCCATGAAATGTTGCTCTCGGCTATTTTGGCATGGGGTGCATGGGGTGTGTTGCGGAGAACGAATCGAGCTATCTAGTAGGTGGTTCCCTCCAAAGGTGCCCCGAGGTTTAGGCTTTAGGCTTTAGGCATTAGGGTTAGGGTGGAGGGCGAAACGTTGCAGCGGATCATGAAGGGCCCGTACTACCCATGGGGTTGAAGGCTCAAGGTTCATGGTACTTACAAGCCCAGTTGCAGTCTACATATGACTTACTTAAAGGACATAATATCCCTTGAGAAGTACAGTGATATTTGGGCTTATGAGTACCCCGAACCTCCAAGTAGGGAACCTAAACTCTAAACCCTCCCAAGCCCCGTGGAGGATCTACTGAGCACGCGCTTCTCCCAAAATCCCCGCGCAATGTCAAACCATAGAAGCCCGCCAAAGCACCCTGGCTGTTCAGGGTTTCGGGTTTTTGGCTTAGAGTTTAAGGTTTAGGGTGTCCTGCATTCAGCTTTAAGGTCAAAGCAGACACGCTCCTGCGAGCCAGGCTGGCTCAAATGCAGTCGATTGCACAGCCCGTCAGGAACCTCAAGCCCTAAATTCTAAGCACGAAGCACTAAGCCCTTGATCCTCAGAGCAACCCCCCTTCATAAGCCCCCTCCACCAAACCAGTTCTACGGCCCCACGTTTAGGCCCCAAATAGAAGACAAGTCTAACTCAACACCGGGCCAGGTTGCTTCTCACTTGGGGTTTTCTATATTAAGGGCTACCTTCTGTCCATTGTGTTGTTAGGGGATCTTATTGTTTTATTGGTCTATAAGGGGCCCCCTAATTCCCTAAACCCTAAACCCTAAACCCCTCATTCTCGTAAACACCCATTGTGGTTCAGTGCGTGAGCCATGGTTCAGAGCGACATGGCGAGCACGGCTCCCGATATGACCGTGGAGCAGATGATTGCCATGAAGGAGAGCCACCACATGGCCTCGGGTTTAGGGTTTAGGGTTTAGGGTGTGGGGTTTAGGGTTTAGGGTGTGGGGTTTAGGGTTTAGGGTTTAGGGTTTAGGGCTTAGGGTGAACACGGCCTGGGCTTGCAGGATTTAGGTGTTTAGGGCTTGATGGCTCAGGGTTTGGGGTTTAGGGCCCAAGGCCTTCAGTCTTGAGCCTTCGTTGGTTTTGAGGCGTTTGGGCTCAGCATTTTGGGGCTGAAGAATGCAGCCGAAGCAAAAAAAACAACCTCAAAATGCTGCTCCGGAAGATGCTACCAACTGGCTGGTTCTTAGTAGGGAATGAGGGAATGGGGTACCCTATAGAATCCCTCAAGGGGTATAAAAAGAATATATATATATATATAGAGAGAGAGAGAGGGCCTTCTTTCCGAATTTTAGCCGTATTGGGGGAATTAAAGCGCTTACAAGTGGGTTATAAGTATAGATATAATTGGTTATTCATTCAGTACCACGAACCTCCAAGTAAACCCCCAACAAACCCTGGACCCTCAACCCTAACCTTATCTTCTGGCGTCCCGAACCCTAAACCCACCCGAACATCCTTCACAAACCCAAAACCCCAAACCCCAAACCCTAAACCCTAAACCCCTAAACCCCAAACCCTTAACCCCAAACCCTAAACCCCTAAAACCCCTAAGCCCCAAACTTTCGGAGGAGGGCCTGGAGGCGCAGATCCGGGCCATGGCAAAGCCGGAGGAGACAAGGGCGCGACTTGGCTCAGTTGGGTTCTTAAAAACGTCTTTTGGGTTTGGGGCGTTTTTTAGGTTTGAGGTGGTTCTTTAGGTTTTGGGCTTCTTTTGGGTTCGGGGCTGTTTTAGGTTTAGAATTGTTTTTGGTTTAAGGTTATTTTAGGGTTAGGGGTTTTGGGGTTTTGGAGTTTAGGGGTTTAGGGGTCTAGGGGTTTAGGGGTTTAGGGTACCCGTGCATTTGAACCTATTTTTTGAGGGTAAGGGTTTTAAGTGGTTTAAAGGCGTTTACAGGGGTTGGTTTAGGGATTTATGGGTTTAGGGTTTAGGGAGGACCTCTAACCAAACAAACCCAAAACCCCTAAACCCCGAAGCCCCTGAACCCGAAACCCCTAACCCCCTAAACCCGAACCCCCAACCCCCAACCCCCAAACCCTCCAACCCTAAACGGTTTAGGGTTGAGGGTTTAGGGTTTAAGGTTTGGGTTCGGGGTTTAGGCCCTGAGCCTCAAACCCCAAACCCCAGACCCTAGTAGGGGCATCCAGGGATGGTGCATGAGTACATACTCAATCATCATCACTACTTTACTGAACCCTACGCTGTGGCTTGTAGATCCTTAGCTTGTTTGGGATTTTTTTATGGGTTTCTTAATACGGTAGCGAAGATGTAGTGGAGTTGTGCAGGGTGTATAAGGGGTACTCTGTTAAGGGCCCATACAAGGAAACCATGCGACTATCCGAAGACTCGGTCCTAACCCCAATCCCTCAATTCCTTCCTTCCCTACAAAAAGCAGAAGCCGTGTGCCAGTGCAACGTGGGTCCAGGACTTCGGCGGGCAAGTTCACCCAAGCTGCTGGCTACAAGGGTATGGAGGCCTACGTCCCCAAGCCCGAAACCCGAAACCCGAAGCCCGAAGCCCGAAGCCCGAAACCCTAACCGTAAAAGCTAAACGCGAACCACTGGCCGCTTGCAGAGATTTCCGGTTTGTTGGGGGCTGTAGAGACAGCAAGGACCCAATCAGAGAACGCCCATCTCAAGATCGTGGCGTGGATACACGCGTAGGGGGTTAGGGTTTACGGCTTACGAATTCGAGTATATACCCGTTTCAGGAGGCGAAGAACTAAGAGCATAGTATGCTGGGGCACATAAAGGCTACCCTACGTCAGCAAGATGACCACATGCTTTTACCCCCCAAGCCCTGTAAACCCTAAACCCTAAACCCAAACCCTAAACCCTAAACCCTAAACCCTACACCCTAAACCCTAAAACCTAAACCCTAAACCCTAACCCTAAATTGTGGCAGGAGCCGGCGAAGCTGGACATGGGACAGATGCATCTCGCATTGACGCCTTCAGTTGCTTACTGGCTCTTAGTTAGGGTTTAGGGTTGAGGGTTTAGGGTTTAGGGTTAGGGAATCTGCTGCCCCATATAATCCCTCACTGGGCTACCTTTTCTGGAAGTAGTGTGTGGGGGGGGGGGGGGGGGGGCACATTTGGCTGTAACCCTTCGTTGGTTGAGCTGTACTTGTAACCCAATTACAACCATACTAGGCCCGCCTTTGCACTGGTGTGCACGAGATCCAGGGAGTGAGATAGACAGCCATAGTGGGGTACTTCAAAGGCCTGTTGATTGGATTCTACGTCCGGGGGGTAGAAGTAAACCCTAAACCCTAAACCCTAAACCCTAAACCCTGAACCTCCAAGTAGAAGCCCATCTGAAGGTACGAAGTGGTCGCCAACTTCGTGGCTGTCCGGACGCTGCCCTCACTCGAGGCAAGGGCACGCCTTGTGAAGACTGAAGCGTTTTAGGGTTTAGGGCTTAGGATTTAGGATTTACTTGTAGGGTTTAGGGTTTAGGGTTTAGGATTTACTTGCAGGGTTTGTAGTTTAGGGCTGGAGTCACCAACTTCATGTCTCCTCGGCAGGCTCCATTTGTTCGCCGGCTCAAGAAGGGCGCCAGGGTGGAGATGTTCGAGTGGGACAAGACCCGCCGCACCTTGGCCCAGAAGAGTACTTGGCGGTTTATGGTATTTCTTATCTATTTATAACTGTACGTATAACTGTACTTATAGCCATGTCAGTGCACTTAGGGGGCTTTCTATGCGGGTTAGAATTACAATTCCATGAAGAGTATAGTTCTCTAAATGAGGGTCCCTTTTGTCATATGGTCCCTACATGGTATGGCACTTTAAAAGAGGACCCCCCCCCCCCCCTTCCCCCCCTCCCCAAAAAAAAAGGGGGGTGACCGTATTTCAGACAATTGCCATTTAGCAGTTGTCATGCTTCATCCTGCACTCCTCACGAGGATGGCGCCGCGTGTGCATCGTGCCTTGGCCGCATGTCTTAGAGGCCCAAAATTCACATAAGCATCAGGATCCCACTAAGGGTTTAGGGTTTAGGGTTTAGGGTTTACGGTTTAGGGTTTAGGGTTTAGGGTTTAGGGCGTTACGAGGGCCCCGAGAAGGGGGACTCTGGAGATTCCTCTTTGAAGAATCCTCACGTTTGTCGTGTGGTTTTTTGGGCCCGGAATGTTCCTTCTTCCTCTGGCGCTCGATGTTCTTGCTTTCAAAAAAGTCGAGCCATGGTCCCCATGAGGGGTTTAGGGTTTAGGGTTTAGGGTTTAGGGTTGAACCCTAAACCCTAAATCCCCAATCCCCCCTCAAGGAAGCACCAGTGGATGCCGAAGTGAAGCCGCGCGCCCCCTCCATGACAGAGGCGCAGAAGAGGCCGGCTGCTCGTGACGAGTTGTCTTGGTGGCCCAGTGGTGCCCGTTGCCCTTTTTTTGGTCCAAGGTTCCCTTGAAGTATCCAACCCAAAAAACGGGTGCCCATAATACAACATGGGTTATTGGGCTACCAATCAGGTGGGTACTTAAGAGTAGGGCTGTGAGTACCCTACTGAACGTTATTACTCCTACAACTCTATGGCTGCCCTGACTTCTACCCTACCCATAGCCACCAATACTCGCAAGTGCTACCGCATAGTCATGAGTGAGGCAAGCTAGATTCATTGATCCCTTTCTCCACGCTTTTCTAGGTAGGACTGATAGTTTACATGTCCCCGCATTGGGTTTTTATTTAGGAAAATGTCTTCCAAGGGTTTAAAGGGCCAACCTAGTTGGGCTCGATTAGGGCCGCCTTCTTTGCACCTTAGCAATATTTTTAAATGCCGCAAGAACTACCAAAATGAAGAAAAGCAACAGCCATGGCTGTTTCAATAGCAAGAGTCATAGCAATAGCAAGAAGCATAGTAACAACAAAAGATTAAAGATGCTAATAAAACAACAACAGCACCCGTGGCAAGAGTCACAGTGCCTAAAGCCCTAAGCCCCCCCTAAACCCTAAACCCTAAAGAGGCTGAGAGCACTTCTGAACCCAAGCATGTACAACCCTAGGAGTTTAATGAGCTCCCAGGTGCCCTAAACCCCAAACCCCAAACCCTAAACCCCAAACCCTAAACCCTAAACCCCAAACCCTAAACCCTAAAAACCCTAAAAACCCTAAAGTACAACCGCTGGGGTTTCATGAGCTCCCAGGTGGGCCACTGCGGAGCCTGTGTGGGATTCTTGCTCGCCCAGTGGTACCCTTTACCCTGTGGTCTTAGGGTTTGGGGTTTGGGGTTTAGGGTTTGGGGTTTAGGGTTTGGGGTTTGGGGTTTAGGGTTTAGGGGTTTAGGGTTTAGAGTTTAGGGTTTTAGGGGTTTAGGGTTTCGGGTTTGGGGTTTAGGGGGTTTAGGGGGTTTAGGGGGTTTAGGGTGCCCAGTGGTACCCTGTTCCCATATCGGCTCTGATAGAGCACCGCAGCGTATAGGATACTCTTTCAATTCGGGTTTAGGGTTTGGGGTTTGGGGTTTAGGGCGTGCCAAACGGAAGCGCGCTTTGGGAGCGCGCGGTAGTCTGCAGACCTACCCACCCCAAGACCGCCCACTTACAACTCTCAAGGAGTTAAGACCTTGTATTTTTTTACGAAGCATCACATGAGTCAGCACTCACGCCCTTTTGGGGACCTCCACAAGGTGCGTGGACCATTACGTTTATTGCACTTACTACGCGCGTTTATAAACTAATTCATGTTTTCACTTCGTATTTATTATTTACTTCTATCGCGGGCTAATAAAGAAAGAGAAAAGTGTGCCCGCGGAAAAAGCCCAAATTTAATTAATAAAATTCACGCTTCGTTTACTACGTTCTGCATACATTGTGCAATCGTTACAAAGCCATAAAACTCACACCTGGTGGAGGTAGTCTAAGAACGCTATATCGGACTGTTACATGGAGTCATGTGCTTCAAGCATCTTTACTTTATTCAGGATTATTGGGAGTGGGGAAGGGGACATATGAGCTATGGACGCATCAACTTTGCAATGATTGGGTTTGGCAGAGGGGGTGAGACAGTTACGGTATAGGGTTTTCGAGTTTCATCAATTCGAGTGCTAATTCATGGCGCATGCCACCAAACAATATAACTCTACCAGTCCAAGTGGGCGGTCTTCTCTGATTGGTGTCTACGGAGGCAAGTGCGTCCACGCCGTGCCTCTGTAGCAGATGTCGCTGACTTCTTTATTCACCTCAGAGATTTTAGTATTATAAATTGTATGGTCTTTTAGTATATTATGCCGGGCCGTCACGATATGGGGGATTTGCGATGCGCAGACGGAAAGGCGAGGCAGGGTCAGCGAAGACAGCTTGAGTTGGGGCGAAGGGCCTAAGGCCAGGGATGGCCGGGCCAGGAACAGACACAGGCAGGAGGCTTGGTTGGCGCGAGGGGGCTAAAGCCAGGGAGGCAGGGTCAGGGGCGAAGGGGTAAGGCCAGCAAAGCCAGCACCAAGGCCAAAACCAGAGCCAAGGCCTCCAGCGGCAAGGGCCAGCTGCCAGGGCCAGGGCCAGGGCCAAGATCAAACCAGCCCCAGATCAGGGGCCGAGCATTTTTTGCCACAGCCCTGCCAACGGCCCTGGTCCGCACAGCCCAGCGGACGGAGGTGAGGTCCAGGGGTCTCCAGGGGCCCGGGGGGCCTCCAATGCAGGACCCAACAATGCGCGCGGACAGTGTGGGGTTTAGGGTAATAATTTCTAATACAGTGACAACTGCTGACTCGGCCTGTGCCTGCCTGGAGGGTAAGCCAGCCTGGAGGCAAGCTCGGTCGCCCGCCTGGGGCTCCCTCGCAGGGTCTCTCTGAGCGCTCGACCAGCGCCCGCCTACCCCAAAACACAAAGAGAGTGGGGTGGCGGGCGGGTTTAGGGTTTAGGGTTTGGGGTTTAGGGTTAAGGGGGCCCAGTGTACCCTGTTCCCTTTTTTTGGGTGCAAGGGCTCCCTGAAGAAAGTAACGAACCCCAACGAAGGGTGCCGATATTGCCCTGGTTCCCTACATACTCATTTCAAGGGTCTGTATAGGGGGATATAGGAACCCTAAACCCTAAACCCTAAACCCTAAACCCACCCTTAGGGTTTAGGGTTTAGGGTTTAGGGTTTAGGGTACCTCATCCCCTTATTAGAATAGTTACTGGGCTACCAAGGATTCAGCAAAGGGCTGCTGGGTGGATAAGGCTCCCAAGGTGGAGGTGCTGGACTCCGACACGGAGGAAGCGGCTTCTTGACCCTCTTTTGGGGCTTTGTGGGGGTATAGGGGTGTTTAGGGTTTAGGGTTCCTTACATCCGCCTGGTTGAGTATGAAGTTTGGGTTACTGGGCAACTTTGCCCTGGTACCACAGCCTAGGGCCTAAAATCCTGAACATCATATGCCCCCCCTAAACCCAAAACCCTAAAACCCAAACTCGTATGCTCCCTAAACCCTGCAGGCGTTTTGTGTTCCGGACCTGGAACTTCCAGGGTTCATGGTTTGGGCTTGAGAGGCTCGGGGTTTTGGGGGGCTTTTTTTTGTTCATAGTTTAGAGTTTAGGGCTTCAACTCTAATCCCTTGTCGGGGCGGCGTCAACTGCTGAGGTGGTGAGGAAAGACGCGTGGATCATGGTCCCAAGCTCTTGGGAGAGTAATGCTTTTTCTTGCCGGTTGTTTAATATTTGGGGTTTCACTTCAACTTAAGCCCCCTAACTCCAAACCTACACCCCAACTCCCTGAAACCCCCCAAAAAGCTCCGAACAAGCAGGGTTTAGGGTCCCCTAACTCCCCAAAAAACCCCCAAAAAAAGCTCCGAACAAGCCCTAAACCCCAAACCCTAAACCCCAAACCCTCAACCCTAAACCCTAAAAACTCCTAAAAAGCAGGTCCATCATCCCGAGCTGGGCTTGCTGCTTCAAGCGGCCCAAGAGTTGGATGAGCCAGTGGCCCCTCGTGGCTGGGTTTGAAGATTTAGGGTTTAGGGTTTAGGGTTTAGGGTTTAGGGGTTCAGGGTTTAGGGTTTAGGGTTTAGGGCTTAGGGTTTAGGGTTTCGGGGGTTATGAGGGTTTTAAGGGTTTTGGGGCTGAAGGTTTAGGGTTTGATGGAGGAAACTCGTGCGTGGAGAGACCACATGGCCCAAGTACAGAATATACGGTGCTAGTATGAGAATTTTCGTCAGTTCTACACAGTGTTGACACTGGAATCTATGTTTCCTGAACAGCTTCAATACTGCAAGTCTTGAAGTGTGTGTGTGTGTGTGCTTGCAGCCACCCAGCAATCGAAACTATGCAGCACAAGATGTAAACAATCAGCGCGCCCGTGCGAAGGAGCACGCCTCTCATTGTCCTCGCTATCTTAGTTTGAAGGAATGAAGTCAAGTTTCAGGCACAGCTAAAGTGCAAACCTGACCCCTAAACCCTAAACCCTAAAAGCCGTATTAGTGAGCAAGCTGTGGGGCCAGCATGCTAGTTCTTCGCAGCTGAAGCGTACATAGCAATGGGGCGCAAATCACGATCCTTGTGTGCAGCAGCTGCTGCCACAGGTGTGCTGGGTCTGGTGCTAGCACTCCCAGCCCACAACAACCAAGAATGTTTTACATCCGAGTCAGTGGCCTGGTTCACTTTCCCACGAGCCGCACGGCAAAGAGCGAGAGTGAGCCAGGTGGGCCACAAAACCGCGCGAGAGGTACAATCCGACTCTGCCGCCTTCTTCTTCAGTAGATACAGCGCGACAAGGACTTTCGAGTCTATACTTGCGGGAACACCACGCCTGTCAGTTCCTTGGTAGCCCAGTGGTACCCTCTACCCTTTCCTTTCTTAACTATGAGTTCCCTTATAAAAGTAACCAACCCAAAAAACGGGGTGCCCTAAACCCTAAACCCCTAAACCCCTAAACCCTAAACCCTAAACCCTAAACCTACTAAGGTTCTGGCTGGACCTCCAAGCTGTGGCAAGAGTCGCTTCATCGCCGGAGTCATGCACGAGTGGCAGCATCCGCAAGGCTTCTTAGTAGTAGGGTTTAGGGTTTAGGGTTCAGGGTTCAGGGTTTAGGGTTTAGGGTTTAGGGTTTAGGGTTTAGAGTAGGTAACCTTTAACCTTCTTGGGGTAACAGAATCTCGCCTCATAATCCCAAAAGGTTAACCTTTAGTTCCCCCAGATTCCTGGACAACTAAGGCTTCATCTACATCAACCTCAGAGGTGTAGACCTCACTTCCACGCAGGCCCTCACAGACACCCTGCTCCGAGCAGCCAGGGAGAGTTGGCCCAGAAGGATGCTGAGGAAGTTCAGGAGGGCGAAGAGGAAAGGAAGGGTCAAGTGGCTGAGATCTTCAAGAAAGTTGGAAGCATCAAATGGCCGCTCGCTGCCTTTGCGAGAGCTGCAGGATGTACTTCGGACATTAGGGCAGATGTTGAGCAAGAAGCCGTTCAGGAACTGGTGGGGTGGCACGAAGATGCAGCCAGTGCTGTGCTTTGATGAGGCGCATCTTCTGCATCAAGAGCTCGTGGCAGCAAAGCCCGACTCGAGTGATACCAGAAGTGCGTATGAGATCTTGATGAGGTGGATTGTCCGGAACACCAAAGAGGAGCGCAACTTTCACGTGCTCATGGTCTCATCAGCGCCACGCTTCGCCAGCGAGCTCTATAAGCACCCCCAAGCACAAGTGAAACCCTTGGTGCTGGGTGACTTAGATAAAGCAGATGCTAGCCAGTTTTGGAAGAGATGTGGTGGTGAGAAGGTGAAGTTTGATGACGCGTTCGCAGCGGTGGGTGGTCATATGCACCACTTGGAGAGCTTGGCCGAAGCACCGGACTATGACTTTGAACTTCAGAGCATCCAGGCCAGCTTGAACTACGTGGCGACTGACTTTCTGACAAAGCACGGCAAGCATGCGGTGTTAGCCATCGAGTTCATCCTCAGCAACGGCGGGATGGTGCCGAAGAGAGAGTTGCTGCAGAAGCTGCAAGAGAATGGTTACCCTTTGCTGAAGGAGGCTGCTGAGAAGCTCGAGGAGATGATCGATGACAATGGTTTCCAAGAGAGGATCGTCCAAGGCCTCTCCTCGGATTTGCCAGCAGCTGCTCGTGACATGGAGCTCCCCATAGTCATGGCGCCATGTCGCGCGGTGCGTAAGCTGTGGGAAGTCAACCTAGAAAGCTGGAAGACTCTGGTTGAGTGACATCCCTGACCTCCACTTCGTGCTGTGTTCATTGGAAGCTACATTCTCCGACACGTACATGCGAGGTGGCCGCGAGGACAAGACGTGAAGCTGCGTAGATGTGCTCAGCATTGGCACGATGGTGGGCCCAGTGAGGCTCGACCCAGAGAATGCTGCCGCCATGGGAACCCTAAACCCTAAACCTTAAACCCTAAACCCCAAAGCCTAAACCCTAAACCCTCAAGCACCCACCGCCATGGCTTCCGACGATGGAGCTCTGTCGTTGAGCTGGGGCCTTCACGCACATAGCTGCAGGCCGCCACTTCAGTGCAGCATTTTTGCCAGAAGAAGAAGCAAAAAGTTCGAACACACAGCATGAGGAGATGAGCAAGCAAAGTGTTGCCAACGCTGTCTGGACTCTCCAAGCCAGCTTCGTAAACCCTAAACCCTAAACCCCAAAACTCGTGGTCTCATCGGGCTGGTGGATGCGTTTTCACATGCAGTCATGGTAAGCTCTTGAGGACTGCTACAGGCAGGGGTTTAGGGTTTAGGGGGGTTTTGGGCGGTTTTGGAGTTTTAGGGGTTTTAGGGGTTTTAGGGGCTTAGAGGGAGATTTAGCGCATCGGCGGTCTAGGGGCTTGCTGGGCTTGGGCTTGATTTGGAATAAGCTTTGAGTTTAGGGGTTTTGGGGTTTTGGGGTTTCAGGGGCTTTAGGGGCTTAGAGGGAGATTTAGCGCATCAGCGGTCTAGGGGCTTGCTGGGCTTGAGTTGGAATAAAAACTTTGTGAACTTCTAGTGACACCTGGAAAGTGGCAGGGGCCGGGGGATTAGGGCTTAGGATGCATCGACTTTCTAGATCCCGAACCCTCAACCCTAACTTCACCTAAACCCTAAACCCTAAACCCTCCCAGGTGTCTGTAATGTGAAGACTTCTGCTCCCAGTTTGTGATTGGAGTCCAGTTGGTTGATTGTCCACGACCAAAACGGGCCTTTCCCCATCAGCCGCCATTCGGGAGCTTCTCAAACTTGGGGGCAAGCCACGTGCACCTTAGAATGACTGGGGGTTCAGGTTTTAGGGTTTCGGGTTCTGGGTTTAGGGTGTAGGGTACCTTAAAACTTGACTGCTAGGGTTTAGGGTTTAGGGTGTAGGGTGTCGGGCTGGACATCTTAGGGTCAACAAGGTTTAGGGTTTAGGCTGTGATCTGGACCCCCTTTCAAACCTACAGGGTTTCGGGTTCAGGGTTTAGGGTTTAGGGTTTAGGGTTTAGGACGCCTTCAGCCCGTAGAAAGGTGACGCTCCAACCAGCGAGCCGAAGTCTGTGACCCGGGAGCTGGTTCATGCAACGTTTTTTTGTTGAAGCTCAGGGTCTTTGGGGTTTAGGGCTTTTAGGGTTTGGGGTGTGTAGAGCTTTGGTGCTTTTAGGGTTTTTGGGGGGTTTTTGGGGCCCCGACCCGTTTAGGGTTTGGGGTTTAGGGTTTAGGGTTTCGGGTGTAGGGTTTAGGGTTTAGGGCAAAAGAGCCGAGGCCCAGCAGCAGCAAGAGCAGGAGATGCCGGCGCACCCTGCCGCTGCCGTTCCCTCAGCCTTCGCGTTCGCTGCTGAGAAGGCCCGCACGGCCAGGGCTTTGAGGGCTCTAGGGGTTTAGGGGTTTAGGGTTTAGGGTTTAGGGTTTAGGGCAACCGTAAATCCCAAACCCTCAACCTTAAAGCCAAAAGGGTTTGACCCTCTTTTGGTGGTTAGGCTCCCCCCTTGTGAACAGAAGAAGGGTTTAGGGTTTAGGTTCCTCAACACCATGAGAGTCCCATGTGCCTAAGGGTCTATAAAATCTGCTTGGATCCAACGTCACTACGTGGGAGCTATCTTTATATGGGCTCGGGTCAAGTAAGCATGATGCCTTTTGTTGAGGGGAGACCCTTAAGTCACAGGGTCGCAGAAAGCACGGACCCAGAGAAGGCACGGTGTAGGGTTTGGGGTCATAGGGAGTAGAGGACAGGCCGCAGCTCATGAAGTCGTAGCGGGGAGTTTTGCTCCGTTGCAGCCAGATCCTTCTCAGAGACCCCAGATCAATCAGCGTGGCATGGCACCGCCCCTCCTTGCAGCATCTCTTTCTTCCAGCAGCCCTACTGACCAGGAAGCAACAAAGTTTGGTGTCAAGGTTCAGGGTACAGGGTTCGGGCAGACAGAGAACCCAAACCCCAAAGCCCCACCAAATCCCTAAGCCCTAGACCCCTCAAATCCCTAACCCTAGACTCTAAGCCACCTCTAGAAGCCCTAAACCCAAAGCCCTGAACCCTAAACCACCTCTATAAGCCTAAACCTAAACCACCTCTGCAAGCCCTAAACCCTAAACTCTATGCTCTAAAACCCTAAACCCCACAGCACCATGGTCAGGCGCGCTTCGATTTCTACTGGGGCAACACACCGAACGCGTCGCCGCCCCTGCAGATCCCAGCACGGGTCCAGAGCCTGGGTTAGGGTTTAGGGTTTAGGGTTTAGGGTTTAGGGTTTAGGGTTTAGGTTTAGGGTTTGTGGTTTAGGGTTTGTGGTTTAGGGTTTGGGGTTTAGGGTTAAGGGTTAAGGGTTTAGGGGCCTAGGCAGGCCCCAAACACTAAACCCATCCTCCCCCTAACCCTCAACCCTCAGCCCTAAACCCTAAACCCTAAACCCTAAACCCTAAACCCTAAACCCTAAACCCTAAACCCTAAACCCTAAACCCTAAACTAAGTGAGGGGTCGCTTCCGTCGAGCGACAGACCCCGAACGCTCGGCCAAGGGCCTTACAGCCCGAGCGCCCAAGCGAAAAGAGAAACGGAAAGGTGAGGGTTAAGCATCACCGTCTGTCCTGGACAGGCCAACGGACATCGGCCTTTTTTACGACAACGTCAGTACTCGGCTAAGGGATGGCCGGCACCCAGACCACCTTTAGCGTAGCTAAAGTATAACCCCAAATCGTAACCCTTTGTTTCTGGAGGTCGGTTCATGATTTTGGGTTCAGTTTGCCGGGCCCCCCCCCCCCCCCGGGGCCCCCTGGCCCCTGGTGGCTGGATTCCTGGACCAGAAGGCTGACGAACCCCTTTACCTCCCAACCCCCCCGGGGGCCCCCTGGCCCCTTGTGGCTGGATTCCTGGACCAGAAGGCTAGGAGGCTGGCGAGGGGGTCCAGGCAGGCTGGTTGCTCAATTTCGTGATTTTTCATGGATTTTGCCTCTGAGGCCCCCGCCTGGCCGACTCTTTACCAAGCCCCGGCACGCCCCCAAAGGCCCGAACCAACCTGGAAGGTGCTTCAAAAAGAGGGGAGAGCCCAGGATTTGCCCCCGTACCCGCAATGAAAAATGCTATTTTTTTTAGTACTGAAATCGATTACCCCACAAGGCCCTTGGGGCACCAAGAGCCACCAAAAGGCTTCAAAAGGCCCTCTAAAGGAGGGGCTCCCAGGATTTGCCCGCCCGCAATGAAAAATGCGATTTTTCGACTTAGAACGATGGTTTTGGGCACCCCTGCATTTTTGCTCCAACAGGGCCAGGAAAGCCCAAGCAAGCCCCAGCAAGGCCCCAGAGACCCCAAGAGCCACCAAAAGGCTTCAAATAAATAAGGGCCTCTGCGGGCCCTGACACGCCGAAGGCCCGAAAAGGGCCGAGGCTACCCCCAACCCCAGCTTAAACCCTAACACCGCAGCTTTAAAAACATCAAAGCAAGCTTGCAAGCCAAACTCCCGCGACTTGGGACTCCGGGCCCTCTGGAAGCTGGTGGGCCTCTTTTCTCTAGCCGGACGCTCAGAGCTTAAGAGGCTTGGGCCCCAGGATTTGCCCGTGCCCGCAAGGACAAATGCGATTTTTTGTACTAAGAACGAGTTTTGGGCACCCCCCCAGAAGGGCCAGGAAAGCCCCCAGGAAGCCCCCAAGAAGCCCCAAGAGCCACCAAAAAGGCTTGAGGCCCGTAAAGAAGGGGAATCCAGGAGCCGGCACAAAGGGTTTCCCTGACCTTCAAATAAAAAAGGGCCTCTACGGGCCCTGACACGCCGAAGGCCCGAAAAGGGCCGAGGCTACCCCCAACCCCAGCTTAAACCCTAACACCGCAACTTTAAAAACGTCAAAGCAAGCATCGGGGCACAAGAAAATAAATTCCATCAACCCTAAACCCTAATAGAGTATAGTGTGGGTGGCCGGGGTGGGTTGACGGGCAACGCGAGCGCGCGGCCCGGGGCGCTTCACACCCGAGCGCGCGCCCTCCTCTGACACACCCTAAACCCTAAACCCTAAACCCTAAACCCTAAACCCTAAACCCTAAACCCTAAACCCTACCCCTCCTTACTGGGAGGGAGGGAGGCCGGGGGGGGAAGCCTAGGAGTCAGCCACAGAGCCTCCCCGAGCCGCAGCGTGACGGAGAGTTGCCTGAAGCGTCCGGCGCGCCTGGGTCTGGTTTTAGGGTTTAGGGTTTAGGGTTTAGGGTTTAGGGTTTAGGGTTTAGGGTTTCGGGTTTAGGGCTTAGGGTTTAGGATTCAGGGTTTCGTGTTTCGGGTTTCGGGAGAGCCCCTTGGGAGGAATCCAGAAAGTAAAGGGGCCCTCCCCGCTTCAAGTTAGCTGCAGCTTCGCTGCTGGGGGAGGGGGGGGGGGGCTGGGGGGGGGGGGGGGGGGGGGGGGGGGGGGGGGGGGGGGGGGGGGGGGGGGCCTGGTTCAGGAACCTCCTCCATGGGGGAGTTCTAAGCCCTAATTCCAGAGAATCCGAACCCCAAGCCCCTCAGCCCCGAAAACCCCTAAACCCGAATCCCTAAACCTGAACTTTAAGCCCTTCTAGATCCTCGGCTTCTTCGGCGAAGCTCTGAAAGCTAAGGGCTCAGCGCATGGAGGGCTTAGGGTTTAGGGTTTAGGGTTTTGCAGGGACTTTACCTTGGACCCTTAAGTAGTACCCTTGGGTTTGGGGACCCTTCTTGAAGATTCCTAATTAATTTTCAAAAGGGCCCTAAACCCTAAACCCTAAACCCTAAACCCTAAACCCTAAACCCTAAACCCTAAACCTTCAGGGCAACCTTTAAGGGGTACAACCTTAGGGGTATGAGCCTTAACCCCCCCTTGATTTTAGAGATCTAGGGGCTGCAGGAACCATGAGGTCCACTTCTCTCAGTGCTGGTCCCTTTGTGAGCTTATTACTTTAAAAAGCTTGCCCCGAAAGTTTAGGGCACCCAACAAGTGACCGCGATTCTGAGAACTACCCATACATGGAGGTCCATGGTACTTACTAACCACATAGCAACTGTACTTATAACCCAGTTGGTAACCATATTAGGGTAATTAAGGGGCTTATAAGTGGGTTATCATACAGTTCTCATTGGTCATTCAGCACCAAGCAGGGGGTTTCTGGAGTACTGTACTTTAATACTTTTTTGGTTCTGGGTTCCCACTCTAGCTCCTGAAACCTAAAGGAGTCTAGACGATTTTTCCAGTGTCTACTCCAAAGTTGGGGTATCTGCTGCAGCTCAGGCATTAGCCGAGCCACCTCTCATGGCAGCTGTGCGCGGCGGGGATGAGGCTTCTGCAGGGGCCTAAGATGTGCCCAGGATTGGGGTCCAGGGGTTTAGAGTTTAGGGTCTAGGGGTTTAGGGTTTAGGGTTTGAGGTTTAGGGGCTTTAGGGGTTTTAGGGGTTTAGGGGGTTTAGGGGGTTTAGGGTTGAAGATGTGCAAGCATCAAGCACTGCAAACGCACGACAAAGTCTTGCACGCAATGCTCCGACCTCATCGAGCCTGAAACCCTAAGCCTTAAAACCCTAACCTAACCTCTAAGCCGTAAACCATAAACCCTGGCTGGGGAAGGGTATGTGCGACTCGGGGCGCGAGCCTCAATCCTTTTAGCACCAGCAGCGCCCTCAATGAGACACCCAGACCCTAAATCCTTTACCCTCACGTGCGGGAACTCCCTAAACCCTAAACCCTAAACCCTAAACCCTAAACCCTAAACCCTAAACCCTAAACCCTAAACCCGAGGTTCGTGCCTTGCTGGCGACTGGCCATGACCCCAACGCTGCAGATGCACTGGGCGTCTTGGCAGCAAGCGGCTGCGAGCCCAATGGGGTCTAGGGTTTAGGGTTTAGGGTTTAGGGTTTAGGGTTTAGGGTTTAGGGTTTAGGGTTTAGGGTTTAGGGTTTGGGGTTTAGGGTTTGGGGTTTAGGGCAAGCAGTACCTAGGGTTTAGGGTTTAGGGTTTACGGTTTGGGGTTTAGGGTTTGGGGTTTAGGGCAAGCAGTACCTAGGGTTTAGGGTTTAGGGTTTACGGTTTGGGGTTTAGGGTTTGGGGTTTAGGGTTTAGGTTTTAGGGCAAGCATTACCTACTTTCTTCCAGCTATTTCTATTAAAAGCCTCTACAGGGGTTCTCAGGCAACCTACAAAAAACGACACAGGTTCTGAGGGTTCTTGAGGTACCTCAAGAAGTTCGCACCTCGAACGACAGGTGAGCCCTAAACCCTAAAACTCTAGACCCAAACCCTGAACCCTGAACCCTAAACCCTAAACCCTAAACCCTACTCAGGTCTGGGTCTTTCTTTGAAGCGCAGGAATGTTCAGTGTAATGAAAAACGAAAATTAAGTGCACCTGTAACCCATTTAGGGCTGAATTCGGTTTAGGGCCTAGGGTTAGGGTATAACCGCCTTAAGTCCCCAACTATGGTTAGAATTGGGTGATATGTGCAGTAATATTTGTGTTGAGAAGTACCGTGAACCTCCGAGCATCCTGGATGAGACTGTCTCCGCGGATGCTTCAGTCCTACAACGTCTCTATACAATCCTGCAAGGGACGAGCTACCTCCCTATTTCTCTAATAAGAGCCAGCGAGTATCAACCTAGACTGGCAGCTTGAACCCTCTAAAGTACCCTATCCTCCCAAACGTCTGAGCCATTGCATCCGAACATGTAAACGGAGTTTCAACACCAAGCCAGGTGAGACACCATTGTTTGAAGCGGCATCCTCCTCCAATCTCCGCATAGTGGCTGCGTTGCTACTGCACGGAGCCGAAATGTGGCGGCAGATGTCAAGAGAAGTTTGAGTGTTGTTTTGGTTTGCTTCAGGCAGGTTTTCGCAATGACCCACGCTAGCTTTTGATGAAAAGCACAAAGCTCGCCAGATGGCCCAAGTAGGTTGAAGATTCGAGGATGCGCGCGAGCGCTGCTCTTGGCATGTTCCTGGTGTCTTCTTAGTGGCAGAGTAGGAAACCTCTAACCTTTTGGTGATATTATAAGCCCTATAAATCCCAAAGGTTAACCTTTAGTTCCCTTAGGCTACTGGACAACTATGTCTCTAAGGGTAGTTTCGGGGGCCCTTAATATGGTCCCTTACCTCCTTTATCGGGATCTGATGTATGGTCCTTCAATTTGTGTAGGGTTTATAAGGGGCATTAAGGGGTATTATAAGGGTACCCTTTTGATGGCCCATACTAAGGGACCATGAAACGACCTAGCCCTAGACCCTAAACCCTAAAAACCTAAACCCTTGATTTCAGATGCGATGGTGCCTGAGGATCCCAGTCATCAATCTGCTCACGGTGCCGTTGCTGCCGAAACGGCCTCAGTGGGAGGGTGCCCAGGAGGGCCATTTACACCCAAAAACAGTGAACCCTCTACTTGGAGGTTCATGGTAATTTATAACCCAATTATAGTTGCACTTATGACCCACTTATAAGCCCTTTAAGTGCCCTAGTATGGTTGAAGTTAGGCTATAAGTACCATTATACATGTTAAGTACCATGAACCTCCAAGTGAGGGTAGTTGCATTGTCCCGCACCTTCTTGACAGGGCTCTGCCAGGGCGTTAGGGGGTTAGATAAGGGCCATACAAGGTTCCAAAGTTAAGCTAAGGGCCCATACTTACGAAGACGCAGGGCCCTTGCACCTGCCCTCAGAAAGCCATAAGCCATGTCAACCCAAAACCCAAAAACCCTAAGCCCCAAGCCGCTACAGCCAAAAAAAACAAACCAACCCTAAACCCTAAACCCCAAACCCTAAAACCCTAAAACCCTCAAACCCTAAAACCCTGAAGCATGAGCTGGTGACCACTGCCAGAGCACTGTTTTTTGGCACCCTAAACCCTAAACCCTAAACCCTAAACCCTAAACCCTAAACCCTCATGTGCCGAGATCGGAGACCAAACTGTCCTGGTGAGCAGCAAGCAGACCCATCAGAGTGGAGGGTTTTAGGGTTTTTAGGGTTTTGGTGTTTTGGGGTTTTAGGGTTTTAGGTTTTGCGGTTTAGGGTTTCGGGTTTCGGGTTTCGGGTTTAGGGTTTGTAAGATGCCCTCTTGGAAATGAAGTGATGAGCAGCATGTTGAAAAAGCTGCTCAGGATGTGGCTGAAGACCCGGCGACGCAGGCATTGATCAGAAAGTGGCAGGACATGACAGTTCCCGAGAGAGACTTGTCCAGATTCTTCCCATGCTACTCCAGGAAAGGTTCCAACTCTGCCCTACCCTAAACCAAACAGCCTAAACTCCTAACCCCTCAAACCTCAAAGCCTAAAGCCTAAACCCTAAACCCTAAACCCCAAACCCTAAACCCTAAACCCTAAACCCTGTTCCGTCGCTTCCCCAGGTGACATCAGATCCGCGCTGCGCCAGCTCCCGGAAGCCGATGCTGAGGCTGTGGCCGCGCGCGTGAAGCTCGAAGCTCTGAACTTGGACCAGGATGGGGTTTAGGGTTTAGGGTTTGGGGTTAAGGCTTTGGGGTTTAGGGTTTGGGGTTTGGGGGTTAGGGTTTGGGGTTTGGGGTTTAGGGTTTAGGGTTTAGGGTTTGGGGTGTGGGGCTTAGGGTTTAGAGTTTGGCGTTAAGGGTTTGGGGTTTGGGGTTTAGGGTTAGGGTTTAGGATGCCCAGTATATAGTACACTTCCCCAGCTCCCTTTCTTGAAGAGGGACTCTAGCCTCACCAAGGGCCCCATATACACCCTTTGAAGGAATATCTAGGGTACCTCTCTGAAAAAAAATATAAATATATATATATCCTTTAAAGGATTATATAGGGTACCTCTATATATATCTATATATATATATATATATGTTCGCATACATACCCTTTAGAGGATTATACAGGGCACCTCAGTCCCTCAAAACCCTACGAAGAGCCTCAATGTCCGCATCGTCCAGGAGGCTCCAGAAGCCAACGCGGCACCAGGAGATGCACCAACTCCGGGAGTTCGCTATCGCGTTGTGTACAAGAAGGCCACGATTGAGCAGCTGTAGCCCTAAACCCTAAACTTTAGGGTTTAGGGTTTGGGGTTTAGGGCTACAGCCCTAAACCCCAAACCCGAGTCCTTGGCGTGATCTCAGGTGGCTGTCCGCAAGGAGCCCAACACAAAGTCTCAAGCTTGGCGTCAGATGCAACAGGGTGAGCATTTTGTCTGAGAAGTTAGGGTTTAGGGTTTAGGGTTTAGGGTAAGTTTCCTCCCGACATGCACATTCCAGGCTTTGGGTTGCCTATCTCGGGGACTGCGTAGGCCCTCGGGATATTCCAGTGTTTCTCCTGTTGGATCAAGATTCTGGGCCTAAACCCTAGACCCTAAACCCTAAACCCCCGAGATACAAGGCTCCGCGGAACCCCAGAAAGGGACGGACGAGTTTCCTGAACTTGCCCAATGCTGGGATTTCCGGGGTTCGCTTCCGGGGGGGTGGGAGGGGGGACTTCTATTGATTCTGTTTGCGCTTCGGAAGTGCCCATACAAGTCTTTTGGTCTGGGAGCTAGCCTTTCCGTTCCCTGTGCTAGCTGCTTCCGAATCCCCTAAACCCTAAACTTTAACCCTAAACCCAAAAAGGGGTACACCTATCTTGGGAAATTCCCAAAAATGCCTCTGACACAGTGTTCCTGGAGATGTTGCTTGATGGCTTGTGCCTGCGGCAAGATCTTTCGCCGGCTAGCTTCCCATGAAATTGAAGCATGCGCGCAGTGCAAGATCTACTGAATAATCTGCATGTTCTAGAGAGATGCTCATATGAAACAGGGTTTAAATTACTGTTATTGGTGAGTGTATATAAGGTTCCTTGTTTAATTTTGGTGAGTGTATATTCCGGGTGTCCTTTTGGGGGTACAAAAAATATCTACCCTACTTCATATGCTTCTGCCCAGGATTGTGGAGATGTTTGAGTGGGATGAGAGTCATGACTGGCGGCGCGTTCGCATTCTTGCAATCCGCGAAGTGGAAGATGGAGGCGGCATGCAGGCCGGCCATTGTGGCAAGTCCAGAGGCTACCATTTGCTTAAGAACCCCCCCAAAAAAAACAAGAATCAATAATCCCCTTACTACCCTTATGGGGTAAGAATATTTTCTTGTTTTGAGGGGGTGCTTAAGCAAACAGTAGGTGAAGCGTGGCACATTCCCAGACCTTTTTGGGAGGATCCAACAAGTAGAACCCCCCCAAGTAGTACCCTCTACTACTCTTGGGTCATTCTTAGGAACCCTTGAGGGTATCTACTTTTCGGATCCCCCCAAAGAGGTCTGGGCTGTCCTTCGTTTGAGTGCTGTGTGGCGCGTACCCCTAAACCCCAAACCATGAAGCGTCAGGAAGTGGATGGTTGGATGTTGATCGAGTCACCCTCTATCGGAGCGCTACTGCAAGAAGTCGTTGAAGGACACGGCTGTTGGTGATTGCCCCTTTACCTCCTTAGCAAGTAGTGTGTCTTGCAGGGATAGGCACCAGCCACAGTTCGACTCACATGCAACAGTAGAACTAGATGTGCTGGGGAGCATGAGGGCTTGATTCTCAAAGAGAAGACGTTACAAGGAAGTCAATTCAAGCTGTCATGGGCTCTCACTGGCTGGGAAAGACTGGGCTCCCGAAACCCTAAACCCTAAACCCTAAACCCTAAACCCTAAACCCTAAAATCCAGACTTGGCAACCCCCAGCTGCAAAAACCGTCAGCGTATGAAGGAGATGACCCCGATGACGAAGACGACTTTGCTGGATAGCTGCTATGGAAAGGAAAACCCAGCTGCTGTAGGGTTTAGGGTTTGGGGTTTAGGGTTTAAGGTGTGGAGTGGCTGCTTATCCTCACGACATGTTTGTTTGGTTTGCTGCCAACCGGGCGAAACCAGACTTGCTTCTGTTGCCAAGCAGCTGCAGAAAGTGCTTTGATGCGAAGGCCTTGCAGAGGGGGGCTGGGAAGCTTGTACCCGGCAAGTGCCAAGATGCACGTGTGCGGACCGTCGTGGTTGTTGCTCAAGCCTAGAAGAACATTGCTACATGCTCAAAAGCCTGCACCCCACACGCGGGTCCCCCAGGCAGGCGTGACATTACCCTTAACCCAAAGCCCGAAATCCCGTCACCCTAAACCCGAACACCCTGAGCCCTACAAGCCCCACTGCCCTGTGCACCGCTAGGGTCTCTTTGATTCCACACGCTCGGGGATGTTGGGCTTTTGAGTTTTGGGGTTCAGGGCTTAGGGTTTAGGAATTGGGCTGTTTAACATTGAAGGTTGATTCAACCATTGGAAAGCTAACCCTAAACCCCAAACCCCCAAACCCTAAACCCTAAACCCTCAAACCCCCAAACCCCCAAACCCTAAACCCTCAACCCCTCAAACCCTCAAACCCCCAAACCCCCAAACCCCTAAACCCTCAAACCCTCAAACCCTCCAACCCCCAAACCCCTAAACCCCCAAACCCTCAAACCCCCAAACCCTAAACCCTCAAACCCCCAAACCCTAAACCCTAAACCCTAAACCCTAAACCCTAAACCCTAAACCCTAAACCCTAAACCCTAAACCCTAAACCCTAAACCCTAAACCCTAAACCCGACCTCGAGCCGATTGGGTTCCGAACTTGGACGGAGACCTCTGCGCACGCGAGTCGCAAGAGCCATGGACCCCTTGGCTTTACTAGGCTGCGTCAGCTGCTTGCTTACAAGGGTTAGGGTTTCGGGTTTCGGGTTTCGGGTTTAGGGTTTAGGGTTTAGGGTTTAGGGTTTAGGGTAACTACATTGCTGTTACAGCGCGAAGCCTTGTACTTAGGGTTTAGGGTGTCCTGGGTTTTCGACATTTCCCGGTATTGAGGCTTTCGGGGTGTTGGGGGTCAGGACTGCAAACCCGCAGGCCCAAGATAAACGGCTCCACCCAGCACGAAATGTCCGAACATCCTAAACCCTAGCAACCTTGTAAACCCAAAACTCCCTGAACCCTGAAACCTTAATAAGCCTAGCAACCCTAATAACCTAATAACCCTCGGAACCCGAACAACCTGATTACCTAACAACCCTAGGAACCCTAATCACCCTAAGCCCCTCCAGTACCAAACGGCAGCGACTTCCATCAGTCGACTCATGGGGGTTAAGATTTAGGGTTTAGGGTTTAGGGTTTAGGGTTTAGGGTTTAGGGTTTAGGGTTTAAGTGTGTTACTGGTTCTTGGCCGGGAATGTGGGTACTTGCGTTGGTCGGGAATGGGTTCTTGCGTTGTTGAGCGTTTTAGGGTTCCAGGGGTTTAGAGGTTGGGACTTTGGGGAGTTTAGGGGTTGAGTTTCGGGGGTCATCGTATTTGTGGGGGGGGGGGGTATTATGAGGGACCCAAACCCTAAACCCTAAACCCCAGCAAGATGTACTCTGGCAGGCGACAGCGGATCGGACGTGGAGGCTGAGAAGGAGGAGGAGATCAGCCAAGGAGCTCCATGGATTTTCTACCGTTTGAGTTCACGTTTTCTCCGAACCCCGCAATCATAGGGCTTAGGGGTTAGGGGTTAGGGTTTAGGGTTTACGGTTTAGGGTTTGGGGTTTGGGGTTTAGGGTTTAGGTCCACGAAGTCGCGGTCATTAAAGTGGCCCCTTGACTTTTAAAGAGCCCACGGGGATATACAAGGACCCTAAACCCTGAAGCCTAAACCCTAAACCCTAAACCCTAAACCCTAAACCCCAACAAGGGTTCCCCAATTCAGGGGCTCCAGAATTGGTCCAGCCCTGGTGTTTTCTCTCGGAGTCAAGGCATCGCTTGTGAGAGGTTGTTTTCTCTTAGGGTTTAGGGTTTAGGGTTTGGGGCTTGGGGTTTAGGGTCTAGGGTTTGGGGTTTGGGGTTTGGGGTTTAGGGTCTAGGGTTTGGGGTTTTTTTTCACTGTCCTTTGCATGGGGGCCTCTTGGGCTCTAGGTGGCCGAGTAAAAGACATGAAAAGTTATCAACTAGTCCCCCCTGTAGGTTCCCCATGGGGGGCAGGGAGCGGAGAGACGAAGCTTGAGGCTAACACGGTTTAGGGTTTAGGGTTTAGGGTTTAGGGTTTAGGGTTTAGGGTTTAGGGCTAACGCATGAGCACGAGCGCCCGCACGAACGCCCTAAACCCTAGACCGTCAAACGAAGGACATCCTCTGTCAGACCTGTGCCGACACCAACAGGCCTTGAAGCCCTTGGGTCCGACTAAATACTAATGGTATCCCCTTAGGGTTCCTTTACAAGCATACTACAATAACCCTAAACCCTAAACCCTAAACCCTAAAAAAACCATATGCTAATTGCTAAGGCCCCTAAATGAATCGACTTCCAGGGGCCCTGAAGAGCACGTCGGGGCCCCTAGGGTCGAAGCGGCCCCTCCCTTTTTGTGTCATAGGATGAAGACTCGTACCCCCCTAAGGTTGTCTAAAGGTTCCTCTTAATATGCTCCGAATATGGCCCTTATACTGCCTTAAGCATCTTTCGAAGAGTGCATGCCTTCTAAACCCCATCAAAAAAAAGAAGGGCGGCCCATGTTTTGCTGCTCCCTACCAAAGCAACCTAGAAACCATAAAAATCCCAAATAGCTCTAACCCTCAAAAGCTTAAAGCCCAAATCCCCCAAACCTGAAACCCTAAACCCCAAACCCTAAACCCCAAACCCCACACCCTGTAAGAACAGAACTACTCCATCAGGACCCACCAAGCGTGCCAGAGCCGATGACCAGGTCGGGGGGAAGAAGGGGGGGGGGGGGGAGGGGGGGGGAGGGGGGGGGGGGGAGGGGGGGGGGAGGGGGGGGGGGAGAGGGGGGGGGGGGCGGGGGTTTGCACTTTGAGGGACTTGGGGGTGTAGGGTTTGGGGTTTATGGTTTTGGGACTTGGGGTTTGGGGTGTCGGGTTTAGGGTTTCGGGTTTCGGGTTTAGTGTCGGGTTTGGGGCTCAGTGAATCGGACATCGAAGACACGTCAAAGTGGCGCTGATGGGCAAACCATGCAAAACGAAATCATGCCACCAAATTAGCTACCTTTGAAGCCAGGAATTAATACGAGAACAGCCGCGAGGTACAAAAACTGTACACTCAACAGCGGCCTTAGTTTCCTAGGTAGGATAAGGGGGGCCCTTAAAAAGGGAACCCTTCTTAAGCCCCTTCTGGCTCTCTTAAGCAGGGACCTTATCCAGAGGGTCTATATCCCCAAGGGTCCCCCTAATCCTATCCCCTGTAGTTCGGACCCTACGGTCCACCAGTTCACTGGCAGTATCAAAGGCACCCGTATCGAGTTTTTTCCAGACCAGGGAGCGCACCTCCCATTTTTCCAGCTCCAAGCGTAGCGCAGGACAGCAGAATCTACACTGTTAAGGTTGAGGGCTTAAGGTTTAGGGTTTAGGGTTTAGGGAGTAGAAGCGAAGGGGTCCGGGAAACCGCTTGTAGGAGGTCAGTGGGAAGCAGCAGGTCCTTCAGCTGGAACCCAAGAGGGCGAGCAGTCAGAAGGAAGAACATTGGGTTATAAGTACAGCTAGAATTGGTTCATTAAGTACCCTAAACCGTAAACCTTCATGTCACGTGGGTAGGTGTGTAAATTTGTGTACTTTTTTGGGGGGGTTACTAAATAGGGGAACCAAGAAGGTACCTGAATTTAGAGAACCACCCATGTGCGCGTGAGGGCTTTATACAGAACCATGGGCTTTCAAGGCCTTTACTACGTGCAGCTGAAATTGGGGGCAGCCTGCTAGGATTAAGGGGACCCTTGAATAAATAGACCATCTCAATGAGGAAAATGCTTTAGAGAGCCAGAAGAGGGTTGAGAAGGGTTCCCTTTTACGGGCACCCCCAGGAGAGAGATGTACCTTCACTGCCCTAAGCCCCACACCCCAAAACCCTAAACCCCAAACCAGTCCCTGGAAAAAACTCCAGGGCCCTAAGCCCCAAACTCTTAACCCTGAACCCTACGCCCTAAGCCCTAAACCCTAAGCCCTAAACCCTAAACCCTAAACCCTAAACCCTAAACCCCAGACACCAGGGCCCTGAAGTGGGCTTTGGCGACCTGCAACTGGCCGGCTTCAAAGGGGTTGAGCTCCTGGAGACAGAGAGGCCTCCAAAGGGAAGGCCTTGGGGATTTTGGGGGTTTAGGGTTTAGGGTTTAGGGTTTAGGGTTTAGGGTTTAGGGTTTAGGGTTTAGGGTTTAGGGTTTAGGGTTTAGGGTTTAGGGTTTAGGGCTAGGGTTTAGGGTTTCAGGACTTTGGGAGTTCTAGGGCTCTAGGGAAGGCTCAGAAGTTCCAAGGGTCTGGGTTTTTCGGGCTCTGAGGGCTCCCCGGGTTCAGGGCCTCGGGGCTTTAAGGTTCTGAGCTTTGGGCCTCTAGGGGGGAGGGAAGGTTTCCCAAAAGTCGGGTTTAGGGTTTAGGGATGACGATGATGATGATGATGATGATGATGATGATGATGATGATGATGATGAAGGGAATAGTGGCCCCAGGATGTAGCTACAAGTCCTACAGCCAAGCCCGAACCCCAAGGCATTACGCGGACCTTCTTGTCGAAACCCCATGGCGGAACATGCTTATTGAGAAGCCTGTGAGCACGGAAGCCGCTGTACGCACCTGCAGAAGCTGTCGACCCAGGCCCAGTAGAGCATCTTCCAAAGATCAAGGATTCCTCCGTAGTTCTTTTGCTGTAGCCTTAGATCCAATGAGGCAGCTACGGGCGCCTAAGCCTGAAACCCTAAACCCATTCGAAGGTAGGAGAGAGTTCAATGTTGAATAAGATGCCCAAGTATTCAAGACTACAGATGACATGAAAGTGGAGTTGAAATCGCCACAACCATGCGTGATCAACCAAGATCAGGCTGAACGGGATCAGGCTGAACGGGGGCTCGGCGTACGAGAGAGAACGAACCGAATGTCTCTACTTGGAGGTTCGTGGTACTTCATAACCAAGTCTAACTGCATTTATGGCCCAGTTATAAGTTAAGTACCCTAATATGATTATTGTGGGGTTATAATTGCAATTAATACTTGGTGAGTAAGTACCATGAACCTCCAAGTATGCCCTACTTCCTGCTCCCGAACAGTCCCAGACCATATAGCTTTTCTGTTCTTGGTGAGTGTATGTATGGCTATATGGCTCCTTTTTTTGTATTGAATACTCTTCTGACGAGCAGCATTAGAAAAATTTGTAATGAATATTTAAACAATACCTACTAGAAAGAATTGTAAGAAATGATAACAATACCTCATGTGGGGGTTTAGGGGTCCTTATGGGGATCCCTGTTATGCAGGGATCCCTTGTTGTCGTAAACCCCCATATGGGGCATCCAGGGACCCGCACCTGAACTGCCGGAAAGCCTACCCTACAAGCCCTAGAAGCCCTGAAGAATCCTAAACCCTAAACCCTAAACCCTAAACCCTAAACCCTAAACCCTAAACCCTAAACCCTAAACCCTAAACCCTAAACCGACACAAAAATGGCCTACAACCCTCAAAAACCCTAGTTGCCCCACCAAGCCAGGTACCTCCGTGACGTCGCGGGACAGGAGCAAAGAAGACCCCAGCCTCCTTCACACAAGGCTGGCTTTAGGGCTTTCGGGTTTGCTGCTTTAGGGTTTTGGTTGTGGAGTTTAGTCGTCAGGGTTTAGGGTTCAAGGCAATGTGGGCACGAGCCGTGGGCCGAATGCCAGGCAGGGAGAAAGGAGGCACCCCAACCCTGAACCCTAGACCCTAAACCTTAAACCCTAAACCCTAAAACCTTAAGTAGAAATAGAAGGCCAACATCCCCCTGCGAACCTTGGGGTGGTTCTACAAACTTTGACCCTGCAAATTCCACACGGGTTTAGGGTTTGGGGTTTGGGGTTTGGGGCTAAAAGAACTCCGGGCTCAGTGGCTCTCATAACGCGCCCTGAAACCCTAAACCCTACACCCTAAACCCTACACCCTAAACCCTACACCCTAAACCCTAAATCCCAGAGGCCGCGCCCGCAGCAGCGGCGTCTCCTCCGAAGGAGGAGCCCAGTATCGGCCCCGAGGTTTTCGGAGAGGAGGAGGCGAAGCTCCGGCGGCAGAAGTGAAGCAGAAACAGGGTTTAGGGTTCAGGGTTTAGGGTTTAGGGTTTAGGGTTTAGGGTTTGGGGGGGCGTCTGATCTAAAAGGTCCTTCTGGGAAATTATTGAGGGTTCCCATGGGGCTGGGTGGGTAATAGCTAGAAGGGGAAAGATAGGGCCGTTTTGGGAACTGGTATTTTGATCACCTACCAAATGTGTAGATGTGAAAGTATATGTTGAAGAATCGTGTGGGCCTTGTGCTGAGTGTTTGGAGTTTAGGTTCTAGTGTGGCCACAATGCAGAACGGTGTTTAAGTTAAGTCTTTGCCTCGTCGGGACCTGTGGTGAGGTCGTTGAAATGAAATGCAACTTCCTAGATGTTGGAGTTGTGTTTTGTTTTTTTTTTTTTGTTTGGGGGGGGGGGGGGGGGGGGGGGGGGGGGCGGTAGACGTACCAAGCCTCAAAGTTCTACCCATGATGTCTAGGACATGTGGCACGAGAACCCTGTCCGTGCGCCGAGGATAGCCCAGCAGCCGCCGACTGTCCAGGCACGGCCTGGACAGCCAACTGGTCTCCCATTTCCCCGCCTAGGATGCCCAGGAGTGCCCTTATGCACTGTTTTCTAGTGGTTTCCTGATAACACTCCACGAAGCAAAGTAGGGACGCTTTTGCATCCTCTAGCTAGGTTGCTGGGCAACCTGGCTGCTACCATTCAACACTTACCAGGTGCTTGCCAAACAGCAGACCGAACGGCAACGCCCAAAGCGCAACCCTTCCCAGACCTGCATGGACGGATCTAGAAAGTAGACCCAACAAAGGGTTCTTAAGTCCCAAGAGTAGTGTAGGGTACTAAACTCAGGGTTTAGGGTTTTAGGGTTTCGGGGTTGTACCACATCCTAAACCCTAAGCCCTTCAACCCTTTAAACCTTCAACCCTTCAAACCCAAACCTTAAACCCTAACCCCTGAACCCAAAACCCGAACCCCAGAGCCCCTAAACCCTAACCCTTAAACCCTAGACCCTAGACCCTAAACCCTAAACCCTGAACCCTAAACCCTAAACCCTAAACCCTAAACCCTAAACCCTAAACCCTAAACCCTAAACCCTAAACCCTAAACCCTAAACCCTAAACCCTAAACCTCACCCCCCTGCAGGTGCAGCAGCATGGCGGCCAAGACAGCGTGCCGGCGCCTTTGACCAACTTCCGGGAGTCCCGCACGGCGCCTCGGCCTGAAGAGCAGGGTTTAGAGTTTAGGGTTGAGGGCTTCGGGTTTAGGGTTTAGGATTAGGGTTTGGGGTTTTAGGTTTAAGCTGTAGGGTTTAGGGCTTAGGGTTTTTTACTGCACTGTCCTGACCCTTCGAACCCTTCACACCGGCAACCTGGCCCTAAACCCCTGCACCACAGCCTACCCTAGCAACCCTAACCCTGAACCCTGAACCCTACATTTTAGTTAACCCCAAGCCCTATATCCCATTTGGACGCGCAAGCTGCTCCAAAACAAACCCTACATCCCGGTCTTCATGCGAGAGGTTCTTCCCACCAAGCTTCAGCAGCCCCTGCAAGAGCTGGGTTTCGACGTGCCCACACCGAATCTCGTGCGGCCTTGAGGGTTCTCTTGAACGGCTTAGGTGTTTAGGGTTTAGGGCTTTTCGGGCTTTTGTAGGGTTTTTCAGGGGTTTTGGCTTTTGCGCTTTGTTTTTGGTTTTTGGGGCTTCTTTGGGAGGGCTTTAGGGTTTATCGTTTTTAGAGCTCGTTTAGGGTTCTTAGGGTTCTTGTGTTTTCGAATTTGTTTTTGAGGAGGGGGTTTTAGCACGTACTTGGTCACGGCCAGCCTGCCTAAGGGGTTTTAGTTTTCGTCCTTATACTGATCTTCTTCCAAAATTAGGTTTGGGGTTTAGGGTTAGGTTTAGGGGTAACCCTCCAAACCCTAAACCCCAATCCTTGGAAGCCCACAGATACAAGGATCCAGGCGCATGCGATTCCGATCATTGCCGCCGGCCGGGATCTCGTAGGCCTGTCGTCTCTGCAGGGTCTGAGAGGCATGTGGTTCTGTGGTTGAGGGGTTTAGGGCCTATTGGTTAGAGTTTGGGGGTTCGGGGTCTAAGGGTTCTTGCGGCTTTGGGGGTTTAATGTTTGGGGTTTGGGGCATGTCGGGGGTTTTCGGGGTTTTCGGGGTTTCGAATTTCGGGGCATGTCGGGTTCGCGCTGACAAGAGGGGATGAGGTTTTTGTTCCGGCTGGGCTCCATCTAGCTGCCATGCCAGGCACTGTCAGGTGCCAGCCTAGAAACCCAACAAGCAGAAAAGTGCACTCATATTGTTTGTGCGGCAACCCTAAACCCCAAACCCTAAACCCCAAACCCCAAACCTAAACCCTGTATTGAAACGACCGTGCGTCAGAAACTTCGGGTTGAGAGGTCACGAGTCGCGAGGTCGAAGCTCTCTGGGTCTAAACCCCCAGCCCGGAATCCTAAATATGGTATGTAAGTACGTATGTGTGAACACATAAAGATACATGGATCCGCAACCTGCCATCCCAGACACACATCCCCTGAACCCCAAATTCCTAGATAATCTGTAGCTGGAATCTTGATTGGGCCCCTTCTTTGGTTTAGTAGGGTCTTTGCGAAGGATGTACAGGGCCAACCTAGCTGACGTAGTGTACTCGCTGGTTCAGGGTTTAGGGTTTAGGGTACTCCTGGCCCCAGAAGGCATTTCGGCTACGGGGTCTGGAAAGACGTTGGCATACCTGCTGCCTTGCCCTTCGTCTGCAACAATTTTATGATACCTGCCTCTCAATTCGGGAGCCTCAACGCATACAAGGAGCACTCAAGGACCATGAGTTCCCAAATGCCCTGAAGCCATGTGTGCCGCTGTGCATCGATGAGTTTAGAATTTAGGGTTTCGAAGTGAGAGAGCGATTGTAGGGTCCTGATTATGAGGAGATAGGACTATTTGGGGCTTAGGGGTCTAGGGCCTGGGGTCTAGGGTTTAAGGTTTAGGGTCGTTTGGTCCTAAACGACCCTGGACCCTGCTTCTCCTCGAAGTTCTGACCCTCCCGCTTCCCGGCCTGAGGCGCGCGTGATCAGACGGACGCTCACTTTTCCAGCTCTACTTTCTGAATAACGAAACCCTGAAACCCAAACCCTGTAAAACCTAAACTCCATATAAAAACGTAAGCCCTAAGCCCTCAAACAAACCCAAGCAACGCCGAACGAGTCAAACTTTTGAGCTTAGGCTTCGCAAGCTTGCTGCGCAGCCTGCGCCCAAATCCATCGCATGCTCCACGCATGCTAGCATCCCGGCCTGCACTACTTGGAAGTTCATAGTACCTATTAACCAATTGTAGCTGTACTTATAACCATATTGGGGCACTCAGGGGGCTTATACGTGGGTTATAAGTACAGTAATGCATCGTCAATAAGTACCATAAACCTCCAAGTAGGACTTATGGCTTCAGAGGGGTGGGCGGGGTTAACGGTATCAGGTGACACCGGGTGCTTGCGAGAGGTAAGGAGGCAGCCTTCGATTCGGTTTAACATCTTTCCGAGCTTAATCAAGACTTTAGCGCCCTTAACCGTAAACCCTACACCCAGCTACGGTCTGTGGTCGACTCTGGCGGAACCATGACATGACCCACATGTTCAAGCAGAGGACCCACTGCAATTAGATGAACCCTGAGGTTACTTAACCCTAAAACCTAAACCCTAAACCCTACAAAGATCAACTCCGTTAAAGACGGTTCGTTATGATGAAGGTGCTTGGTCCTACTCGCGAGCTTGTCGCGCAGATCCAGCGCAGCGCTGAGAGGCATGCTGGCAACAGACGTCAAGGGCTTTGGGGGCTCTGGGGATACTACTGGTTTCTTAAGCCCCCCAACAAGACAAAGATCACAATCCCTGTATTGCCCTTATACTTGTTTCGTTTTTGGGGGGGTTGGGGGGGGGGGGGGGGGGTGGGTTCTAGCAAGTAGTAGTTGAGGGTTGGCCTTTGCTACGTTTGCCTGTTGGTGTGTTTTACAGGTCTGTCCTGTGACAAATCTTTCGTTGGCTAAGCGAATTTGCAGGTCTACTGGTAGCTTCCTTGGCCCTAAGGATGCAGCTTCGGGTTCAGGGTTTAGGGTTTCGGGCTTAGGGTCCACACACAGAGGACAGAGAGTTTAGGGCTTGAAGTGTTAGGGTTCAGTGTTTTTTGAAAGGGTTGTAGCGCATCAGGGCTTTGACGAGGTTCAAGGGGTCATTGGGCAACCTAAGAGAGAGGAGGTTTCGGCATCATAGCTGCGAGGTTCTGCAAGACGACACAGATCTTGCTGGAGACCATCTATGGTGGCGCATCGAAGGCCACTCCTCCACCGGCCATCAGGAGATTAGGGTTTAAGGTTTAAGGTTCACTGAGGCTTGCGGCTTACTTTCGCTGCCCTGTAGGCGATGAGCTCGGAAGAAACCGTTCATGTCAACCCCGTCAACCTTGTGGCCACCCCGCACCACAATCCTAACATATTTAGGGTTTGAGGTTTGGGGATTCGGGCCTAGGACCCCTGACAGGGGACATGGAAGGACGGCAAAGAGCTGGGCAATCCACTCTTCTAGTGCTCAGGGTTTCGACGTGTCTCAAACATACTGTTTAGACATGTCCAAAACATGCCATCCGGGCAACGTTCCCTTTACGTCGCTGTTTGGCTATCCGATGCCACGGGCACTACGTGGCACAACCGATGCAGCTGAAGGGCACGCAGAAAAGGGTACATGGGGGAAGTGTACCCTGTGTGTGGTTCATGTCCCCCTGAACCCTTAAACGGTCATTGAGGGTACCCTTCACTTTAGCAGCAAAGAGCGGGCCAAAGTTCAACGCGCGGAAAGCCACACAGGGCACCCCCACCCCCCCCCCCCCTTGCACTCCCAAGGAGATGGGCCGGGGTCAAGTTTGGAACTTCTCCCCAACCATTGTGGGTCTAGGGTTTAGGGTTTAGGGTCTAGGGTTTAGGGTTTGGGCTTAGGGCTTAGGGTTTGGGATTTGGACGCTGCAAGGCGTGGGTCATACGAACTGGTTGTATGCCTCCTAGATGGCCTCAGATCCACTCTCCAAGCATAGACCCAAAGCCCTAAAGCTTCAACCCCATACCCGAATAAACCCAAACCTTAAACCCCACCCCCCTGATCTCATACAGGATACATTCTACTCGCCATGCCATAGACCTCCAAGGTAGCTCAGACCCACAGTAGGCCCTTTGCTCCCTTTCCTTCCGGTTTAGGTTCCCTTACAAGGCTCTTTTCAGCCAAAAGAGGGCACCCTGTTTTAGGTTTCTCCTGGGTCGCCCTAAACCCTAAACCCTAAACCCTAAACCCAAAACATGCCTAGGTTACTCTGAGGTCTAGAAGTAGGGTTGGAAACGTCAGGCCGAGCAACTCGCGGGTCTGAGGAAGTCACTCAGCTACAGAGGAGAGTTTAGGGTTTAGGGTTTAGGGTTTAGGGTTTAGGGTTTAGGGTTCAGGGTGTTGTAGGGTTTAGGGTTTTGGGTTTAGGGTTTTGGGGTTTAGGTTTGGGATGGACGGCTTATTGTGTGCCAAGGAAGTCCCACTCAGACCCCTGAGGATGTACCCCTAAGAGGTCCCCTCTATTCATCAATATACTCCTAATCTGGCCCTTATATTGTGTCAAGGATCTTTAAACAGACAGGTTCCTCAAAACCCGTGGGTACAACCTTAAGGGTCCAAGGGACAACCCTAGAATGTGGGCTTTGGGGGTGTTGGGGTTTAGGATTTAGGATGCAGGTTTTTTGCGGTGCGCGGTTTCAGGTTTAGGGTGGAGGGTTTGGGGTGCCTACGGATTCCTCTGCTTTAGGGCTTTAGGGGCTATTATCGTGCTTCCTTCTGTTTTGGCATGCCTTCTTCTAAGCCTGAAGGCGATGATGCCGTATTGTAACAGAGTATCCCGTGTCACGGGCCTGGCTGTTGGTGGCATATCGTGGACCTCTCTGGTTTTCCTCCTCATCTGAAGCCCATCGAGCAGACAGTACATGGTCACCCTAAACCATAAACCATGTCATCTACGCCGCCCATCATCAGGTTTAGGTCTTTAGGGCTGGGGGTCCAGGGTTTAGGGCTGTAGAAATAGGATACTAATGCTAGGGAGGAGGGCCCCACCCAAAGAAATAAGCAAAACAATCATAAGTATTAAAGGGTAGAGTCTTCCAGGCAAGTGGCCAGAATCTGCAAGGGCCTCAGGCTCTCTGAGATGCCTAGGGACTTGCCTTGGGTGGGCATGCGGTCCTTCGTGAAAGGGTTGGTGGGTGGGCGAGCATTTTTTCGCTGCGCTGCCGGGAGGTTCAGTGGGGTCAACCCTGAACCCTAACTTAAAACGTACACTCCAAAACTACCCTACAGCTGCAACTGCTAAAACGCCGCAAGGCGATAAGAAGAGGCGATAAGAAGCGCCGCAAGAAGGCGATAGGACGCCGCAAGGGGAAAAAGACACGAGCAAGCCATGATAGAGTCTCAGGCACATAGGTAGCCTTAGAAGCGGGAATCCTGAAGCAGAGGAAGAGGTTTTCTAAATCATTCCGGCTCAGAAATTCGACGGTCTAAGCCAACCCAGAAGCCCTAAGCCCTAAGCATCTCCGAAACCTGCGGCCCTGCACCCTATGTCCGATGTGAGCTCGGGAATAGGTTGTTACCTTTCTACTCCTTCAAGGGCGACAAAGGTGTGCCGAAGTCCCTAAACGCCTATTAAAAACTCGCGCACGCCAGATCTTTAAGCCTTTGCATGAGGATGCCTGCAGTGGTGGTAGCCACACCGGGACGGCTGATCGAGTTCTTGGAAGAGGAGTTTACGGCTTAACCCCTGAAACGCCCTTAGTGTTACCCCTTATACTAACAGTCCCGGATTATAGTACCCCCTACAAAAATCCGTATAGTTCAGGGCTTTCTGCAGCGTTTGGGACGCGTGAACTCAAGCCCAGACATGCACAGGCTCGTAGACACGGATTTGCTTTCGGGAATTATAATACGCAATGAACTTTTGTTTGGGTTCTAGGAAATCCCTAGCAAATGCCTAGCTCAAGCGGCTTTCTTTGTTGGATCTCTTGGAACCTTGCAGGAGTTGACCTAGTTTCCAGGTGATGCAATTGCGGTCTTTAGGAAAATACGAGATCCCGACTCGAACTGGTTTTGCTGCGGGGTTCGTTTGCACATGCTTTGTTTTTTATACCCAATAAAATCGATGCAGCTCCAGGAAATGGAGGAAGTCCCTAAAATGCTTGGAGGTTCATGGCACTTCATAATCCAATTAGAACTGTACTTATAGCCCAAATAGAACCCTATTCGGGCACTTCGGGGGCTTCTAAGTGGCTTCTGAGTACAGTCATAATTGGGTTATAAGTACCCAGAACCTCCAAGTATCGGACCCTCTTTGTCATGTCTGGCTTCAAGTCTGAAAGCCGAGTGAAATTCAGAGGCTCTGTCTGGGCCAGGGAATGCATACTTCGAACAGCTTTTGATATGGGAGTCTTTTTGCGGTTTCCAGCGCAACACTTACTGAAGCTCATAGACTTCACAGGAAGCCAGGAAATCCAAAGTTCTAGCAAGATTCTTATCGGGTTCTTTTGTACAAGCTCCAATGAACAGAAATCCCTGTGAGTGTCTACAGAATCTCGAATTTTACAACTCTCAAAAACTTGTTGGGGCGTCTCTGGTTTATATGTTGTAAGCACGGAGCCTAATGAAATCAATAGATGACTATCGAGATCAGGGAGCTCCCAAAAAATTACGAAGCTCATCAACGCATTCCTCGGAAAACTCAAAAAGGATTCCTTAAGGAGCTCCAATACAAACACTGATAGAGGTTCATCCGGCCCTTGGGTACGGAGTATACAAGGGGGCATATAAGGATCCCCCGATAAGATAAGAGGCCCATATTTAGAAACCCTATCCTAAGATACGACGCCTGGCTAGAAGTGCATTGAGATCCAATTGCTTTGCCTGAATATGTTCCCGATGTTTATAAACCACCAGCTTGTTCATGCACCCTTATCCCGAGCGCTTGTGGGTGTAGGACCGGATATTTTTGGAATTAACCGCTTAGGTTTGAAGTTTGTACGTTTAAGGGCTTGGCGCTCTCAACGGTACACCCATGCGTGCGGAGGAGCCTGCTCCTTGTTCCTTGAAGCACGTGCGCCACATGGTCCTGGACGAGGCGAAGTACCTGGCTGTGGGAAGTTTGGAGAGGACTTTGTACGGGCAGTTCTTTCCATTCGGGTCCTCCTGGGGTCCTTCTCATAAGGCGTGCCGTATTCTATTGGCCCAAAAGGACCGAATTTTAGAGAACTATAAGGATGTGCTGACGCTGAGGCAAGAAGGAATTTTTCCCCAGACTGTGAGAAGCATGTTTCGGGAAGAAAGGGGTGAGGGGGGAGCTGGGGGGGCGGAGGGAGGTTTTCTATGATGGGAGATTTCAACATCAAGCAGGACTGGTTTCCCTTGCAACCCTAAACCTTGAGATTCTTTTGCCAATGCAACTCTCCTCAGCGAGCTGCACTACACCGTCCCAAGCCACCTTGAAAGCTTACAAGGGAGCCAAGCATGCGCCTGTCAGTTGAAAGGCTTCTACTTTCTAGATCCTGCCGAAATTCCCGAAGAGGCCGACCGCATGTTGGGCGAAGGCTTCGAAGTCCAGGCACGCCTGAAGGAGACCTGTACTGGCTTTAATAGGGAGGGAATTTGGTATCTTATATCCTTATATCTTCCCTTTATTTAGGGTAATAGGGAGGGAATTTGGTATCTTTTGTCCCCCTATATACCCTTGATTCAGGGTAGCTCATTCCTTCATTCCCTACTAAGAGTAGGTACAGGATTCGGGGCTAAGCCTCATAGACTGCTGAACATGTGATTGATGCAGTCCTACGAACCCCGAAAACCTAAACCCTAAAGTCTAAGCCTTCGCTAAAAGACTTCGGCCGAGGTCTACATAAGGTCTGGGATATCTAATTCATGTGCGCCTTGCAGCAGTTTCTATTGCAGTTCTGGGGACTACAAAGGTGATAACACACTGCTCATGTACATCGTACCATAGCATGCTTAATAGGGCACCACATACATCTTGGGCTCGCCAACGTGATCAAGTGCAGGTTCGGCAAATCTTGGCGGAGGCGACGATGCCAAATCGCCAGATGCTTTTCATGAGGTTTGGGGGTTTGGGTGGCTTAGGAAAGCTTACTTCTGGGACTAAGCAAGCGACTCCCTACAAAGGGGTAGGGTGCCTGTTGGGCCTGCTCAGCGCTTGGAATTTAAGGTGAGGGAGTAGAAATGGAGTAGCCTCTCCTTGCGAAATTTGTGGGTTCAGACTTCTTCTTGCGACTCTGCTTCAAAGAAAGTTTAGGGCTTAGGGCTTCGGGCTTGGGGCTTAGGGCTTAGGGCTGACGCGTCCGTAGCCTTTTATTGCGCTTCCCCGCGGCAGCTACAACTAGCCTGCCTAAGTACCCCATTCCGGGTCGGGTTGCAAAGGGCTTTGTGCCCAACACATGTTTTCGTTTTGCTTGTTCCTTTCCATCCCTAAACCCTAAACCCTGAACCCGAAACCCTAAATCCAAAACCCTAAACCCTAAGCCCCCCAAATTCTTTCCGTCCTTGTTAAGGACTTTGCTTTTCTCGGCTACATGGCCACCGGCGGTCAAGGCCATGACCCGGGTTCCGGTTTAGAGTTCAGGGTTTCGGGTTTCGGGTTTCGGGTTTAGTGCTTATAGGGTTTAAGCTGAGGTTTCAATCCGACGTCGAATTGTCCCTTAATTGGCCTGATAGAGGTTACCCCAAGTACAAGCTGATTCAAATCCGAAGTCCGAAACCCTAAACCCCGATGCTTTGTGAGGCATGGAATGTTCCATCCTTGTTCTTCAGTATATACCCCCCCCCTCTCGCTTCTCCACATAAAGACAGATTTGAGTTTCAAACCTTGCAGCGAACAACCCCACTCAAAGTCAGGTTCCGCTATAGAAGAGGGAGCTTTCGCCGCGTGGGGGAGGGGAGGGGGCTGCAGGGCTCCCTGATTCAAATGCCACACGAATATGCAGATGCTTCCCCTTGCAAAGAACGGATTCAAGGTCTAGGGGTTTAAGGGTTTTAGGATTTAGGGTGGATTTAGGGTTTTTAGGGCTTAGGGTTTAAGAGTTTATAAGGCTTCGGAGTTTCGGGTGCAACATTCTCCAGTCCACCTGACGACCCTCGTGGCAGGCCTTTGCCTCCACCGTCCTGCGCCAGCCTGTCGAGGTGCGTGTGGGGGTGGCTGAGCAGCAGAGCTGCTCTGGATTGCTCAGAGACTCCATTTATCCCATAGAGAAAGTTCCTGAAGTTGCAGTAGGAGTCCTAAGGAAAATTCCTGAATTACAGCAGAATCTTGAGGTCTCTCACAGGGGGGGGGGACCGTAGACCACCAAGTTTAGCCTTCCTCCACTTCGATACCCGAGCTTCCGCAATCATCTGAGGCTGGCGATTCATGTTTCAGCACAAACCCGAATGTCGTGCAGGACGTGGGAGCTTTGGAAATACACCTAAGCCCTAAAGCCTAAACCCCAATACGGCACAGGATTCGGAGAGTTTGTTGGCGATGCAGGGCTGGCAGTTGTTTGGTGTCTTTGCCGTCCTTCTGATCCCGACTTGCGGTTCAGGGAAACGTTTTGAAAGAGTTGAATTCTCCAATTCTTGCTCGTCATTGAAAGCTTTGTTGTGGGTTATTCCAATCCCCGCACCCCTGCCCCCGAATATGGGATACTCCCATTTCAGTAGACCATAAGTCCGAAGGTGAATGTTTTTCTTGGTAGAGGGAGGAACCCAAAACCCCCAAACCCATAGGCAGGGCCTTGAAGTGTCTAGCAACCTGAACCCCAAAAATACTGAGCGTAAACCCTGAAAGACCCTAGGCCCGAAAAAAGCTCCTCTAAACCCTAAGCCCCAAAAAGCCTGAACCCAAAAATGTTCGCAGCATGACAGGGCTATACCTTCAAAAGGACAGAGTGTGAGGCTCCAGGGGCCTCGGGGATCAGGGCTTTGGGCTTAGGGCTTAGGGGTTTTAGGGTTGTAGGGTGTCAGGGTTTGAGTAGGGCTCAAGATTCATCTGTCAAAGATTCAGGATGTCATGTTCCTCCGCGACGACTCGGAGAAACCGTCTGCGCTGTGTGCCCTACTGCTGCTGAGCTACATTGGCAAATCATGCTTGCTCCCGTTGCGCCTTGTTCTTTTTGGAATTCCTAGGTTCCTGACAACAACCACCTTACAGACGTGGCTTTGAACCACACACTCCATAATCCCTGAATTGAGTGTTCCTTGAGTTGTTCGAGATCTCCTAGTATGCCTTGAAAGAAGACTTCTTAGTTCAAGGATCATGGAGTCTCTGGCGTGAGAGACACTTTTTGGGTGTCTTTGCGGGGTGCACCCTGCAAGACCTCATCACCCGGGCCAGGAAAGGGCGGAAGAATGTCAAAGCCATCGTTTTCGTTGCCACGAAGCGGGCCTGCCAGCAGCTGGAGCGCAGCTTGCGAGGCCTGGAGCTTCGGTGGAGCGGGCTGAGGAGTCGAAGTTAGAGGGGTGTTGTTAAGGTTATACCTAAACCCTAACCCCTAAACCCTGTTGTTTAGGGTATACCTCAACCCTAAACCCGAAACAGATCTGTTGGGGCAGTTTGCCCTTTTCCAGCGTAGGAGGCCTTGCGAACTCCGGGCTTTCAAAGTGATATGGGTCGTTTGGCTACAATGTATGGAGACCCATGACGGGCATGTCAGACTGTTTCAGGGTCGGGCTTGGAGACACCAACCCTTAAAACCTTGACCCTAAACATAACAACCCAAAGAAAGACTGAAACATCACACTTTGGAACGGCTTAGGGTTTAGGGTTTAGGGTTTAGGGCTCGTAGGTTTCTTAGGGTTCTAAGGTCATAGCCACGTACCTTGCCCTACTTCCAACCCCCAGTGAGAACTACCCAAATCAGGTTTCGCAATCGGTAATGTGTCTCTGGGACCCCTAAACCCTAAACCCTAAGCCCTGAACTCCGGAGGGAGAGTGCCTCTGGTGTGTGATGCACTGCATGGCGATCGAAGCCAGCGAGATCGAGAGGTGCAGCCTCGTGATGTCAGCAGATGTAACCTTTCCAAGAACTAGAGTCCTTATAATAAGGGCATCCTACTGTTTTGGGGGCTCCTTATATAGACATGCTTCAATGGGCTTGACGGCCAACCCAGCAATGTGCAGCTTGGATTTTAGGCTTTGGGGCTTAGGCGAGTCTTCCCAGCTGGTGGCGAATCCCTCCGAGGATTCAGAGTTTATGGTTCAGGGTTCAGGGTTTCGGGTTTCGAGTTTAGGGTTTAGGGTTTAGGGCTTAGGGGCTCCTGGTAGCTAGCGCGCTGCCTCCCCCAGAGGTGGGTTCAGGGGCTCGAGCCAGGGTTTGGGCATAGCGTTCAGGGTTTAAACAGGATCAACAATCCAATACAGGAGCCTACCTACCAAAGTAGAAGAACCCTCCAACTCGTGTCCTATGCGATTATTGGGCCCTTCGGGACCTTGCCGGGGAACATTCTAGATCCTGAACCTTAAATAAAACCTTTCGAGGATTGCAAAGACGTTCCATCCTTTGGGGGAAGGGGCTGGGGAGGAGTGAGGGAGGAGGGGTGGAGCTTTTGGGGTTTGAGGTTTCGGGTTTAGGGCTTCTTGACTCTGGGGTTTTGCTGGGTGTTCTAGGTTTTTGGGGGGCTTTGGGAGCGCGCCACTCTTCCGACCAATTGGCCGGAGGCTGTGCTGGACCATTTCCGGAAGGGCCAGGTGCAGGCCCAGGGGGGAGTCAAGGGTTTTGGGTTTTGGGCTTCAGGGTTTGGGGTTCAGGGTTCTGGGTACAGAGTTTCGGGTTCAGGGTTTTGGGTTTTGGGTTCAGGTTCCAGGGTAGTTTTGGGTTTGGGGTTAGGTTTTGGGTTCAGGTTTTGTGTGGACGCCTAGCAGCAATCTTTTTTGGCTTCCCCCATGAAGCACAGTTCCAATTCCCCGCTTGCCGGGTGCCTAGTAATGTGGAAAAACAAAAACCCAAAGCCCATAGACCCCCTAAACCCCCTAACCCCCTACGAAACCCTAAACCCTAAACCCCAAACCGGAAAGTCCCCTAAAAGGGTTCTTCAAAAAGCAAGGTTCGACTTCAATCCCTGGGAGGATCCAAAAAGTAGATCCTATAAAGGGTTCCTCAGAATGGCCTAGAAGGAGTAGAGGCCACTATTGGGGCGTGCTACTCCCAGGGATTTAGGGGTTTCGAGGGTCAGGGGGTTCGGGGTTTAGGGTTTAGGGTTAAGGGTTTAGGGGGTCTTAGTGCGCCATTCCGAGCACCGATCGTTGCAAAGGTCCTGCTCGCCACGGACGTGGCTGGACGCGGCATCGACGTGAGCAATGTTACCCTGGCATCTTGGTGTCACAGCCCACTGTCCACTTTCATCAAGGGACTCGTACCCCTAAGCTTGTACCCCTTGATTTCCCTGAATACGCTCCGAATATGGCCTCTATATTCCCTGAAAGGATATTAAAAAGAGTCCTTAAATCCAAGGTAGGGATCCAAGGTAGAACCCCCTGATCTAAACCGACTGGTTCATGTATCATCCTTTAAAGGTATATGTAGGGAGGGATGCAAGGCACCTCCATCATTCCCCACTAGGAAGTTGTCTAGGTCAGTGTTAGGTCTCTTTGAGGATCCCAGTAAGATAGCACGCTGTCCATGCGGACCAGTTTAGGCAACCAGCCACCAAGACTCCTCTGCCCTCAGCCTATCCAGGTAGTCAACTACGACTGCCCCCGAAGCGCGGAGGACTACATCCACCGCATGCTGCCTGCAGATATCCGGTAGTCAAGGAGGGTTATAGGATTCAGGGTTGAGCGGACTGGTAGCCTATATACCCAAACCCTATCCGTTTAGGAATCCTCAAAGAGGGAGGACGTGATCAACGTGAGGGTTGTGGATTCATAGGAGTCATAGGCAGTATAAATGAGGTTGTAACCATAGTTGCCCTACGTTGTCACTTTCGAGCAGGGTTCCTAAGGAAGCCGCTGTTCCAGTCTAGGGTTTAGGATTTAGGGTAGAACTCGAAGCTGGAAGGTTGAATCTAAAGGCGACCTACTCTTAAAGCCTGGAGGCCCCACTCTGTAGACCCAAGCTGCCATTAAACTGAAAGGCAAACTCAAGCAAAATCGGGAAACTCTGGCCAGCCGAATCTTACAATGGCCACCCGGTTGCTGTTGTCAACGGTTCCCTTTCATGTGGGGAGTTTCCACACCCTTCTTGAGGGGTTCCGGAGAAACCCCCACGTAAATAAGTTTAGAGAATTTGGGCCCAGGCCCTAAACCCTACATTCTGCTGATGGCAGCTCCTCTCCAATCCGGATCGGCCGTCTTCACAACGGGCACCCCTGCCAAAAATGTGACGCGAACACTACGGACAGCCTTTTGTGGCTTAACGGATTCCTGAACCGCGTGACAGCTGCAGAGCTTAGAGGTAAACCCTGACTGGGTAGGCCCTTGCGCCATTTTTGTATTTCCATTGTTGGGTTAAGTCCTACTTAGGAATATTCTTCAGAGGATTCAACGGGCCAACCTACTTGGAGGTCAAGTGTAAGTCTACTTACAAGCTGCTTATAAGCCCCTTGAGTACCCGAATATGGCTATACTTGTTTTTTTGTTGGGTTATAAAGTACCATGGACCTCCAAGTAGTTGGCCAGCCAAAGTGCGACCAAGTAAACGCGACATCTGCGCGTCTTGGCGCAGGTATCGGCCGAACTGGCCGGCAGGGGACCCTTGCTGCAGTGGACAGCTTTCTGTTGAGGGTTTTAGGTTTTGGGGGTCTGCTTGGGTTGCTTTTGGGTGTGGCGTCTAGGGTGCCAGGTGAATTTGCTGGATTCCGGTTATGCTTGCTGGTCAGCCCCTGGTATGAGTGTCTGCTACTGGAAACAGACCGTTGCGTCGTGAGTGAAGCTCCAACCAGTATTGCTTCCCTGTAGCCGCGTGAAGCAAAGCCGTCCAAGAGAGGGTACTACAGTAAGACTTCGACCTGCTAGATTCAAGCACGGTTTAGGGTTTAGGGTTTAGGGTTTAGGGTTTAGGGTTTAGGGTTTAGGGTTTATGTTTTAGGGTTTAGGGTTTAGGGGATTCAAGGGGTCTGGGTACGGCTTAGCATTTCGCGTGCTAGCCTGTCTACGGTGTAAGGGTGATTCTGTCTTGGTTTCTGTCGTTGTCATACATGGGGCGGGTTTCACACTCGCGTGTAAGCATAGCTACGGGTTAGGAAGGGCGTTAGCGCAAGCATGAAGACAGCTAAGCCCTAAACCCTGCTTCCTAAACCCTAGCCCTAAACCCTAGACCCTAAACCCCCACTCAGGAAAGGAGTTGCGATTTCCATCCTCACCGACCGGGAACAAGATGCGATGGAACTCATTGCCAACGTCATCGAAAAGGCGACAGTCTGACGCGTCAGTCCGATAGGCAGATCTTATGATATGGTGCATTGTAGCTTATTAAACAGACAACATGTTATGTTCCGTTCTCATGTTGGCAATTGGGGGTCTACGAAATGGGAAACCCACAATTTGGATCAAACAGAAACCCCAATAAGATACCCCGAATTTAGGAAACCCCCAAGTGCTTCACATGATGGTTGCCCACGGCCCTCACTGGAGCAAACGGCACATGCGTGTGCGCAAGCCGGTGAGCCCCACTCCCTCCGAGCCGTAGAACCCCAAACCCAAGGCAGGTCCCTGGAAGGATCCGGAAACCTTCCAAAGAAAGGAGAAACCCCCAGTTCAGTATAGACCCAAAACCCAAAACCCAATTCAGTATAGGATACGATCGGGAACTTATAGGAACCCTTAGAGGCGCTGTACTTTCCAGACCCCCTTTGAGGAGTCCGGGAAACCGCTTGTCCACCAAAGTCCGGGATAAGCCTGCGAAAGTTCGCCCGTGATCCCCGGCAGCGGCCACACCCTGCAAAACAATCCTATGAAGCAGAGTTCATGTTAAGTGTGTGCGTGTGTGAGGGTTCCTTCTGGGATACTTGAAAAAGGAAGGAGAGCGAGAGAGAGCGAGAGCGACGGAGAACCAAAAAATCACATTTTACATAGCGCTGCCGGCAGGCCGGCACTCGAATGCCGCCAGAACTTGCGAAGAGGCTCTTCCTCCAGTCTCCCTGTTGGACCCCGAGTGAAGGTTTCGGGTTTAGGGTTTAGCGTTTATGGTTTAGGGTGCCCTTACTGCCAATTTTGCTGGTTCCCCCTCTGAGCAAAGAAGGATATTCGTACGGTGTTTCTGGTTCAGGGCAGTTTCTGTTCCAGTTTGCATGAGGCTCATGCAGTTGTTTGGCTCTATCTTCTGAAGGTTAGGGGTTGAAGGGTGGAGGTTTGGGGTTCAAGGACGAAGGGGAGGGTTTGGGTCTTAAGGGCCTCAAAGCATTCTGAGTTTCTTGGCTCACCTTAGCAAAACTCTCCGAATCCGGACATGACATCGCAGTTCCGTGCGCAAGTGGAAGGAAGGAGGGAACAAGGTGACCCTGGGATTAGGATTTAGGATTTAGGATTTAGGATTTAGGATTTAGGGTTTAGGGTTTAGGGTTTAGGGTTTAGGGTTTAGGTTCAGCCTACCAAGCCCTAGAAGCCACATGGTGGTTGCGGATTTGTGCAAGGCGAGTCTGGCACCCAAGATTGTCCTGAATTGGGGTTTAGGGTTTAGGGTTTCGGGTGTGAATATCTCACGTTGTTGCAACTAAAGTCCGCGCTGCACTCTTAAGTCCTTAACCCTAAACTTGCATTCTCTTAAGGAGCCTTAACACTTAACAACGAGCACAAATAATAGCAACCACCATCATCGTCATAGCTGCAGTGACCTCTTAGGATGTGTTTAGAATTTTCAGGTGTTCCTTCGGCAAAGAAATCCTTGAAAGCCTGCGCTCCATGGATGTTCAGTTAAGATCCACGCAGGAGAAATCCCTTGAAGTTTCTGTCTGCTTTCAATGACTTGACCGAAATTCGGGATTAAGTTCAGGGTTGAGGGGCCCAAGCAGACAGTCTGGGGATTATCTTGGGCTGGTGAGGGTAGAATAGGCCCTAACCCAAGCCCTCGCAGACACAATTTCAGTAGGGTTTCGTGGACTTCCCTAAACCCTAAACCCTAAACCCTAAACCCTAAACCCTAAACCCCACTGCGTTCCACAAACTTCCCTGACAGAGGCTGGGCATGCTGACCTCCGTGGGCAAGGTCGATCCGCGGATGCACTGGAAGGACGAAGTTCATGGGGTAGTTTTAACTGGTTTAGGGTTTAGGGCTTAGGGAGGCATATAAGTAAGCTAGCTATGGTCATAAGAAGTTATAGAACCCTCAGACACTGAGAACACCATGCTTCTGACGAAGCATGATCCTGCAAGTCGCGGCATTCGGTTCACCCTAAACCCGACTTGAAGGTTCAGGGTACGTATAACCCAATGAGAACTGCACTTCTAACCCAGTTATGAACCCCTTAGTTACCCTGATATGGCTAGAATTCGGTTGTAAGTGCAAATATTTTTTGGTGAGGTAAGTACCATAAACCTCCAAGTAAGCCCTGCGGGGATCAGGGTTTCGAGGACTTCGACCATGGAGATGAGTGGCTTCGGAAGCATTCTGCAGGTTCATCGTACTTATAAACCCAACTACAACTGCACTCACAACCCAATTATAACCATATTGCGGTACTGATGGGGCTTCTGGGTGAGTCGTAAGTTGCAAGAACAGCTATAATTGCGTGAGAAGTACGATATGAAGATAAAGCAGCCGGATGAACGCCCCGAATAGGATTCTTAGCTAACCAACAGTGCGGGGGGGGGGGGGTGGGCAAACTACACAAAACGCCTCTCTACTTGCTTGCTCGTTCGATGCAAACACCAAACCCTGAACCTTGAACAACCAAATGGGGTTTCCGAAATTGGGGATACCTTTTTGGGATCCTCATTTTAAGGGTTCCTGCTAGGAGTCCTCTATTTCCATAAACCCCCAAATCGTCCTTCTGTTCAAGCCGAAGCTCAAGACAACCCCTCGATGAAACCTACTTTCAAAATCCCTAAAGCCTCCAGGAGCCATGGCAAGGTCTGGACGGCAACAAGTATCAGAAGGAGGACCTCTTTGGATTGAGGTTTAAGAGCTTTTTTGGGGCTTAAAGCTTAAAGGTTTCAAGGGCTTGAGGTTTTGAGGAATTGTTAGGCACAATATGAGGCTCTATTTCGCATAGGAACCCCAAATGAGCAAATAGCTTCGAGGACGGTACAAGTCAAAAGGTTCTGGTTTCGTTCGTGTTGAGAAATTGCACAGAGGTGTTGGCACTCTGCTGGCTGGCATCGCCAGGACGCAAACCTTTTACACGAAGACCCCGAAACCTCTAAGCCTTACCTCCCAGACGTCGAAATATAAACGCCTGTGCTGCCGACTACGCAGGATCTGAAGAGTGCGGTGGAATCTTTGTGGACTTGACCTTCGCGATGGGGCTCTGAAAGAGGCAGCTTCCGGCGTGCTACTTGCAGCGAGGAGCCCTGAACCAGTGCCGATCAGCATCTCCACGCATGGCTTCGAAACATCTTCAAGAGCACATCCCCATCGCCTCGAAGATGGTTGCTCAAGTTCCCGGCCGTTTTTCCCCAACGCGGCCGAGGGAAGCTCGGAAGAATCGGACGGGACGGCGGACAGGCTTTGGACTGGGCGCTGATCCTGACTCGCCGTCGCTTGAGGCTCAAGATGAAGCGTGACGACCCGCATCCTGGGCCAATCATAGGTCCTAATGCTTTGTTTGCAAGCGGGCCTGCAACCAAGAAGCCACCACATTGAAAGGGGCTGCCTGACCGTTTCGCGACCTACTGGAGGACGCTTACTAAGGGTGAGGGAACTTGCTTATCAGGGATCCTGTTAGGTTTTGCCGGATTCTTTGAAGGACAGTCTCTGATTCAGAGTACTCCAACATTCCTTAAATACTACAATTTTGCTCAAGAACTCCCCCAAAAATATAAATACTCTTCCTTTAAAGCGTAGTATAGGGATAGTAGATTCAGGAATATTCCTGACATCATACTGGGATCCCTAATCCCCAAAACCCTGCGAAGGCAGGTTCACTATTAAAGCCTGTACTCCCTAACTCCCTACAATTCAAGGCATCTTCCTTAATTCAGGGATATTACCTGCACCTGCAAGTAAGGCAGATTCCCGAGACAACGAGCCCTAAACCCCAACTGAACCCTAAACCTTAACCCTACTTACCAAACTTTGGGATGTTGGAGTATCTGGCATCCTTGGCCCGCAAAGGCAGCCCTAGCGTGTCTTCTTCCGAACTTCTTTTTATCAATCAAGAGTTGGGGTTTCGGTTTTAAGACGTCGGGCTTCTTACGTATTCCCAGAAGAAGGAACGCGTGCTCAGACAGTGGAAAAATGCTGGCACGTGGTGAGAAGTCTGTCTTTCGCTGGGCTAGACGGGCTACTTGGAGGTTCATGGGTAGTTCTAATCGCAAGGTTGCAAGTACACTCAATCACGTGTAGCCATAAGTCCTGTTTTATTTTTAGATCTTCTCCGGTTATAGTCCTTAGTAGGCCCCCCCTATTGCAGATCCCTATGAAGGACTATTAGTTTACGGGAGAACATCCCAAGCCAAAACCTTTTCGGCCCCTCGACCTATCCTAGATTGGCGAAAAAGACTTGCAAGCCGACGTCATGAGACCATGAACACACGGTTATTTATTACGGGGTTTAGGGTTTGGTTTGGGGTTTTCAGTGGGAGGTGGGAGGGGGTTGCCAAATGCATTCTTCGGGCGACGAAAAATGCATTTGGAATGCCCTAGAAATGCATGTCGGGTAGATGTTGGTCGTAAAACACCAATCTACTTCTGCATCGCTGATCAAGACTTGAGCATCGTTAGCCACGTCGCATTTCATGATGCGCTCGGCTCAGTATTCCTGTGCACGCACGAACATACTTCTGCATCGCTGATCATTTTGCAGCGGTCGTACTCTCATGTCTTCGGCAGAAGTCTTTGCGATCTCGTGAGACATGCGGTGCAAAGCATCAGCTGCATCGCCGATCATACTGAACAGGGATTGAAAGAGAAAGTCAATGCCTCCACCTCCCAAAGTAATGCCTCGGGCGGCGAGGGCGGGAGACTTGAGCATCGTTAGCCACGTCGCATTTCATGATGCGCTCGGCTCAGTATTCCTGTGCACGCACGAACATACTTCTGCATCGCTGATCATTTTGCAGCGGTCGTACTCTCATGTCTTCGGCAGAAGTCTTTGCGATCTCGTGAGACATGCGGTGCAAAGCATCAGCTGCATCGCCGATCATACTGAACAGGGATTGAAAGAGAAAGTCAATGCCTCCACCTCCCAAATCATCCCAAATCAGGATGTGAACCACGTAGATGACGGATCTGTAAGCAAGTAGGGGCTGGCCAAGGCCATGCCGAGGTCTGAGCAGAGCTTGGCCGGGTAGACCTCCGCCACCGACGATCCTTTGGAGCGGCGATGTGGCAGGCCTGTGCATGAGCAGAGGCCTCGTCCTGAGCAGAGTTTACTTTCAAACCTGCGAAGATCAGAACAGTCCAGATTGCCAAAGACAAAACATGTGCGAGCGCGCCATGGTCTGTGATATTGACACAAGTCGATGGCCTGGTAATGAACATGAGGACGCTGGAGGAGCTCCTGCAATTCAGGGAGATGCCACAGCTTACTGCTCCAAGGACCTGCGATGCACCAAGGGAGAGAGAAACGATCAAGCCATGCCACGATGCGCAACGCAGCCCGAATAGTCTCATTACCCTGTTGCACTTTTCGACAATCTTGTTCCGACAAAAACTCGCCAGGCATCCCCCATGGATGTGCCTCATTTCGTGTTGCCGCTGTACGATCTCGAGTACTTGAGAAAGAACGGCAAGGAACAGCTAACATGGCACCGAGCACTTCGGAACGGAAGATTGCTCTTCGGAGATTGCGCAGAACTTTCTGCGACGTCAGGTCGTAGTCTTTGCCTTGCCGGGTGTCCCATTCAAAAGATCGAAATCCCAAGCGTCGAAGCGCCCGAGCCACGCCTCCTCTGCCGCTGAACAAGTCGAGGAGGTGGCGCCCTCGATGCTTCGGCGTCATGGTGGACCAGGTGGGTTCCATTTGCCGAGGATAATATCCCCGAGACGTTCTTCGCACAGCTGGCAGTGCGTCCTCAGCTTTTCTGGAAGCTCGAGGAAGGCAGACGCCAAACGTCCTGACTTCTCGTACCTGAGGACGGACTTGCGACTTTTCCAAGTGCCCCTTCGCTGGACCTCGTGCTGGGTGCGGAGGTTTCTGGCTCGGTCGATGCTCGGGCCGGAGTGGCGCATCTGATACGGGGACAGACTCACACCCAGTGCGGCGGTCACGTCGCTGAACACCTTGACGAACTCGCCGTAGTTGAAATCCCAAAGTGGCGTGGACGCGTGCTGTTTCTTGAGCGCTGCGAAGACGATTGGCCCCCAAGAAAGGAGGTACGGTGAGTCCAAGATCAGTGAGGTGTCGAACTCCCCTGTCTTTGAAGGTTCCCCCAGATGCTCCGGGGAAAGAAGCAGACTCCACTCCTCGAGTGTGTGGCGCACTGGGCTCACTAGCGAGTACACTGTGCACCGAAGCAGCTCGGACGGCCTCGCATAGCTTGAGAGCGCCACTGCGGGTGAACCCGCGCCTTCGCAGCTCTGCCGCCACCGCGGCCCACACAGCCAGCGGGTACGGTTTTCGACTGCGGCCTGGACACAGACGATGCCATCCCTTGAGACCTCTCCAGGACCTGGGCAGCTTCAGGCTGCCACGCTTGCCATACTCTGGGTTGGCATGCAGGAAACCCGCCAACAACTTGTCTCCTCTGTGCGGTTGCTCCCCCGCCCAGAACATGTCGTTGAGGTACGTCACCATGGCCGCATCCACATCGCTGCTGGTTGCGAGGCTTAGTCGGAGCCGCTTCACGAAGGCCTTGAAACCCACCACCTCTTTTCGGTAGTAGGCCTGGACCTTCTGAGTGACGGCCTGCTCCTCGAGGAAGGTGCTCCCTCTCTGAGCTGCCGCTTCCCGTGCCTCTAAGTACTTTCGGAGCCGGCGGCGCACACGCTTTGCCACCACTCGCTGCCTTGGTTTGACTTCTGCACGGTCCTCGGACTCTGTCGTGGATGAGGACGTACTCTCGTTTGTTTGCTTGATGCCCTGGACCTGTTGTAGCTGTTTTTCCGTCTGAGGGAGCTCCGTTCTTCTTGATGGAGGCGTCACCAGAGTGTCCCCTAGCGATTCTGCCTTCAGGGCCCTCTTCGAGGGGGGCGCAGGCTGCAGCGCAGGCTTTTCCAGCTGTCGGCCTCTCTTCTTTGCCGCTGACTTTACTGTTGGCCTCGGACTCAGCTGCCTCTTTCTCGAACCTTGGGGCAGCACGAGATGGCCCATCGGCAGCATTGGCTTCAGAGGGGACCCATCGCACGGAGGTCGAGACGTTGCGCCCTAAGCAGTACGCCCCGAACTTCCTGATCACCTTCAGAACCCCGAAGTGACGACTACGACAACGTTCGAAAGCAAGACTGACAGCCATATTGTCCACTAACAATAGTTGTCTCATATCACGACCGTGCCTGCTGCAGACAACCCGCTCCAGAGACATGAGGAGGGCGCGCGACTCAAGCTCATAGATCCCTTCGCCTTCTTGAAACCTCCAGCGCCCAGCCCTCTTGACGTCCCACAGGTCCTTCCTGAGGAGGCTCGCCGGAACTTCGGCGAATTCCCGTGAGGCGGCCCATCCAGCTGATGCCAGGAGCTCATCGTCGACCTCTGAGTGACTTTCCAGGTCAGCATGCAAGGCCTCCAGCGCAGACTCCCGAGCTGAGTGGCCCGCGCGTCGCTTGAACCTCTCCCTCTCAGAGAGCCGGCCCACAGCGGACACCGCAGCTTTGGGTGCCTTGCAGGTACAGACGCCATATCCCTCTAGACTGGCATCGCTGGCAGAGATCAAGTCGTTCCATTGTCTCCACCAGTCACTACGGCAGAAGATTAAGGCCCCGCGCGCTGCCTTCAGCTCCTCGATGACGCTGGGCCATAGCTTTGCCTTCTCCAGATAGTGGCGCCTGACGAACCGGTAGCAATGATGGAAAATTGAAAGCAGCGGACGATTCACCAGGAAAGCATACGTCAGGTGGCCTATGACAACCTCCAACAGCCGTCCCGTGGATCGCCCCCGCGTCAAGAGCCCATCGAGTGCCTTCCGGATACGCAACGCTCTATCTGGCTTCACCTGTGTGCTGCGAGCTTGCATGTCCAATCGACACCCCAGGGCTTCGGCCTGGCCAAACATGACCTCGCCAGGGTGCAAGAGCAGGCCGCGCGCATTGAAGGTGTTCTCGACCTCTTTGAGGGACTCCGAGACATACCTGCGGTCAGTCGACATCAACCCCAAGTTGTCCACGTACACATAGTGGTAATCTCCTGAAACCCCGGCCTGGTTCTCCTCCAGGTTCGCCTGGATAACGACGGGGTCGCTTCGATCGTTCACCAGCCTTGAGTGGGCCAACCTGGGTATTGTTGCAATAAGATTCTCGTTAGCGGACTGGGCAAAATACAGCGACCAACTGCACCCCATGCAGAGCGGGCGAGGGAAGGGGAAAACGAGCTGCTCAGGATGCACCCATTGCCCGTCAACCTCTCCCCCATCCCTCATCACCCACTTTCAGCGGTATAGGGTCCAAGCAGAAAAACTTTCCCAACCATCTCGGTTGGATCATCCTGTGGAAGCAATCTTTTACATCTGACAGTCCTACATGCAGCCCGACCCCGTTGATGAGCGCCTCGAAGTCCATGCCCGAGCCCGGGTCAATCTCAATCTCGATGCGGGCAAAGGCCTCAGGAGTACAAAGTCGGACAGCAGGGGGATCAACAAGTCTAGCGTTAGCTCGCCTTCCATCGATGATCAATCTCTGCTTGACACCGTCCGACTTCTTGACGAAAAAGGCCCCAGCCCTCTCAGCAGGAACCAAGGTCAGGTCGAGGAAACCGATGCGGTACAGCTTCTGAATGAATTTACGATACTCTTTTAGACTTCCCCTCAGAACCGGATCCCAGTATGGAACAATGGTGCAGTCCTCAGGAGTCTCACGAAGCATGCGCTCAGGAGCTTCTAGGTGGCGACGGGCGTCTTGAGGTAGAAGATCGAGGATCTGAGGTGAATCATGTAAATCTTCAGGTAGAGAGACGCGCTCGCCCATGAAACTCGCCAAAGTTGACGGGAGTCCCTGATACTCAGAGCTTCCCTTGAGCAGCTCTCTAATGGCTGCCTCACCGGAAAGCGCAGGCAAAAAACTGGCCTCGGAGCGAACTGATGATCGCGCCAGCGCCTGCACTCTCTCCAAGACTTCGCTTTGCAGCCTTGAAGGTGGAAAGGTAGGGGTCGATGAGGACGAAGTCCCCGACATCCAGTTGAGGAGATCAACCCCTTGCCGAAAGTATTCGAATTCAAGCTTTCGCCGTCCCTGCCTCTGTGCGCAGCGGCGGCTCACCGGCCTTCTTCCCACTCAGGGCGAGGAAGAGGGAAGAGCCGATTCCCAGGGCTGCTAGAAGAAGGCGACCTCCCCCCTGGGCAGGCGGCCGCCGAACCATCCATCATGGGCTGTGCGGGGCCTCCAGCCCGCGGCTGGCGCGGCCCCGGCCCCGTCCACGACCCCCGCCACCAGGGAATGCTTCCTTGCCTGTGAGCTCGTCACCATCGGGCGGCTGTGGGCCCCGACGAGCGTCCTTCATTTTCTGTCTTGCAGTCTGCAGTTCCTTCTTTGCCTCGCTTGGCCGCCCAAGCGCGCAGCTCGGGCGAAACCAGATCGTCGGGAGAAAAGCTCCCGGTGAAGAGTCGGGCGTGGCCCCACTCGGGCCCTGCCGCGCTCCCCGAGGCAAATGCCTCTACGATGGTTTGAACACGTCTGGAAGCAGCTTCAAAGCTCGCAAGGCTTGGAAGGTTAAGTTGATCGTAACTTCCCCCCAAATAAATGATCTCGATGAGGGCTCGGAGCTCGTGGGCAGTTCGGTCGTGCTCCGCCACGTTGTGCTTCTTCATCCACAGCTGCATCCATGAACGGGGCTCACCGCCGTGCTTCAAGCAATGCTTTAACATGTGGAGTGTGCTTTGGGGACCCTGGTGCGGCCAATCGCTGAAGATGGATGAGCTCGAATCCTGAACCACTCGTCTCCAGTCCCTGTATCGTTCACCTTGGGAGTCGTACTCGACCCACAAGGTACGGGCGTCATCGACCTCGGACGGCTTGACCTTCTCCTCCGTGATCTGCGTCTCCGGCTCGTCAAGACTCCCAACGCCCAAGGCCTTGTCGATTGACACTGCCTCGGAGACTCCCAGCTCGAGCTGTCGCCTGGACAGCCATTCGTCGAAGGCATCATCCTCGACTACTTCGACTCGAAGCCAGCGGCCCTCACGGACGATCACCCCATCTGTGTCGGACAGGCGGAGATCGTCGCCTTGTAGAGCCCGCACTTCCATTCCCAAAGTGAAAGAACCTCTGGGATCAGCCACTCTCCATCTGGAGCCCGCCGGAATTGGTCCATGTTGTACTGCAGCCCGTCTAGGTCCTTTCGCTGTGACCCGAAACCGAGGCTGAAGCCAACCCTCCAATCCCACCAGGCTTCCATCGGCCAGAAGCACCTGTCCAGTCCCGTCACCAGGGAGCCTTCCATGGGCACTGCGATGGGCCTCATGGGCCTGCCTCACGTGACCCTTCAGCTCTGCATCGTCCAAGGGCTTCTTGAAGCGATATACGCCTCGCCTCAGATTAGCCAGGGTGCGCACTCCAAAGGGGACGTGGCGAACTTTGTCTGGACCATCCTTGGCCTTGCCCAAGAGGGATTCTTCGTAGACGTCCCCATCAGGGGTCAACACCCACCAGGTTCCAGCTACCAGACCTGGAGCCAGGACAATCCGCTCATGCCACACGTCGTCGTCCGTGTACCAGACAATCACTTTGGCACCAGCATCATAGTCAGCCGACATACTCAATGATTCCGCCGCCTCTGCGTCGTGGAGAGCTTGCGGGCCCGGCCTCTATCTTCGCTCGTGACCTCGACACTATCCAGGATCTGATGCCCAGGGCGGAGCCCACAGTGATCAAAGATGCCCCTGCGCCCTGCCACAACCACGACTGGTTCCAATGTCCTTGGGTCGTGCCTTCGTGGGTCCTGTTCTCACTATGAATCACCTCCACTCGGCACTCACACACGCAAGGTTCAGGAGGTGGGAAGCAAGTGAGCGTGGGAGCCTTTCGCCCCAAATCAAGCCAGTGCGCAGCCCAAGCGACCAATAGCGCTTCCCATCGCATGGCCTTACTATCCTTTCAGACTTGAGCATCGTTAGCCACGTCGCATTTCATGATGCGCTCGGCTCAGTATTCCTGTGCACGCACGAACATATTATTTCTTATTGTTGTCGTTTGTTTTTCATGCTGTAATGGAGCAAACCGAATAGACATGGATGACCAGATGTTGCCCGAATGCATTTTGCCAGGCCTGAACAACGCATTTGGTCTTGCTTTCCACATGTGCAACGCCGCGTGCTCTTTCTGCACTTTTTCAAAGCGAAAACAGCTGAATGCATTTGGGCACAGGCAAAAAATGCCTTCGGACTTTGGTTTCTTCCGTACGGGGCCTCTGTCGTTGACACAAAAGTCAGCTATCAAGCGAGTTTTTTATTGTGGTTTTGGAAGGAACAAGCTGCGCGAATGCATTTTGCCTGCTTTGCAAAATGCATCTGGGCATGTTGCTTCTGATTTTATAGGCCCCTCTTCGGGAATTTTGCGAAACGGTGATTATGGTTCCAAACGCGTTCAAATCCTATATATAGATGTTCTATGATGTTCTTATGCGCAGAAAGACATGAAATTTCAGCCGGCAGAACCCAAGATTGCAACATGATAGGAAACCAGTGCCAAATGCGTTTTCGGGCGACGAAAAATGCATGTGGAATGCCCTCAGACGCATGTCGGGGAAATGTTGGTCGTAAAATACCAGATGTCCAAGCGCTGCCCGAATGCATTTTGCCAGGCCTAAAAAACGCATTTGGTCTTGCTTTCCACATTTGCAACGCCGTGCTCTCTTTGTGCACTTTTTAGAAGGCGAAAACAGCTGAACGCATTAGCGCGGGCGAGGTCGCTCACCACGGGCCCGAACCGCGAGACACCCGCCCGGCCCCATTGCGCTCATGGTCGGAGACCATGGGAGACCACGAACCCAAGCGCGCGACACCCTCTCAACCCCTGTCGCTCATGATCGGAGAGGAGACCGTGGAGATCACGACCCGGACCATTGCGCTCATGAGCGGAGACCATGGGAGACCACGGACCCAAGCGCGTGACACCCTCCCAAACCCCTGTCACTTCCAAAACCATGAAAACCATGGACCGCGTGACACCCACCCGGCCCCATTGCGCTCCATGCGTCCACGGACCCAAGCGCGTGCCACCCGTCTAGCTAATCGCGTGGCACTTTTTTCTGAGGAGAGCGCCCCAAACAGTTCCTTTTGGGGAAAAACCACAGGCCCGAAGCGCGTGAGGACCAAAGGCCCGAGCGCGTGACACCCACCCGGCTCATGTTGGCCGCAATTGTGCTCATGATCGGAGACCGTGGGAGACCGCAGGCCCGAAACACGTGACACCACAGGCCCGAGCGCATGACACCCGCCTGGCTCATGATCGGAGACCATGGGAGACCACAGGCCCCGAAGCGCGTGACACTCACCCAGCCCCAATTGGCCCCAATTGTGCTCATGATCGGAGACCATGGGAGACCGCAGGCGCGAGCGCATGACACCCGCCCGGCCCCAATGGCCCAATTGTGTTCATGATCGGAGACCATGGGAGACCACAGGCCCGAAGCGCGTGACACCCATCTGGCCAAGCGCGTGACACTTTTTTTTTTCTGAGGAGAGGACCCCAAACGGTTCCTGTTTGGGGAAATACTTCGCAAGAGTGAGAAGCTGCACTGCACTGGGTTCCGCGGCCTGCATTCCTCTGGCCCCAATGCTGTTGGCACACAGGTCAAGAAGCTCGAGCTTGACCTTGTCCACAAGGGCTCTCGCAAGGGCCTGGCAGGGTTGCTCCCGTGCGAGCTCTTTGACACAGTGTACACACAGTGCACGGCTGTCTGAGCCATGGTATCTGTTTAATGAGGTTGATGCGTTCCTTCTGTCAACGCAAAGCCAAAACATGTCACAACTCGCTCGCCAGCTACCAAACTCCGACATATTCTGCCTCCGGAATGAGATGGTTTTCTTTCAGACATGGACGTCGTAATGCTCGGACATGGCTTCTCTGGGGAAAAAGACCGGCAACGCACAAAACAACGAGCGGAACTAACAAGCGCCGTGCTTGGCCACGACTTGCCACGACACTGACGGCGATTGTACTCCCAGATTCCAGTACATCGTAATTCCCCTCGCCTTGACTATTGCAATGGCTGTGACAGCTACTGTGTTTTGTCCTAGCACAAGTGCTACTTTTTCAACAGCTACAGTAACTTCTTCTACTACTGCTACATCGAAAAGAAATACAAGTGCTGGTGCTCCTACTGAGTCCTACTGCTGCTATTTGCGTCTGTTTGCTATTATGAATCACTGCCCGGAAGAGTCCGTCCGCCTTTGCGCCCGCGTCCCCAATATGGTTGCCGTGCAGGTTCAGGCGCCGCAGGGCCACGTGGCTTGCGAGGGCCGGTGCGAAGGCCTCACAGTCCCACCAGTGTAAAATAGTGCACTGCCTTAGTGTAAGTGTCGAAGAGAAAAGCATTTCTTATTTATAGAGCCGCAGGATGAGACGCGGCGGTGGAACGTTGTATCAAGGTTGGTGTCTGAACCTCTGGATGAGCATGTTTTTCAGCCGGCCTGCATGCGCTGGTTTCCGAGTTTGTCGGCCTCCGCGAAGTGCCCGATGGTGACGTGGTCGATGAGTTCCACGATCTCAAGAGAGGACATTCCCTGGAAGGCCGTAGCCAAGCCCTGGGGCGCATTGCATTTTGCACCAGCAGGCTTTCCACTACTGCTACCGCAAGCATTCAGCACGAGCCTTGTAGACTTTCGTGCGCGAAGCTGGCAGGCGGGCCTTTCGTGTGTAGACTAGTGGAGGTGCAACTCTGAGATGACGTATTGCCAACAGTCAGCCAACACCAAAACACAAGACACTGGGGCACATGCTGACTAAAGCGCTGTGCCTCAACGCAGCTACGGCAGCTACAACAACTCCTGTTTTCGGCCTTCGTAGAACTGTTGCTGTCGAAGTAGACCTCATGGACATTGCCGGCCTACAGCGCAGTTTCACGGCGGCACGCGCATCCAATGCACGACGTCACTCGACACCTGCATAGCTTGCATAACGTCGGTCATCATGTGCTCGACGACTGGGTCCAACAGCTTGATAGACGCGTTTTGGGCGAGGACCTGAAGCAACTCAGCTGCTGTCCCTATCCATGAATCAAACATCACCGTGCCTCCGCGAAAGAGCGGCCAACATAGCCGCTGTCGCCGTTCATGCCAATGCGGAGCCCAATACGGTTTTGGCACCCTTGGATCTCTGCCACGGCCTGGAACGTCGCTGCACCGACTTGCTGCGATACCTTGTGACAAGCGATCTGGCCTCGAGCCCGTCTCTGCCAATGTGATTGTCAGCCAAGCTAAGGAGTTCAAGTGCTGCAATCTCATCGTTCAGACATGCCGCGGCCACCTGCAGAGCAGCTCACATGAAGGCCAAGAAGCAGGCCCCAAAAAAACGGCATCTGAACAGCAACCTCAGAGTCTTCAGTCCTTGGCTCCCGCATCACCCAGCTGATTGTGGTCTGCACGCAGCTCCTTAAGCGTGGGGATCCTCAAGATCGTTGCAAAAGCCTCGGCCATTGCACTGTGTTGCTGCTATGACATGGTACGACTTATCAGAATGGGCCTTGTGATACCAACATCTTTGACGCTCTGAAGGACTCTTCCTGCTCTACGTTTATTTCATCTTACGGCCCTGCTGTTTAAATCTCACCTCTCGCTCAACTCCACCAAAGAAAGCTCGAAAGAAGCTTGGATTCAATAAATCCCCAGCCTCACAACTGGCTTCTCCAATGGCATTGTCTCCCACATCCAGGATCTCCAGGCAAAAGGCGTCAGCCAAGGCGCTTGCCAGCACCTTCCGCAGAGAAGGAGGCGAGGAAGAGCAGCACGGTAAGAGTAAACCAGTCAATTCAAAAGATGTAGGACCGTAGGAGGAGCGTAGGAGGTGGAAGATGATGTGTGAAAAGATGGGGGAAGCCTGGAATCCGACATCGCCCATGCTGTTCTGCTGCAAGGCCAGGCTCACCAGGGTCATGTGCCCAAGCTGCGATGCGAGAACCTGGCGACTCCCGCTAGAGGCGTTCCAAGAGCAAAAGCACAAGCCAAACTGCTACATACTGTTTCATACTGCTCTTCAGCCGTCTGATGTGCTAAAGGACAAGGATGATCTGATAGAAACGTACTTCCCTCATGCTGCCTCTTGTCCTTTCTGCGGCTTCCTGCTCTTGAGTCTCCGTCACAGTGGGCTTGCGGAAAACTACCGCCATATTAGCTGTCGGGAGAGGAAGTGAACCAAGGTGAAAAAAGGTCTTGTGAGGCTTGCCGAGGCTTGAAAAGAAGACGCCCACAGTGGAGTCATAGAAGGTAGCCTTCAGCGAGGATTTGAAGCCCAGCAAGAAGGCCACCGCCAAAGTCCGAAGTACCCGAAGGGGTAGGTCACCACCCTGTCGGGAACCCGGCTGTGAGAAACGGAGCAGCCGATATGGAGCTGAGGTCATGGCGAAGACGCCGGAGATGTTTGGGCAACGCGGGTGAAGGGCCGACCGTCTGGGCCTAAACCTGTAAGGTGCGCGTGGGGTCCTCCGAATCGAGATTGCCAACAGGAGAGTAAGCGCGTTTTTAAACTGGTATTGCAAGTTCATGGAGACCGGGGAAGTCTCTACGAATGCAGGGCTGAGATGGTGGCCAAGTGCTGGTCTTCGGCACTCAAGAACCTGAGGGGTCACCCCGACGGAAAAGTCTCGAACAGCGGAGGTTCGGGCATGTGCGCCCCAAAACTTCATGTCGGGCACTGCCTTGATGAGAAGTGTTGTGGCACTGCGTCAAGTCAAACTCTGGCCCATGAATTCGCATGGCGTCCTCATAGCATCGGGAGTCCTCAAGCGATCCCCCGCCCCAGCAAAGAGGTCCAGGTAGTACCGGCCATGATGCTTCTTCAGGGCAGGGCTGGCGGCGCCTCCTTCTGTGTTGGATGACATCTGCCCTATGCTGCCCTGCCCACCCCAACCCGGCCCTACCTACCCTGCCCTGCCCTTGCGCAGTTGCCAAGGCGCATACCCAAGAGCTCCTTGTCCCACTGTTGGATAGATACAGTGGCAACCGAACACCACCTTAGTGCTATAGGGCTTTTTCCGAATGCCAACGTGTGCGAGTTGGAGACAAAGGGTCGCCAAGAGCGCCTCCAACTTCATTGCGTGCCCTACCTTACCTTTCAGTCTTGAGCATCATGAGCTTTTGCAAAACCTGTGAGTGACGACGAATCGGATGTCGGGCTCAGATGTGCGTGATAGCGGATGTGCGTGACAACGCATAGGACCTTCAACTAACCCCAAGCCTGAGCTGCGCTGGTGTTCCACACGGGAAGTACATGAAGCCCCGGAACAAGCCAACATGCAGAGCCTCGATGACGCGCATGTCCAGAGCACACTTGTTCAGGATCAGGCCCGTGACCATGTTCTTGCTCACGGCTTTGATGATGTCCTGGTACGCCACTTTGCCCCGACCATGACACAAATAACTGTCACCGGCTTGTGCCTCCCCCTCTTTCGCCGACAAGTTGCTGTGTGACAAGTCCGCCTGCAACGTGTCGCAACATGTTTTGACAGTGCATTCACAGGACCAAAGCATAGCGTGCTAGCAGTGAAACTTCCAATCCTCCAGTGAAGAGGCTTCTTTCGGCCCTTGCAAGGGCTTGCCCTGAACTGTCGTCTGGTCGCAGCTTAACGTCTGAACATGTTCCTCATGAGTCATGAAACCTGAAATCCCTCGAGAGCCAAACTAGCGTCCTGGGCGCCCAAGTGCAAAAGCAAAACATCCTCGTAAGTACAGACTTACATCGTTGTGATCTGGCCTTATTTTCCTTTTTTGAAGATATTTGGTTTGCAGCAGATGCTCCTCCTAGTTCTGACGCCATCCAGCATGGTAGCTCCTATTCCAAGCAGCAGTCTATCCGGTGCAAAACCCACCCACAGGTCAGAGGGACGGTCTCAGTCCAGCACGTCTCTGAAAGGAAGTGCGCCACGGCCTGGAGACTTCAAGTTGTTCTTCACAGTTGTGTGTGCGTGTGCAGAGGGGTAGACTTTTCAACGATCGAGCACTTGGTGCTTCAAGATCTGGGCGGGTCAAGGCACGATGATCATGAAGCGTTTTGCCTAACCTTCGGGCTTGTAGGCTCTTCGTAGACATTCCCTAGCACAATTGCTTGCAGCAGAACTGCCCTTCCGAAAAGGCAGCTTGCACTTCAGAAAAGAAACCGTCATGATGCTTCTTCGTAAAACTTAGTCCAAAAAACCCTGCAACAACCTTTTGTGCAGGCACTGGCCTTCAACTCAACGATGTCATTGAGAGTGTCCTGCAGTTAGGTCCTCTACTCTAGCATCCTCTACTCTAGAATGAAAAAAACCCTTCTAACCCCAGACCCTGAACCCAAGATGAAACTTCCCACTACTTTCTCATCCGCCGACCTTTTTGTGTGTGGGAGGGTCCCCTGTCAAGTGCGAAGTGTGTCGGTCCGCGTATTGCGGCCTCCGTCTTGCATTTTCGCATAGGGTAATCCGGGAGGGCGAGTTGGCAGCTTCCCGGTGAGCAGACTGGCTCTTCAACAGTTCGCCTCGAAAGGCCGGCTACATGGGCTACAGTTTGTGAGGCCTGTGCTACAAGCCCTTTAAATCACTGGGCTTGGTCTAGGCCGGTACAGTGATGTTAGATCTGTTAACTCCTTTAAGACATAGCCATTAAATCTTGTTAGACTACAACCCAGATTTGCCATCTCCACCCCATAATCTTCTATCATCTTATAAGGTCTTTTTGGAGATGACCAATGGTGAGGGATCATTGGGCAAGTTGAAAGGTTTACAGCGGTTTGCAGTTCTTGCATGTTTCATTCAAGTTAGACCGTCTAACTACTATTTGCTCAAGAACGCCCAACATACAATGTGACAATCCCGACATTGCCCTTACAAGAAAAATTGGGGGTTCTTATTCAAATAGTAGTAAAAGGGTTGAGAGGGCTTCTGGCTTACTGCTTACGGCACAGGGCATACATGGTATGGTGTGGGTGTTGTTTTTCGTGTGGAGATTTCGGATTAGAGATTATACTTGGTGCTGGGGTAGTGGCGAAAAAGGGGCGGGGGGCTAGTGCCTTTGCGTCTTCGGCCCGGCAAACCTGGGCCGGGTGCGGTAATCATGCAGCCACGACCAGCAGAAACAAGCCACCACTCCCCCGTGCAACTGCCAGGAACGCCAGGCCAATCCAGGGCCAACAGTGTGCAAAGGGGTGGTTGCGATCGCTCACTGACTAGCCAATTGACAAAAGATTTTTGGGTGCACACAATGGAGGCGCCTCCTCCTCGTTGCATGTCAATACAAAATATGCCAGGCCAACCCTGACGACTCCCCAGCCTGCACCGCGACGCCGCGCATCTGGCGGGGGAGCAGCTACTTCTGTAGCCAGATCGAGAGGGCCCCAGGCCCCAGTTCAATCCTCCTCGACGTGCCCTGACTATACGCGCGCGCGTGCCACGGGACGGTACAGGACTGGGGACCCTGCGGGGCGCCAGCTTTGCGGACGGTGGAATGCGACAGGACGGTGGTGCGGGATGAGGGGGCCCTGCACTTCCCTGATGCTACAATAGGGTCGAATTACTACATGTCTTAATTAAGGGATGCATGTTTCGGGGAAGCCCTAAACTAAGGTAGACTTAATATACCTTCCGTAAAGCAATCTATATCTGTCGTTGATGCACAAGGTTTTTGCAGCCTTTTTTGGATGCATGATCCCCTGCAAGTTCATTTCAGGAGGTACATGCTTGTTTTGATATGCAGAATATATTTCGGGGTGCTGATCGACATGTTTTAGACCCTCTTCAAGTGCCTGGAGACCAACAACCCTGAGCTGCAGAATGTCCGGGTGGAAGTGATGGATTGTGTCAAGCTTTCGAAGACATCCCGGAATGGGCTGAGCCTAAGAAGGCTTTGGATGAGGTCGAAAGTTTTTTTAAGAATTTTCGCAGGCATTCTGACTGAGTGTTTTTGGGGATGAGGGGTTTTAAATGGCGACTCTCACTCTGCAGACCAGTTGAGCCGAAAGGCTCCGAAACTAAAGGCGAAAGGGGCAGGGGTGGGAATCAATATCGCTAACCGCTATTTGCTTGATCCTGCCAAGCCTGAGTCTGCGCCCGACTGCTATGAAGCTTTGAGTGATAAGCTTACTTTGGCCATGGGGTGACTTGGCGGACCAAGCCCAAAATGATTTGTTTATGCATCTCAAGCCACACCAACCCTGCCACATCTGGTGCTGCCGGGGTGAATGAAGATTATGGTGGTGCTATTAGGCCACTGCTTCTGTGCGCAAAAGGGGGCCCTTAGACCAGAAATTGCCTGGAAATAGCTCCCTCCACCGGACTCGAACCCCGGAAGCATTCATCGTTGCGTGGGTTGCGGCTGGCCGGACCCCCGGGGCCAGAGGCTTCGGGCTTTTGGATTCGCCCCAGGCGGCCTGGCCCGAACTTCTTTTGCTGCCAGTTGGAGTTTTGTTTGCTGTTTTCTATAATGTGAACGTCGCTTTAATAAACCCCCCCCCAATCTTGTTTTGGCCCCCGGGGTTTGGAGGGGTCAAAAAAAGAGGGGGTGTCAATAATTGGAATCTGGGGGTCTGGGTCTGGTGGTCTCGGGGGGGTCAGCTGTCAGTGTCTGCTCTGCTTTGTCTTGAAGGGTTCTGCTTAAAAAGACAAGCAATCTCAAACGAGATCTGCTTCTCTGAAGACTGAGCCTCAGAGCTCTTTAGCCAGCTCAGCTGAAAAGTCTTCTCTGCAATGGAACTCTTAAGCCATTTTCAGTAAAATTTTCGATTCCTGGCCGGCCAAATTTTACTGTTGTCACCACATTATTATTCTCACCGGACCCCCCTATGTAGACTTGTTTACACACGTCTGCACGAAAACCGCCTGTAATGGAAAGTAGTCTTGGGCTGGGGCCCTCTGGCCCGGCGAATATTAGTATTACCACCCCATTTATAAATGTGAGGTTTACATTGGAGGCAATTTCATGGAGGCAGATAAAGGCTTCTCTCGATTTAGACTTCAAACTTGTAGGAACTGCAACACGAATCGAATCGTTCGAATCGATTGCATATCTTTATAGGAAACGCAAGCCCCTGCGAGCGAATCGCATCAATCCTGTGACTTTGCGGGGCGCGAGTGCTCTGGCGGCACGGAAAGGTACAGTACAGGGCGGACGACTCGGTGTGAGCTATGCTGCGGGACGGAAAAAAGGGGGACCCTGCGTGGTGCGAGCTTTGAGCTTGGGTGCCACGGGACGGTACGGGACAGAGGGATACTGTGGAGTGCGAGGCAGGACGCTGGGGTGCGAGGTAGCCGTGCAGGGTGTGTCTGGACAACGCATTCCTGAGTTCATGTTCATCATGTTGGACATGCGTATGTCGAACAAAGGGTTCCCGTTTTAAGCGTTGGGGCCACAATCGTAGTGCCGGACGGAGGTGGCAAGCGTTTTTTCATCCCATTTGAAGATGTCTCTGACAGAAGAGGAGGACCGAAGATCGGTCGTCTTCTAGGAGAATACAACGACCGTCTTTGCGGGGATGGAGGTTGCAACGCGAATGCCCCAAAATCGGTTGCATGACTCAGCAACGCACTCCGCAACTCGCCTTCGGCATGCTCTGATTGTGGTGGGTTTGGTTTTGGGGTTCCCGTCTTGTCCTGGTTTTTGTGATTTTTGTTGTTTATCTCTCTCTCTCTCTCTCGGTGAAGGAGTGAAACTATGGGCATTATGCGCAACACGCTTGCAACCCCTGTCGCAAGCAACTGCAGATCCGGAATATATAATTTGAAACAGGAGAGTGATAATACATTCTGGAGAATCCCTAGTTCGAATCCTTCTGCAAGACATGGTCCATCATCGTATTGATGCAGCTGTCGATGAACGCCAGTCTCCTCTGTGACTGATCTCCTGCGTACGGCTACCACGACAGTGTAAGTTTCAACGAGTGCGGATGTTGTGCCTGCTGCTACTAAATCCTCAACTTGAGCACGAACAAACTCTGCCCTACTCCCGCTCTCACTCTCACTGTCTCCTTCTGTCTCCCCACTGAGCTACTAAGCGGGTCGTTAGGCGAAACCTTCATTAAAAGTCAAAGGGCCCCGCAATTCTTCGGCTCGTGAGACGTTGTTCAGCTGGCCCGGCCTTCGAGCAGGGCCAGCTGGAGTCCTCCCTCGAACATGTCCTCTCCAAACACACCAAGCACACGCGCTCTCAAAACTCTTTGAAAGAATCTACTCTCCCAGAATGTCTCCTGGAAGACTTGGAACTCTTTGCAATGTTCCATCACAGTGATCAAGAGAGCGGGATCCTCCAGGAAGCCGGCCTCAGCAGGACAAGCGGGAGGTCAGCAAGATGGTGCGTTGTACCCAAAAACCAAAGCCGCCTTTCCCTTGCTGAATCCATCCCCTAGCCCACCTCCTCACGGAGGCGGTTCAGCAATAAGGTGTCCTTGCGATGTATAGCCATGCTGAGCTTCTTGGCATAGAAGGGCGCGGCAAGCCGGCGCACCCGATGAAAGAGGAGGTGTGAGGTGAGGATTTGCGTCATCGGCACGGCAATACTGAAGACCAGTACCGTGATTGGGCTGCCACTTTCATCATCAGCTTCCAGCAAGAGGTAGGCAGCACCCATGAAGGCCTGCGGAAGGTTTTCTACAAGCAGGAGCTGCCTTTTCACAGGGGTGAGCTGCTTGTAGAGCACAGGCACAATCTTGGCCTTGGCCTTCATCCAGAAGTCTTGTTTTTTATTTTGTGATGCTTCAGAAAGCGAGACGTCAAGAGGCATAGTCCACACAGCTAGCCAGTGAGTTGCCAGTTCTGCTATCATCCTATCTTGTCGGAACAAATGCACGTGGAACGCAAGCACGTAGACCCAGGCAACCACCCCTATTGCTTGCGTCCAGCCGTTGTCCGAATGGAGGCAGAGGCCTCCAAAGACGATGTCCCTGAGGGTATCGAAACCATCTGCCATGGCTGGCATTGTCCCGGTAAGCGATGCCACGACGAAACCCATCTTTGGATATTTCTTGACTGGGAGAAAAGCAACTTGCACCAGCAGCCAGGCACAGGACAAGGCAAGCAATGCTGTGTAGGCCTCCCAAGCCAGCGCTTTTCGATTGGCAAACTGCTCATCCACCAAGGCGTAGACAACAAAACCCAGGCAAATGGCGTACCAGCACCCGAACACGATCTGCACAACTCTCCTGCGGCTGAAGTGGCACCGGTGCCGCTTCGGGCTCGTGTTGAGGCTCGTGCCTACGGAAATCGTGGACTGTGTCTTGGTCAGACCTGTCGGCCTAACCGGCTTGACCGGTTCAGGCTCGATAGGCATGATGGAACTGGAACTCATTCCCATTGGTTTGGATTCTCGCTCGGATCGCTTTGACAGGTACAGCACTCGAGCCGTCCCTATCAGCAAGGTCACCAAGTAGATGCTGATCATAACGGGCACGAAGGTCATAAGTCGTTGATCCTCCAGCCTCGCCGAGACTGCACCGTGTGTCTCATTGCTGAGTTGGTCCATGGCGCGCCTGCCTAGATAAAGAAGCTTAAGTAGGCAAATTTTCCTGAGACTGCACAGCTTGAGCGAAATAGACGCACCATGAGCCCTCCCCCTGCCACCAACCCCCCGCCCCCCCTCAAACCGCCCCACAACATCAATCGTTTCCTTGCAACCAGCAACCAGCTGATGAGCAATGCACCCTTCGAGTTGTGTGGTTGTGTTTATGTCCCAACATGGGGTAGCGCTTTTGTCCCGATGACGTGCAAGCCCTCGTCCCTTGCATTCCACAGAGAGTCTGTGGAACATTCAATGGCGCTAAGTATCGCTAAGTTCTGTAGAAGACTGAAATGCGTCGCCGGCCAACTGCCAGCCGCCAGCCGTTGCAAATGAAGATAACGGCACAGGGCTGAAAGCTGTAACGCTGACGGTGGTTTCGGGCCTGGGCTTTTTTCAAGCGGGCAACCCGGATCGAAGGAAGCGTTTCAGCTTTCGCTCGGATTTTGGAAGGCATGCGTAAATCAACTCCTGTGCCCAAACTCAGCCCCACCTATTAAGAACTCAGCCCCTACTAAGAATAGGGGGTGCCCGCATGTGACCCTCCACCCCAAGCCCACTAGGGGCATGGGGGGGGGGGGTCCTTAACTTTTGAAGAACCCGATGTGCCCTTGTAAAATCTGGAGAACACACAACATCCCTGCGTGGTCCTCTGCCAATCTCGATTCTTTGAACCCTCAACCTTTGCGGCTGGGGCACCAGCAGGGCTTCAGAGCTTCAGGGCTTTGTGGGCTGCTTCGGATGGTTAGAGGATGCTCCCACCCCCAGCCCCACCCCCAATTTTTTTGTCCGCGGATCCGCTCTGCGCAAGATTGGGAAACGTGTTAATAAAATCCTTAATTCAGCCATGCCGGAGAAAGAGCTTCATACTCCCCTTGAGCGAAGGACGCGAAAGGCACGTGCGCTGCTACGAGTATCCTCGCGACTGCAAGGGCTTGCTTTTGCTTTCTGCAGCACTAGCAGGGCCATTCCTGACATTCTCTCAAGGGAGTTATTCCAAGGTATCATCCCTACTGTCCCGCATTCCCAGCTAGTCGGGCACTTGATGTGATGCTTTAATACACTGCAGTGAAACATGTGAAACAGCATCTCTGTCCTGCACAGCGTCTCCTGAGGGCGTTCAAGATGAATAGTCAACATCGCAACTTCCCGGAGCAACTTGCATTTGGCAATAAGGCAGTGCTCCTGAAGCCCCCCCCCCCCATTCACTGGAGTCCTAGAGTCACCAGAAGGCAGTTTTTGCGGAAGCTTTTCAGTGAAAGAGCGACCCAATATGAGAGCGCTGCAGGTTGTTGCGACACGGCGGATGCACGACATCATGCTTGAAGCTTCCCTTGGCAACAGAAGTCCATTTAGTGATAGTGTGGCCATGGCCCTGAAGCTGCTTGAGTTTAGCCCGAAACCTTCCCCCCCCCCCCCCCCCAATATCGCACATTCCAAAGAGCCTGAATCCACAAAGACAGTCCAGCCTCTCCTCAGGCTGCGGCATGCGCCAATGATCGTCAATGCGTGATAGTGATAGTGCAGAGGCAGCTGAAGGACCTGCAGCTGGCTTCTCGGATGCTTTCGAAGCTGACCCGTACTCGACTGCCTATCTGTTCTACGGAGAGGAAACGGAGCACTGAGCAGAAAGTGTGCAAAGAGCCAGCCTCTGACAAGTGCGTAGCAGAGCTCGGAGACCCAACAGTCTCCAGTGAGTCTCCAGAGTGCCTGCAGATCACGGCATTGTTTGAGGGTATGGCCGGAGTGGCTATAGGGCCTAGGGTTTCCGCCCTGACACAAAGGACACAAAGCCTGCCAGCTCTCAAAGTATGTGAAGCCAGCTATAGATGCAGAGTTGCAACGGGTAGCTTTGCCGGATTTTCCGCCTGCGGCAGCAGCCGAGTCTGGAGCCAAGGCTATTCAGCATTCGAGAAGCGAGCCTGCGCCAGCAGCAAAAGCCAAAGGGCAACGGTCTCAACTCATGGCAGCTCTAAACCCTACACCCTAAACCTTTCATCAGCATCCATCCAAAGGAGCAAGGCAATCGAGGTTCAATGAGGTTCAGAGGTCTTATAGCTCCCAGACTTTAACAAGCACAAAAAAGATCTTCGGCCGGGGTAGATGCGATCTGCAGAGACTTTTGCTTACGAGAAGAAAGCATTGAAGCACAAAAAGAACAAGCTGCAATAAACTTAGGGGATGCGTGGGCAATCTGGCCAAGTCCACATGGTCGTAAGAAGCCCGCGGGGCGCGGGGTGCTGAGCCGCTCCAGCGCATGAGTTGCAGCAATCCTGAGGTCAACATCGCACACCAAAGCCACACCAAAGCATTAATCCCGGAACATGCCGTCAGAATGTCTTGTCTCACTGTGGCCAAAGGCACACAGGTCCGAGAAAAGCAGCCAAGAAACACCCAGCTGACTTGGTACCGTATCTGTTTCACGGACTTCAAGGAACACTGAGCGCCACGCGTGCAGAATGAAGAGTGCGCATGAAACGATTCTCCGTTCACAGAGGGACTCCACACCTGTCACGGCAATGGTTTCGGGCCATATAGCAGCCCACTTCTTAACCTGACGTGACACGAGGACCGTGGAGAAACCTTCTCTGTGCGGCTTCCCTTACGACTTAATGTTGTGCCAGTTTCAGCTGCTCTTCCTGGGGCTCATCTACCTCATGGACCCTGTGCTATTCTGAGCTTCCCGGGTTTCCACAGTACTGAAACCCTTGGCTCCAAATGCCTGACTGATGCCCATGCCCCAAATTCTCCTTAAAGGAAAGCACCTTCAAAACCTTTGACCGGGTGGGCCAACTCCGACCTCTCTCCACAGAAGCTCGCTCCACGGCTGCCTCACAGCACGTGCTGGGTGGAAGATTCAGGTGGTGCTCTCACGGCTACACTCTCCGTGCTCTACTAGCTCTACTCGAAAGAAAGGCGCCTGGAGAAAGTGTAGTCAGGAAAGTCCGTGTCTGCCGACGGAAGGACGCCGAACGAAGATACAGGCAGAGCAAGCCTTCCGGGCCTTCCACATCGCATGCCTTGCCTTCGGCTGTTCCTCGACTAAGTTTCTGTGGCTTAGCCTTCACGAGTATCACTTGGCAGGCTGGCTTGCTCTGGGCCAGTGGGCCGCTGTAGTCAAGAAATCTCTGGGCTTCGTACCAGGAATCTCATTCGAAATTGCCGAGGCTTTCAGGGTGTTGGTTGGGGTCTGAAATCTTTGTGTTCCTGGCAAGTTGGGGAATCCTTTCAGAAGGGGCCCGAATTCAAAGAGGAGCGGGGCCCTTCCGTGTGAACTCCCGTGCAAAGGGCCAGGACCCTGGCGTGTCACAGCCCGCGTGCCTAGCCAATCTTGGGTGCGTGTGAAAAGCACACCGCAACATGTAGTAGAACTAGGCAACATGGCTGCACTTGGATGGTAGGGGGAACCCCCCAAAATATGAGAACCCCATAGAGGGGGCGTCGAACCCCCGATATTTAGAGGCAGGGTCTAGAGTCTAAAGGGCTCATTCTCATGGGAGCTGTAGAACGAGAAGCCAACTGAAGCCACCTTCACACTGGTTTTCTCGTACTACTCGTACTAGTCTTCCGGTTTGAGTTGTGCATGTCCTAGGAAAAGCCCTGACAAATCTACTTTATATGGAAGGTCGACCCAAATCTTGTCCAGCTTCAGAGTTTCTTAGTGGTTTTGCGATCCCAGTGTTCTGCTCCAGGCATGCGGGTTGACCAGTATGAAGCTCGGCTCAAGGACCGAGCATTGAATTCCAAAACGGTCACGAGACTGGCGCATTCGCGGCGCTCAAGCATTGCGAGAACACATGGCGCAAGCATTGCTCTACCGCCGGACACCGCCAACTTCGATCCTCACTTGCCGAACTTCACAGCAGCGCTTCTGACTCTGCTACAGCCTTATCCTCGTGATATTTCGTGATCATGACATTTTGCGAACCTTGAGAGCAGGGCTACAGGGACTAGAGGGACTACAGCGCCCAGCCGTGGATATCTGTGGCAAAGCCTGACATCGGCTCATTTCAAACTGTGCCGAGATTCGTGTCAAGCTGCGAGACCGTTGTGTTGAGCATCCCTTATGTAGAGCTTCAGCATCTTTTCATATATCTTCTGCCGAAAGAAAAAGATTTCTCACTACAAGGTGGGTTCTCGAGCAACGGTTGTTTGTGCCCGCAGCTGACAAATGCTTGCTTACCCCCCCCCCCCCGTACTGAAACATTGCTTGATGTAGATGATGATGTTAAGGGTTGCGCGGCAGGGTTCCGCGAAAGGAACCTGGAGTCGTCTCTGTCCTTTACTGTGATTGTCGGAAAACCTCCCTTTCAATATTGCACCCCCCCCACCCCCACCCCCACCCCTCCCCCCGAAGCATCCGAGTTCTGTGAAACAATCGATCAGGAAACCGTGGCTGCTGCAGGTGCGGGTCGACCTGGTAACGGGCCTCTTGAATAAGAAGTCTGAATTCTCATTCCTGAATTAACTGAATACAGGGTGACCTTATTCCCTACCGTGCTCCTACTCCTTATTCTTATCCCTTATGCTAATGTCACAAAGAATGCCACTATTCCTTATTCCTACCCCTTACTCCAGGGTGCCCGTCTTCCCTATTCGGACCCCTTACTCCTCTCCCACATCCCACATTCCTCGCTTGCTAAAACTCCGAATGGGTGTGTCGCTCACGATCACCCCATGCTGACTTAAAGGCTGTACGTGTACGAATGTGTACGAAGCACCTCCCCTGAAGTCTTGCACTCAAGCCATGTCCGGCATTCCCATCTCCTCTAACTACCAGATTGATATGCCAACCTCGACCCGACCGAGCAGGAAGGCGTCCTCCAGAAGCTATTCCAGGATCAGATGCTCCGGATTGAAGAAATCCTCAGTGCCTCCAAACGGCACCGCACAGATTGACTACTTGATTGCGCCTGTTGGCTTTGGGGTTTTAGGGGTTGCTGGGTTCTTCCTGGCTGTAGGGGCTGCCTTGAGACTGAGTCCTAGGGCCGGATCGGCTCTTTCGTCCCTCTGTGCTCACGGCGTTTGGTGCAATGCCGAGATGCCTGGCATTGGAGGTGTTGCTGTGCGAGGCGTTCTACCCGTCTTGGGGAGGCGGGCCGGATTTTGTCAACCCGACTGGCCTAAATGCCAAGCATGGTGTTGTGGCTGAACTCTGCGAGGCAGGTGTTTGGTTGGTGTGGGAGACTCATCTCACCAAACCTGGTGTGGAGTCCTTTTCGGTTGGCTTACAGATGGCGGGGTCAGCGCACAAGATGCTGTCAGGTTAGCCGTCACCTCCCCGCGCGGAGTCACACTTTTCGGATGACTACAATGGTGTTGGCCTCCTTTCTTCATGTCCCGCACGCCCGGCTACACATGTGTGGCCGAAGGCGGTGTTTGAACCTCCAAAATTCAGGTTGGAAACTTCCTCTTTGGGTGGTGGATCTTGGGAGGAGTCTGCTATGGGAGTGCCACCTCCAAGCAGCAGGCCCGTTGCCTGGTAGACCACCTAGCTGATAGAGTGTTGTATAAGGGGTCTGGCCCTCGTTTTTTCGGTGGAGACTTCAATCTCGTCTATGCCGACCTGCCGGTCCAAGAGTGGCGGGGTTTTGTGGAGGTTCAAACCCCCATGCATCGCCTCACCGGTAGAGAGCCCCAGCTCACATGCAAGCCTGCTACCAGGAAGGACTTTCTCTTCAGAACTTGGGAGCTCAAAGCTCAGTTCCTCACTGTTCGAGGTTCATCATGAGGGCATTGCTGACCATGCTGCCCTCATCGCCGGACCGCCAGCGGTTCCGCAGCACCGCTTCACCCCCTCTTCCTTAAACCCCTCTTTCCTGGACACACACACGCCCCAACCCCCGAAAGTCCCCCAGTCCCTGATAGAAGTTACCTACGGCTGCCTTTCAACCGTGGTCTGCGATACCACCAAAGACTAAACTCAAGCCTAGCTTACCTACAACATCTAACCCATCGCAACGACACGTCCTTCCCCGAACCAGTGCTGGGCAGCTAGGCAGCTGTGCAACTCTGAAGCATCACAAGAGTTCCGCGAGGGCTGTCTAGCACGCCGGCCCTCTTGCCCGATCCTGTCATGAGATCCCTGCCTTGCTACTTCTCACAGCATGCAGTGGCCCTGCCGAAAGATCGTTGTGCTCTAGTCGAGGCCCCGATTAAGGAAAAGATCAAAACCCAAATCTGTTGAGAAGACGGCAGCGCGTAACTCACTGTGAGTCTTGAGGCCCCAGCTCGGTTTGGTATAGCGCCGGACCCGGGCAGGTGGGAAGAGCTGCTCTCGGCGTGACCGTCCTCACCATGGCATGTCGTTCTGAGGCCAGGCCCTCTTCACAGCATCCATCTCATGACCGGGAAACAAAAATGCTAGTTACAGTATTGCAAACCCCTTTTAAGAATACTACAGCACCGTTTAGTTTAATTACTGTACTATGCTAGAGTATAGTATAGTAGATGTTACATTCTACTTGCGCAAACTTCAACGGGAAGGGTGCTTCCACGGTTTTGTGGCGTCCTCTTGCTCACCAGTCGGGAAGTGAGCTGCTGCAGAGTGCAAGTCGTCGCTGCTCCGTACAGCAAGCATGGCCTGTGCCCAAACCACTGCTGCTCTGTGCAAGACAACGGCCATGCAGTCTGACCCTTAAGTCGTAACAATTGCAGCTGGGGACCCTTCCCCCCAATGAACCGCGCGTTATGACTTATTTCTGGGAAGTCATAACAGGTCGCTTCGCCCGCAAGGAAACGCTGGGATTTCAGCATGCAGAACAAGGATGCTGCACGTCCCGCTTGCTGGGAAAACAAACAGCTGAAAGTCACAACAAAGCCAAGGAAACGCTTCGTCACAGCAGTCTGTCGCGTCGTTTCAATGTTTGTCTTTCATCTGCATTTGCAGCTTCTTGTAGGCGTATGCGGCCTTGCACGCTCCACATTGAACAGCCTGCACCCACATCTGCGTCAACAACCTGCGCCCATGCACATGGGCGTAAACAAACTGCGCCCACATCTCCGTAAACAGCCTGCGCCCGCATCTACTTACGCTAATGGCGCCCACCTGTGCGAATGCAACCAGCGCCCACATCTGCGTCAACAACCTGCGCCCACATCTGCGAAAAATAGTAAACTACCTGCGCCCACATCTCCGGCGAAAAAACAATAAAATACAACAACCTGCACCCACATCTGCGTAAACAACCTGCGCCCACACCTGCGAAAAATAGTAAACGACCTGCGCCCACGTCCGCGTAAACAACCTGCGCGCACATCTGCGTAAACAACCCGCGCCCACATCTGCGTAAACAACCTGCGCCCACATCTGCGTAAACAACCTGCACCACATCTGAGTACAAAAAGTAAACAACCTGCACCCACATATGCGTAATAGAGTATACAAAAAACCTGCACCCACATCCTGCACCCACATCTGCATAAAACAATTTAGTAAACAACCTGGCCCACATCTGCGGTGGGTTTGGGAGAGAAGGCGAGGGCAGCTGCCTCTGATCAGAGACTGCATTCAGTGTCATTCAGTCACATGTCCAGAACATTCCAGAACATTGCGAAACCCGAATGTGGACGCTGAATTGTTGCGACTTCTTGGTTTCGACTCCCCCAGTCATTTCTCGCAACACAGGAACAAGTTATAAGTTATATGTCTTCGGGCTTCGACTGTAGCACGCTGCGATGTGTGCTACCACTCGCCATGGTTGACCCTTCCATTCACACACAACAACATGACAACATGTGCCGACCTTTTTCAAAGTGTGTGTTGCTGTCTGTGCTTCTCTTCCTGCGCAGCCAGCGATCAAGGCCGCGGTCCGACTCTGAAGCCCACATCATGACCGCTGAGGCTTTGGTCAACAAACGGGGATGACAGCAATCACAATTGAATCACATTCGAAACATTTGTGACAGCCATGAGAACCTTGATAGACACTCTACTCTCAAGTCTGCAAATCACAGCTTAACACCGAGCAACAGAGATCGCACGGCTAAAGGGAGACTGTTTCGCCGACTTCCTCAGCTCAGCAGCATCAGCCTTGAACAGACAAGTTTAAGAAATCTTCACTCCTGCCGTCTGCCAACCATAAACATCCCTGAACGTTCGATCATGAACTCAAGCGAGGGTACGGGCTCACCGCGTGCCTCCTCTGCCGACGATGCCAACCTGGATGGATCGCCTGTCGCTGTCTAGGCACTGCAGGTCATGTACATTATCTTGTGGCCTGCATTTTTGCCGTACCCTCTTCCTGAAGCTGCTCCTGCCTGGGCTGCCCGATTCAAAGGCCGACATGCCCTTCAGCGCAGGGTCAGGCGTGAAGCGTCCCAGCATGTCTGCTCGCCCCCGCGCGTCCTCCTGGAGACCAGTGGCTTCTTCCTGTCGGGTGGCTCCAATGACAAACTGGGGCCCAGCAGTTCGCATGCATGGTACAGTTTGCCACATGCAGGAAGAAGTCAGGAAGGCACTGGAACCTGCAGATCTCCAGAGACGGCGTTTTGACATTCAACCGAAACATGGTCCTGAGCAGCGGAATCGACTACTTGCGGACACGTGAAGCGCAAGGTGTAACAGCGCAGCACGTTGCAAATGCAGGGGCGGGGTCCTCTTTCGCTGGTGAGGTCTTTGTATGTTCGTCCCATTCCGAGAGGAGCGTCAGGTGGAAGTCGGAGGCCACCTTCGACGATTCGAGTTGCTTCTGATGCTACGTGTGCCGAGCCGGGCTATGCATAGGGCATAGGGTCACGCCCTCATCTGTCATATCTGTCTCAAGCTGGCCTTGCGCTTTTCAGGAAGCCTCCTTCCCTCGCATTCCAGCTCGGCGACTGTGCGGCTTCTCGTTTGGTCCGTGCAGATCTGGGCGATGAGGGTGATCAGCAATGCGGCCTCATTCTGGGGCATCTGGGCCAGGCGCGCAATGCCACGCTCCAGGTCCTCTGGACTGCACGTCTGCCACTCCGGACCGGACATCAAGGCCAAGACCGCCTCCAGCCACGCCCTTCCCACTTGGCTTTTGGCCAAACTGCGGGGCATTTCCCGGTTGGCGGTTGCCAGGGCACACAGAACCTTGAGCCCCTCGCCAGGCAACTCACGCTGCCCCAGGTCGTGGAGCAAGAAGGCCATGAATTCCTCGCTCGCTTTGAGCAAGATCGCATCTTGGTTTGCCGGGTGGAAGCGAAGCACGCTGGCCCGAACGCTGCGTAGGGATTGCCACCCTCTGGCCTGAAGTATGACTCGCCACCGCTTAATGCCTCAGCTCGGGAAGCCAAAAGTCACGATCGGGCAATCACAGGAAAGAGCCGGAAATGGCCCGTGAATCGGGACAGCCCTGATACGCGGCTTCGCTCAAGAATTGTCACCTGCTCTGGAATCACAACACTGTCTGCCGAGGCGCGGAGTTCCTCTTCGCAGGCTGCTTGCTCGGGTGGAGCGAGGGGGACCGGGGCCATGATCTGGCGGCCGTCGAAAGACCAGCTTATCTCGATGTTCTCGTCAGGTGATTGCTGAAATGCTGGCAGCAAGAATTCAACGGCAAGGCGTCGGGCCCAACCTGAGGACGGCAATTTCACCTTCTGCTGCCTTCTCTCCTCCATCTATCTGTCTTCTACGCTCTGTCTCTCTCTCACACTCTCACAATCTCTCTCACACACAAGCACGTTCCAACAGTGGCCGCGGAGCTGAACTTCGACGTGAGGCCCGTCCCCTTCGCCGTGGTGTGGCGCTCTGCCGCTGAATGGCGCAGGAACTGTGCAATGATGTGGACCAGAAGATAGGCGAAAGCTCCGAGGAGCAGAAACAGCAGCAGAACTGCCATCGTGAGAGTCGCCGCTTCCCGAGGGCTCAGGATCAACAGCGCTGCTATGGAGCTGAAGATGATGAAGCGCACGGTGCCCAAGGAGACGTCCAGCAGGTCCAACACCTCTGCCTGGGTGTTGATGAAGGGCTTCAGCCAAGCAGTGGCAATGACCTGAATTCCGGATAATACGGGAAAGAGCAGCAGCTTGGCCTCTGGATCTGGAACGATCGCCGTGTAGGTGAAGACCATCATCAAACCCACGTCAATGCGCTTCACGAGCACATCCCACCACCAATATTGCGCCTCCAGCCCCTGCGATGATGCGAGGACGTGCCATGAGGGGGAGGGATTTCTGGGGGCAAAGGCAAAGGTATTCAAGTCTCAACGGAGCCTCCGGAACGTCCCATGCTTGAACAATGGCTTGCAACGAGCGATTTCCGGGGGAGGCGTCAGTGAAATCCCGAAGGTTCCATCCCCTTTCCCCACATCTCTCCCACCCGTATCTCCGCTCTCTCCACTCTCCCCACTCTCCCCGTCCTCCTCATCAACGCTCCAATGCATGCCCCACCCCCCCCCCCCCCCCCACCTCTGCACAAGCTGTGCAAGCTATTGCTGCCTTGTCGGTGAAGGACAGTGAGCAACAGCGAAATCTCACAAAGCTCAAGCGACTCGGACCAGCTGGGACGAATGGCGCATATTCCAACAAAGTTTACAACGATGTCTTCAAAGTAGCAGCAGAAAGCATTGCACTTCAAGCACCTACTTTTATCCGAATACCTTTCAGTACGCCATGGGTTGTGATGATGCAGGCTGTTATGCTACCACATGTGCTGTTTGCATCGATCTATGCACATGACAAGGCTACTTGGTCCGACTCCATTTGTCCTAACACCGACGCTTTGGAATGTTTTCGGCTTTAAGGTTTAGGGTCTTGGGTTTCGGGTTTCAAGTAGGGTTGCGGATGTCCCTGTCCATGTCAGCCACCGGTTCAAGACTTTCAGGGGTTGCGCATGAAGGTGGGCGTGGTTATAGCGGTAGATGTGGAAGCGGTGCGACTTTACATGATCTATCTTTGGGAGTGGACATGGTCAACATGGTGTGCTTGTTGGGGGGCTGAACGTGGTGGCAGTGGTGGTCGTGGTTGTATAGCTGGAAGCGTGAGCGGCGAGACTTTATATGATGTCCTATATCTTTGCGCTGTGTCGGTATACTCATGGTGCTAGCTGCCCGCCAGGGGTCGGTGGCACTCGCGGTAGCCATTAAATCGGGCAACGCCCCCTCTGTGCGCCCGCTAGGGCGGAAGCCCTTGCTTTCGCAATGGGATGGGCACGCAGCGCCGCCGACCCGCCCCAGGAGGGCATCATTGGGACCTCCGCGGCCTCCGGGGCCCTTCTGGACCAGGCCGGATCGCGAGAGCACCTTCAAAAGCATTCCAAAGCACCGATGATTTTGAGCTTACTTTCGACCTGAAAAGGGTGCTTTTGGGGGCCCCGGCGAGCATCATGAGGCCTGGGGACCAAAAATGCTGACTGGTCCCAATCTTTTGAGCGTTGGGGGACCCAAAGCATTGGGACCTCTCAGCGTTTTTGGTCTCCGGAAACCTCAACACCTCTAAAGGTCCCAATGTTTCGCGGGTACCTAGCAAAAGCTCGAGAGGTCCCAATGTTTTGGGGTTCCCAAACACGAAAGCCTGGAGAGGTCCCAATCTTCGGTTTCAGCTCCTGGACGGAGACCCTCCGGGCATTGGTTCTACTGGTTTTATTGGGACCTCTCGAGGTTTTTCATGCTGCAGTTACAGAAGCCTCCGCTGAGCTAGCCAGGGGCTTAGAGAGAGGCTCGATCGCGCCCAGCCGCACCCGCCGGCTGCCGATTAGGCTATTTTGGGCTTCTTTCTCGTGGCATTAGAGTAATTTAGCCCCATTCCCAATGCATTCCCAACACTTCTCCAGCTCCACCCGCGCCCACCGGCGCCCACTGAGGCACACTTTGGCTGCCGACTAAGCTATTTTGGGTTTGTTTTGAGTGGTCTTAGCGTACTTTACTTTAGTTCCATCCCAATGCATGCCCAACCCCTCCCGAGAGCCTTAAAGGGTCATGGGCTGAACGGCCTTTACTGTTGGGTAGGATGAGTGGGCCGTATAGCCCCTCATGCCAGAGGGTTGGGCTGTGCAGCCCATAGAGGCTTGTGGCTATTTCTAGCGATTTTTTGGGGCTTCTATGCATGAGTCTACTCACCAAATTTAGGCCCCAGAAGGTTGTGGGCTGTTAATTGTAGCACTTGTCTAAGGGTTCAGGTCCGGAAATTGACAGGGTTTAGCTTGTTGCTTTTGGTCGGTTGTTGCTTTGGCTTCAGCCTGAGGCTTGCGTCCTCAGTAATCCCTCGACCTGGAGCAGGCATGCTTTCGAAAGCTCCAAACTATTTGGAGGGCACTGGCGCCAGCCATTAAATCGGGCAGCGCCATGGCCCTTGCGGCCTGGCGCGAACCTGTATAACACGGGCGACCCCCGCGCTGTCGTAATAGCCTTGTGCGCAGCACAATTAGGCCGGACGGCTGAGTTACTTCGATCCAAATCCAAAAAATGACTACTTTTCGCGAAAGGGTGTCTCAACACCACTTAGCCCAGCCTCCGTGCCGCCGGTGAACGGTTTTTTCTTGCACGAAAATGAGATAGCCACGGAGGCCTCCCAAAGGGAGCGCATCATGAGCATCAGCAGTTTCCCTCGGCGTGCACATGGCGTGGTTGCATGCAGCTGATCCGGTCGCTGAACACTAATAACATTGAAGCAACTCAACTCAAGAAGGTCCCTCTGGGCATGCTGCCGTCGGTTACAACTCCACGCCACCAGAAAAGGTGGTTTGCCTGCGCTCGGTAGGAAGTGTTCTGAAAATACTCGCAACTTCCAGGACTCAACCCTCAGGCCCCCGATGTATGCGCTCAGGAAGACCCCGAGTCGCTTGGCGTTTCGGTATCTCTGGGAGGCCTATTTTTGGAAGGAGTTGTTGGTGTCAAGGCAACAGCAAGTTCAACTTAAGGTTCTTCAACCCATCTCGGGAGCCGCCTGGTGGGAGCATGATTTGGTGTACGTACAGAACGGAAAACGTGCGCAGGACCTAGAGCACGATTTGGCATCTGCAACGAGGCCAGAATCCTGCTATTTCAGTGAAAACCACGTTCCGTGATGTTTCGGGTGAGCCTACGCCTAGGCAAGAGCGCGATGTGGTCCAACATGCGAGGTCGCCTCCAGCAGAGTCCCGCGCCCTGCAGATCTGGCAAACTAAGCCCATCTAAGCCCCTTACCTCGTTCGAACACCATGGTGTTGGCAAGATGCCACCGCTTGGGCAGTATTCCCCAAGAGTGTGGCCGTGCATGGATGGCACTACTGCCGAATTGAAGCCGTGGAGTGCATTGAAAGCAGAAAGGACGGAGCTTTTCACGGCCAAAAATTGGCGAGACTCTCAGACACTCAGACATGCCAGGCAGAGTCTTTCTAGGGCTACACGGGGAGCTTCCAAGTGGGAGAAGAAAAGACCTAATGCCAAACACACGAATAAAGCAGACGCAGACTGTAAAGTAGGAAGCGAGCGTAATCTTGCCTCCGTCGGTTGGCGCCGCATTGGTCAGAGGGCTCCTTGGCGTCACAACATGGAGGTTGATTTACCCAACGTGCTGCAAGCAGCTGTTATTCCCTGATTCTTTGAGATTGTGACCCGTTTGCTGCCGTAGCTCGTGCCCAACACCAGGATTGCAGGGTACAACTTCCTTGGCCGTGCCATTGCAGGACCTTGGTCTCATCATCAAACTCGAAAAGACACGTTACTGCGGCATGACTGTCATGTTACTTACCTGACTCTCCGCACTGGGTGGCAAATCGCTCAATGACTCGGTTTCTTTCCCGAATGCCGAAACAGCTACAACTGCAGCGCGACCTATCAAATTAAAATATGAGCTGTGCTCACGCGCACAGACAGATGTCTCCCATAACAATGCAGTGGCACACCAATGATTCCATTCGCCCATGATGCAGTCTTGAACGACGTTGCATTCCGGCTTCCCACATTTACTGGGCCGCACCTACTCGAAATCGCGATTCCACAATACAAACTGTGCCAACATGTTCCAAGCCCCAAGCCGCTACGGCACGACGTCGGGATTTGTAAGCAGTTCCGCAGGTTGCAGAACCTGCAGCGCGAATGTCAGTGCATGCACGGCCACATGCCACCGCCGCCATTCCAACTCCACTGCACCAAGCTGGGCACAGTCCAACCGCTCCACTGACCCCATTCACCTTGCCCATCAAGGCGGTGCTCACAATGCTGACACTTCCAAGTTATTGTAACGACAGTGTGCAAAGGTTTGCAAAGGTTTCAAGGGCGCAGCCATCCACAGGACTCTGTGTTGCAGGGCCTCAGTGCATTTGGGCTTCAGCCGCAGCCATTCACTCCGTCAAACCACAGATATCTGCAGATCAGCCGGTGGCGCGATCCGGCTCTTGTCTTTAGCACAACCTGCAAAGGCAATTGCCAGACAGCAACACGCTACAAACTGATTGAGGATAACATGCACACAAAATATCTGATAGGAGCCACAAACCCGCATGCAGACACGCGTCGGCGTCACATACTCCACCAATGTACGCATGCGCGTTCTGTCAGTGTTCAGTCCTTTCAAAGCCTTTACATGCCTTTAGGTTTGTCCTAGCCGGGGACTTGGGGGCTGCCCGCTCTGCTCGAGTGCACTGACATGGGCAAAATCTGGAGGTGCACTCAGCTCCTCTTATCTCCATCTGTTGGGATCCCCTAGGTGCTTCCAGAGGGGCCCCTAGAATTCCGACGGACACAGTGGCCGTAAGGCTTCGAACTCATCTCTCTTCACATCCTCTTCTGCCTTCCACCATGCTGCAGCGCCGCTGCAACATTCCTCTCTCGACCTTGCGACATGCACGTTTATGGCATTTTCGATGAGCAACTCGGAACGTTTTCTCGTTGCCGGGACGCTAGTGTGGCCACACCTCGAGCACAACCCAAAGAAACGAATTCGGATAGGTCCTCCAGGAGTCCTCCCCCTCCCCCTCCCTCCGCCTCCCTTGGAAGCTACCCGAAAGTGCGCTGAGCCCTAAGCCCTGAACTCAACTTGTCCTCCCAACCCCAGGTCCTGACTCAACCCCAGAGCCACAAACCTGGGCATGAGGGGGTTGGAAGAATAATGGAGAATGCATGGGTTACATGAGGATGAGCACCACACCCTGCCTAAACCCTAAACCCTAAAGTACGATGATTATCCTTAAGAATCTCGATAATGGTATATTATAGCATATTCCTCACACTCTATCTACTTTAGGGCCCCCATCTACTACTCGCCCAGGGCCCGTGCTGTGGCTGTGCTTTTCGAGAAGACGAGGTGCCTTGGAGTTCACAAGGCGAGCTCGAGAGCACTCTACTGTTGATCACTGTGTGTGCGCTGCTACTGCTGCTATGGCCGCGAAGACGACGTCCTTTCTATACAGCAAGTACGACGGCGCCTATACAACGTACCATATAGCACGCTGCAGCAAAACAAGTATAGGGGGTCAGCAGAAACAAACCAGAAGCCAGCATCAAAGTGCGCATCGGTGCTCATAGCTTTCTTATGACTAAATCTAAGCCCCAAGCCCATAAACCATCACCTCCGAAATCTCTATACCCATAGCTGTTTTACGTTTTACAATCTACTCCTCAGTTTCTGAACCCCCAAACCGAACGCCCGAGAGCCTCGGGTTCCGCCAGATGTTTTTTCAATTTCTGAACGCAATTTCTTTCCTCGCATGGGACTTGTTGACTATGACGAGGATAACGACGTTGAGTCAGGACGTCTGGGCGGCGAGGTTTTTCGACGTTCTCGTAGGCCCTGCTCTCGCAAGGTCGCCATACAAAACTGCTATACAAAGAAGAGAGGACATTTGCACGTCTCTCCTCGGAAAAAAGCCAACTCTGCAGGCTTGCCCCAAACCCCTAAATACCCAGCGACAAAGAATCCACAAACTGGTAAGATTCGAAATGATGTTGAGTGCCTTCTCAATCGCGATAAGAAACGCTCGAAGTTCTTTCTAATCTATACTTGACAATTCTGCTAAGCTTGGCACGCTTGGCAATCCTCTCCGTGCGTCTCTTCCGCACGCCGTGTGCGGGAACAGGAGCCAAGCTTGATTGCGGTTGCCATTTTCACTGCCTTCGCTGCCTTCACATGCTGCTGCAGATGCCAACTGCATAAGAGCATATTCTTCTGATCAACAAACTCTGACAGGACATGTAACAGCGTTTTTTCTCGCCGCACGACTAATCGACTGAAAGAAGCCGTGCCTCGGATTGTGAAAAGAGAAATCGAAGTGTCACCTGGACCACGGTCCGAATTCAGGCAATGAGCGCGGTTCGATAGCCGGCAGGGGGCACTGAGCCCAGCCAGCCATTGGCAATTGAAAAAACCCACTGTCCACTCTGTTCCGCATTCGGCCCCTTCAGGGCATGGCGGCGGACGGCAAAGTGCAAAAATGCGAGCGTGATTTTCTGGCCTTGACCGATTTAGCGGTCGTCCAAGCTCTCGGCCTTTTTTTTGGCCGGGAAAAAAAGGTTTAGGGTTTAGGGCTTACGGCATCCTAAACCTATGCTCGAACCATACTCTTACTCTCACGCACGGCAGGCAAAGCTTCGGAAGGTCTCCATACGGAAAAGGGGAGATAGGTTTTCGGGTTTAGGGGTTAGGGTTTACTGATTAGTCTGAGCAACCCAGATGACCATCAGAAAATCGAATCCGTGCACTCCGGCAAGCGACGCTGGCTGAACGGCACATATCTCTTCTCAGTCGAGACGCTTGAATCGTCTTTGTCAAGGGAGTGCATCTCAAGCAATTGTCAGAGCATGTGTGGGGTCTCTACACTCTCTACGAAACCAAAGGACTGCACATCAGCAAAATACAAATCTTGGTGCGGGGCTGCTATGAGCCGAAAGCGACATGGAACCGTGACAGCCCGGGTTGGGAACGGCCATCTAGTCTGAGGTCCGGTTCTTGCCAAAAAGTGCTATAGTATATAGTATAGTATACGTAGCACGCAAGTGCTCTGCATATAACATGTAGACATATGTGGACTATGGTGAAAGATCCTAAACATGGGCGAGAGAGGAGAATCAAGCTGCCTGCCAGACTTGTGCTTGCTGGATGCAGCACATGGGGCTGCAGCGCACATCAAACATTCTTTCCTTAGGCTGTTGCAGGCGCTGCCTGAAGTTCGGATGTGCAAAAGAAATCGAAGTGTCACCTGGACCACGGTCATCCGAATTCAGGAAATGAGCGTGGTTCGAGAGCGGGCAGGGGGCACTGAGCCCAGCCAGGACCTGTCGGGCACGGTGGCACTCCGACTCATGGGCTTTCGCGCCCTCTGTAGTTTCCCACCTCAAGGACTCTGAGACAACATGGCGCTCCGCTCTGAATTGCTGAGCGAGTGCAGGCCGAGCGTGTGCTACGGCTTTGACGGCTCAAGGTTCTGTATCACTACTACTATGCTACCATGCTTTAAAGCATGCTGCAACCTCGGGAACAAGCACATACGCCGCAACCTAAACCTCCAGTGTCTGCCCCCTGTCTGGCACGGTTAAGGCCGTACCTCTGGGTCTGGGGCTCATCAGGGTCTGGTCTAAGAAGAACTAAGCTTCAGGGTTCGGGTTCTTAGAAGAACAAATCATAATGATTGCGGTGCACATGGAAAAACCCTTTTGGGGTATGTGCGGAGCACAACCCGGCAATGCTTGAAGAGCTGGATGGCTTAATTTGCCAGCCACCCTGATAGCAAAGCCGCGCTACTGTATAGCTTGTCTGCATGATCCATTCGCTGAGGACCGCGGGAAGGTGCAAGAAGCTAGAAAGCCCGCAAGTAGAATCATAAAGTTATAGGTGATGAAGATTTAGGCTTTGGAGGCTTGAAAGCTCTGGACCCCTCTATCATGCTCTGTGGAACCTGTGGCATCTATCCATATGGTAACGTATCGCAGCGTCCGAGATTGACCCCTACCTTAGGATGCTATATCAAAAAGCTTACTATATGCACTACTTCAACATCCGAGGATCTGATTTATAAAAGCCTTTGCTTTAAAGAACCTCGTTTTTGGCCCGAACCCTCCGTGAAGACCACTTTCCATTACGGGAGCCAACCCCCCCCCCCCAAAAAAAAAAAAAAAAAAAAAAAAAAAAAAAAAAAAAA
>CAJNDS010000547.1:0-13977 GCA_905221605.1 Symbiodinium natans
AAAAAAAAAAAAAAAAAAAAAAAAAATATATATATATATATATATATGTATATATGTGTCTGTATATATATATATACAAAATAAAATAGCAAAATAAGGACAGAGAAAGAGAAAGAGAACGAGAGAGAGGGAGAGAGAGAGAGAGAGAGACGGAGGGAGATGACACCGAAACCCTCCATGCCCCCTAAAGCCTCGAAACGCTCCATGGCTTCTGAAACTTCAACCCTAAACCCTATAAGCCCCTAAATCCCTGAAACCTCTGAGCCCTACACCCCAAAAGTCCTATCCGAGCCTCTCCAAGGCAGTGGGCCGTGGTAAAGCCCCAGTTGCTACCGCCCACGCCGTTGGCATCCTGCGAGCAGAAATCCGGGCTCAAGACTCCGGCTTAAGGGTTTAACCCTAAACCCGAAACCCTAAACCCTAAACCCTAAACCCTCAACCCTAAACCCTTTTAGGGTTTGGGGAGAAAGGCCCTTTTGCCTCCTTGTCTAACCCTGTCTCAAGGGGGGGTGTACAGGTTTTCCCTTCAACGCGAGTGGCAGAGGCACAAACCAAGTCTGGCCTAAACCCCTTCACGCTGTGACTGAACCAAAACACCCCAAAACCCTGAACCCCCAAACGCCTCAACCCTGAATCCCTCAAACCTAAACCTTCAAACCCTAAGCCCTCAAGAAATCTCTCGAAAGGTTTAGGGCTTGGACAGCCCAGGATGGTTTAGGACTGAGGATGGTGGAGGGTTTGAGGCTTTAAGCCCTTTTGCACCCTTTTGTGTGGAAGCCGGGTTTAGGGTTGAGGGTTGAGGGTTGAGGTTTGGGGTTTAGGGTTTAGGGTTTAGGGTTTGGGGTTTAGGGTTTAGGGTTTAGGGTTTAGGGTTTAGGGTTTAGGGTTTAGGGTTTAGGGTTTTTTTGGTTTAGGGTTTAGGGTTTAGGGTTTGGGGCTTAGGGTTTAGCGCTTAGGGCTTCGGGCTTAGGGGTATGGGGCCTGGTGCGTGCGAGCGCTCATGCCGTAGCACCGCCCCTCCGCGGTGTAGGTGACCTCCAAAATAGCGCTTGGTTTTGGGGGATCTCGTGATTCCGCTTTCTGCAGGGTTTGGGGCTTAGGGTTTAGGATTTCGGGTTTAGGGTAGGGTTGAGGGTTTAGGGTGAAACCCTAAACCCTGAACCCATTTGGAGTACTTTCACGGTGTTCTGGAGCTTCCGGACAACGCGGACGTCAGAGGCTCAAGGCCAAAGTCACGAAGACAGGTGTAAGGGTCCCCAACCACGACTCTAAACCATCACCAAGCAAAAGCAAAGGCAAAGGCAAAGGCAAAAGCAACGGCAACAGCAAAAGCAAAGGCAAAGGCAAAGGCAAAAGCAAGAAACAAAAAGCATAAGCAATGGCAAAGTAAACACCGGCAAAGACACAAATGGCTTGGGGGAACGTCCTTAAGGGGTTCTAGTACCCCCGATTAGAATCCCTATTAAGGGTTTAGGGTTTAGGGTTTAGGGTTTAGGGTTTAGGGTTTAGGGTTTAGGGTTTAGGGTTAGTGTAAGGGGGAGCATCCCAACAAATGGCCCCTTATAATGCGCATCCACCTGCTCGCAGGCCCTCGTCTCCTTGCCTCGGTCAACAGAACCCCGTTGATCAGGGGTTTAGGGTTCAGGGTTCAGGGTTCAGGGTTTAGGGTTTAGGGCTTAGGGTTTAGGGTTTTAGGGTTTGGGGTTATACAGGCTTTGGGGGGTCAGGTTTAGGGATCAGGGTTTGAAGTTCAGGGGTTTGGGGGTCTTGGGGTTGTAGGGTTTTCTGAGGTTTTCGGGTTGTAGGGCTTTAGGATTTTGGGGTTTAGGGCTTTTTGGTTGTAGGGTTTTTAGGGTTCAGGGCTTCCTTTTCGGTGGGTGGGGGGGGGGGGGGGGGTGTAATTTGAAGCCTTTTGAATAAGAAGGAAATGAACCGACGCCCCAAAGCCCTAAACCCAACAAACATTTAGGGTTGCGGGTTTGGGGTTTGGGGTTTGCAAACACAGCACACATCACTGGGTTCAAAAGGGAACCTCGGACAAGAACAAAAAGCTAACCCCAACTCAGAAAAACTGCCCAAATCCACCTCTAAACACCTCTACACACCTCCCCCCTCCCCCCTCCCTCCCCCGCCCCCCCCAAAAAAAAAAAAAAAAACAAAACAAACACTGAAACGGACCACGTGGGCGTCCCAAGTGGCAGAGTTCCATGCAGCGGAACCAGCCCCCGCTGAACTCGCCGTAGGGCAGCGCGCCAAGGCCTGGCCGTGCTCTGGGGGGTTCGGCTGAAGGTTTAGGGTTTAGGTTTAGGGTTTAGGGTTTTAGGGGTTTTAGGGTTTAGAGTTTTAGGGTTTTAGGGGTTTAGGGGTTTAGGGTTTTCGGGTTTTAGGGTTTAGGGTTTTAGGGTTTTCGGGTTTTAGGGTTTTAGGGTTTAGGGTTTAGGGTGTGGGGTTTGGGGTTTGGGGTTTGGGGTTTGGGGTTTGGGGTTTGAGGTGAGGGCTTGGGTGGTCTGGGGCTTAGGGTTTAGGGTGTCTCATGAGGCTGGTGCGAAAAGATCTCTATCATCTCTATGTTTTAGCAGGAAACATCGGTTTTCTTTATATGGTCATAGGAAAGCCTCTTTTGTGGCTTTGTTTAAAAAGGAGAACAAATCTCTAGGTTCGCTATTACTATATGCTCATAGGAAACCTGTATTCTACTGCCACAGGGGAACATCAATCTCTCCGTATTATGAAAGCTCTGTACTTCTCTATACTTTGATAGGAAACAAACCTCTCTTCTCTCTACGTTTTCATGGGAAACCTCCAATTCTTCTCTTTTATGTTTTCAAAGGGAAAAAATGAATCATCCACTTATTGCCCTTATAGGGAAGAACATCTTTATGTTTGGGGGGCTCTTAAGCAAACAGTAGGCATGGAAGGCCCCTTCTGCAACAAGGCTGGGCGACTGATGCCAGTGCCAGGAACCATGGTCATCCGCCAATTCCTCACTCAGGGCTCGGGGCGCAACACGCGTAGGGATCGAAGCTCATGGTACTTACTAACACCCTAAACTGTGGTTAATCGTACAGTTATAAGTGCAGTTATAGTACTTACCCCTAAACCCTAAACCCTAAACCCTAAACCTATTAAACTCTGGTTAATGGTACAGTTATAAGTGCACTTATAGTTGGTTCATGAGTAGCATTAACTTCCCAAGCTTAGGGCCCCGTGACACCAAGCCCTAACCCGGAGGGTTTTCGTGCTGAAGAGGCCCTAAGGCCCTGACCCCTGAAGCTTCCACCCCTGAAAGGCATAATCTAGGGACCGTAAAGATTAGAACAGGGTGTTGGGGGGTTATTACAGCAGAAGTATGCAGGGACCCTAAGGGAACACGATTAGTAGTTATTCCGGCCCTCAATTACCCGCCCAGGCGTCAAGAAAATGTCGCAGTGCCGCTCGGCTCCCACGCAGTGGGCGGAGGTGAACTCCTCGTTCTGGCCGCCCAAGCCGTCCTCAGCTCCATGATCTATCTGAATGGGCCAGTAGGCCCCATAGTACCCCTAAGCAACCCTAAAAAGGGCCTTTTGAAGGGGTTATCGGGTGTAATAGCTTTCGTGTTTAGGGCTAGGGTTCCGGGAAAAGGGTTCAGGGTTTAGGGGTCCAGGGCTTAGGGCTCAGGGCTTCGAATCTTAAACCCAAAAAGCGCAAAACCTCTCAGGGCTGTCCTGGTCTTCGTTGGATGCTTCGCGCATGCCGTAGCAGTGCCCACCCCAATAGACCACCTGAGCAGTAGGCTCTGAGCCCTACACCGCCCCTCCCGAACCTATCTTCATAACAAGAGAACCTTGCACCTTGGGATGTTCCCCCTTATACTAACAGTGCGCTTAATCGGGCTGCAATGCCTCCTCCCACAAGGGCCCGAGGATCCGATCCAAGCCTGGAATATAGGGGCCTGAATAACTCGAATAGGGTTTAGGAGGGGGGGCTACTGCAGTATAATCATCAAGGGACCATACGGGAATACTCTTCCTAACTCTTCCGACCCCGAAATAAACCCATGGCAAAGCATCACCAGCGACTTCCCCGGTGTTAATGCGTGTATGCTTGCACACAAAAACTGCCTCACACGCACGCGCACACACACACACACATGCACACAAGGACGCACAGCTTTGGAAGCTATGACGCTTGCCCGGAGCCCAGAGTCCTAGATTCGTGCTTCCGAGATCACCGAGACAGCCAAACAAAGCTTCGCGGAGTCAGCCGAGGCCCCAGGACTTGTTCCGTCTTTGTAGGGTTCTTAAGGGAGGGGAGTGTGTAACCCCTAAGGACCCTATATGTCCGTGCATTGCAGCGGGCCTCTCAACTCAGAGAATGCAAGAAAGACCTGCAAGTCAGTTCCAAAAGACCCTCAAAACGCCTTTGAACCATCAAACCCCAGGACGTCCCAAACTCATCAAAACAAGCAAGCATAGAAAGTCCTGAGAGCTGAATCCTGAAGCCCTACACCCTAGTAGCAACCCGGCAACCCGATCACTAAGCCGCCAAGAAATCCTAAAACCCCTCAACCCCTCAAACCCCTAAACCTCTAAAACCTAAACCCCAAACCCCTAAACCCTAAAACCAAAACAAGCTTTAAACCCTAAGCCCCCCACCTGTGCGCATCCTTCTGTGCCCTGGCAGAGGGCCAAGCAAGCCTCCCAAAGGGCTTAGGGCTTAGGGCTTAGGGCTTAGGGCTTAGGGCTTAGGGCTTAGGGCTTCGGGTTTCGGGTTTAGGGTTGAGGGTTTAGGGTTTAGGGTTTAGGGTTTAGGGTTTAGGGTTTAGGGTTTAGGGTCCTTCTAAATGGCCTAAGAAGGGTCGGGATTTGGTGCCAAGGGCTTCGAAGTTAGGAGTTCCAAGTGTTTTTGGTTAGGGGCTTTTGGGAGTGAAGGGGGTTTGGGGTTTAGGGCTTAGGGCTTAGGGTTTAGGGTTTAGGGTTTAGGGTTTAGGGTTTAGGGTTTAGGGACTTGGGGTCTAGGGCCTAGGAGCCTAGGGTGTTGGTTTCATAAGGTTTCGGCTCGGAGAGAACCTAAGGCAAAAACGCAGCAGCATACCTACAGAATAACGACGCCGGCAGAGACCACTCAACAAGAAGAACGCACATGCATGGGCATATACGTAAACACATGCATGTACACGTACACCTGCACCGACACCTACACATACACGCAACATGACACCTCTTTGTCTCCTTACTCCTCATCTACTTCTTCCATCTATATGTATATAATATCATATATATATATATATATATATTTATTTATTTATTTATGTATTTATTTATATGTATATTTGTATTTATATTTATATTTAGGCGAAAGGCATATATGTACACCTAGACCACCGACTCCCCGAAGCAAAGGCTCCCAGGAGCCTCCCAGGAGCCGACGTTGGCCCCATAGGGCGTGGAGCCCAGGGCCATGTCCTTAAGAATCGCTCTCGGGACATGTTGGTTGGTAGGACTTTTTTGTAGCCCTAAACCCTAAACCCTAAACCAGAAGCCCTAAACCCTAAACCCTAAACCCGAAACCCTAAGCCCTAAACCCTAAACATGGGGGTGTTTTAGGCTTATTTTCCGGGAGGTTGACTCCAGGGTTTGATGAGGGCGCGAGAATCTCAGGCCCTCCGGGCCCGTCTCGGGTTCGGGGTTTAGGGTAGGGCTGAGGGAGTTGTGGGTTTGAGGGCTGAGCAAGGTGTTGGGGTTTGGGTTTAGAGTTTAGGGCTTAGGGTTCTTCAGTTTAGGGTTGAGGGTTGAGGGGTTGGGGCTTAGGGTGTAGAGCGTTTACATGGTTTTAGTGGTTAGGGCTTGGGGGTTAGGGTTTTGCGAGCGCACCAAACATAAGCTTAACATCGCGCATGCCGAGTTGCCACGTGGGGGCCGAGCCAGCGCATGCGCCACTTCTCATACACGGTGCCTGGGTGAAGTGGCCCGGGCTCTGTCCAGGGGCTATTCTTGGCGATCTTCGGCTGCGATCATGATCAAACGACCCTGGCCCTGCAACAACCCACAACAAACCCTGCTAGATCCAGGAGTAACCTAGGAATAAAAAGGGTGTAAGGGGATGACAAGGGAAACCCAACCCTTAAACAAAAAGGGAAATAAGGGCCTACTCCGCGTCCTAGCCACTAGCCCATAAACCCCCCAAAGACTAAACCCATAAACCCCTAAACCCCTAAACCCCTAAGCCCCTAAGCCCCTAAACCCCTAATCCCCCAAGCCCCTAAACCCTTAAACCCCCAAGCCCCTAAGCCCCTAAACCCCTAAACCCCCAAACCCCTAAACCCCTAAATTCCCCCTCCACTGGAGGCTGCGCGGCAGCGTCTTTCTGGAAGCTGCTCCTTCCCGGCGCGCTGCAAGAGCGAAGGCGGCTCCGCCTTGAACTGGCTCTTGGGGAGTTTAGGGGTTTAGGGTTTGGGGTTTGGGGTTTAGGGTTTGGGGTTTGGGGTTTAGGGTTTAGGGTTTAGGGTCTAGGGTTTAGGGTTTAGGGTTTAGGGTTTGCGGTTTAGGGTTTAGGGTCTAGGGTTTAGGGTTTAGGGTTTAGGGTTTAGGGTTTAGGGGCTTCGGGGGCTTCGGGGGCTTGAGGGGTTTCAGGGGCTTCAGGGGTTTTACAGGTTTCAGGGGTTCAGGCGTTTAGGAATATACAAAAAAAGGGGGGTTGAGGGGTTTAGGGGTTCAAGGGTTCAAGTTTGGGGTTTTTGGCGTTAACCCTAAACCCTAAACTCTAAACCCTAATCCCTACTATACCCTACTATACCCTGGAGGGCTGTCTGGGACTAAGGTGCAGGGCTCTCTGTGAGGATTTAGGGTCTAAGGGTTTGGGGTTTAGGGTTTAGGGGTTTAGGGTTTAGGGTTGAGGGTTTAGGGTTTAGGGTGGAGGGTTTAGGGTTTAGGGTTTAGGGTTGAGGGTTTAGGGTTTAGGGTTGAGGGTTTAGGGTTGAGGGTTGAGGGTTTAGGGTTGAGGGTTGAGGGTTTAGGGTTTAGGGTTTAGGGTCGAGGATTTAGGGTTTAGGGTTGAGGGTTGACCCCCGCCTCCTGCTCCACGTCCTCCTGAGCCAGCTGCGGCACGCCGCGACCTTGCGAGTGTTTAGAGAGCGGTTCAGGATTTCTGAATTCCACCACCCCCCCCCCCCCAAAAAAAAAAAAAAGCAAACACAAACAAACAACTGTGTACAAGCCCAAATAACCCCGCAATTGGAGTGAAACAAATGAAAATTATTCAAAGAACAATGTGTGTATTTATATAGGTCAACCCCAGTAATTAAACCCCATGAAAGCCGCCAAGCCCCATACCCAAGACAGCCGCAGCCACTCAGGGTTTAGGGTTGTGTAGGCTTGTTTAGTGTTTAGGGTTTAGGGTTTAGGGTTTAGGGTTTAGGGTTTTAGGGTTTAGGGTTCTGGGTTTAGGGTCTCGGGTTTCGGGGTGTTCCGCAAAAGAAACCGGGGAGGGCGCCTGCGTGGCTGCAGCCGAGCTCAGCGCTACACGGGGCGGTGGAGAAGCCAGGGGTTCTGACGGCCTCGAGACCCCATCGTCTTTTTGATAGGGTTCAGGGTTTAGGGTTTAGGGTTTAGGATTTGGGGTTTGGGGTTTGGGGTTTAGGGTTTAGGGTTTTGGGTTTAGGGTTTAGGGGTTTGGGGGTTTAGGGTTTAGGGGTGGGGTTATGAAGGGTTTTTGCATCACTTTGCTTTGGTGGGCGGCTAAGACCGACCCTTGCGGACCCCCTGGAGGTGCATAGGGTTTAGGGCCGAAGTTTAGGGCTCAGATTTAGGGTTTAGGGCTTAGATTTAGGGTTTAGGGTTTAGGGTTTAGGGTTTAGGGTTTAGGGTTTAGGGTTTAGGGTTTAGGGTTTAGGGTTTAGGGTTTAGGGTTTAGGGCTAGGGTTTAGGGTTTAGGGACTTCGAACGATTTGGGAGCAACTCCACCCAAGCCCCTGCGGCCTCGACGCAAAACAGCTTCCTGGGCTGGCTATGGGGAGTTGCTTGGAGGTTCATGGTACTTACTAACCAACAGGGTTTAGGCTTTAGGGTTTAGGGTTTAGGGTTTAGGGGTTTAGGGGTTTAGGGTTTTGGGTTTAGGGTTTAGGGTTTAGGGTTTAGGGTTTTGGGTTTAGGGTTTAGGGTTTAGGGTTTAGGGTTTAGGGTTTAGGGTTTAGTGTTTAGGGTTTAGGGTTTAGGGTCTAGGGTTTAGGGTTTAGGGGCACTTACTGGGGAGTTGAGGCTTGAAAGCACTTGGGGTTACCCGACTTACGGTAGGAGCCTTAAGAATTTTAACCGGGTTTGGGGGGGTTAGAGTATAACTCTAAAGGGGCCAGAAGGGGATATCATTAGTAATCATTCCGACCCCTCTATAAACCCGAAACCCTAAACCCTATATTACCTTTGGGGGGAGGGGGGGTTGGGGGATTTGGGGTCTATTTTGACCTTGGGGGGGGGGGGGGGTCGGGGGTCGGCTTGAGGGTCTAGGGACTCTCCTGGGTGCACTTTTGAGGACTTCGTTTTTTGGGGCCTAAACCTGAAGTAGAGCCCGCGGGGGGGGGCCATCTGATGGGGCCTTCTTGACTTCTTGGGGACTTCGGGCTTTAGGGTTTAGGGTTTGGGGTTTAGGGTTTAGGGTTTAGGGTTTAGGGTTTAGGGTTTAGGGTTTAGGGTTTAGGGTTTAGGGTTTAGGGTTTACGGTACAGGGTTTAGGGTTAGGGTTTAGGGCTGAGGGCTTGGGCTGCGGCATTTTTTTGAAGGCAAACCACAGCAGGGCCTCAGCCCCTTGATTGTCAGCCCTCTACCGAGAAACGCAGCCTGCAGTTTAGGCACGGCTTCCATGCGCTGGAAATGGGTAGTCTCCGACACCGTCCCGGCCTAAACCCGAAACCCTTCCAGCTCAAAACCCTAAACCCTAAACCCTAAACCCTAAACCCTAAACCCTAAACCCTAAACCCTAAACCCTAAACCCTAAATTTAAATGATCCTTGAAGTGGAAGGCAAGCTGCCTTGGGGCCAGCAGCACCATGGACGGCCTCAGCGTGGCGCAGCAACTCTTTTCGGTTGCTGCCATGCAGAGAGGTTCAAGAGTTCAGGGCCCCACAACCCCAACCCCTCCCCAACTCATATTGGGGGGTTCCCGAAAATTGGGGTACCTTATTGGAGTCCTTATTATAGGGGAGCCCTTATTATCGTAAAAACCCCCATATCTATCTCCCAAGCCCAAAAGCTTCCCACCAGATGCCCTTCTCATGCTTCTCCAGAAGGCTTCCAGAAGGCTTGCGGGTCCAAAAAGCTAGGTCTGCCTGGAGGTTCATGTACCAATGATCACTGTACTTATAGCTATACTTGTAAACCATATGTGGTTAATACCATGAACCTCCAAGTCGGGGCACCTTTGGTGTCCTCTGAAGAAAGCCCGAAGAACCGGAAACCCGAACTTTGCTAGCTCGAAAATTCGTTCTCATGGTTGGGATACTACTGAAAATGAAATTTCTATTCCTATGGGTTTAAGTGCCCTAAATGTGAAAAGCTGTTCAAATTCTATTCCTTATTGGGTTTAAGTTAGCAATGTACTATGACAAAGCCAAGTGGCGTGGAGAAGTCCAGGCTCAGATCTGGGATCAGGCCCTCGCGCGAGACAGAAGGGGAGGGGAGAGGAAGACTCCAAACCAAAAAGTAATCCCCCCCAAACCCTAAACCCTAAACCCTACACCCTAAACCCTAAACCCTAAACCCTAAGCCCTAAACCCTAAACCCTAAACCCCAAAAAAAAGGAAGAAGAAATCAAAAAGAATGCCCCACAAACCCTCAGAGTCCTTCACCAGGCCCGCCGCGCCCTCCGCCGCTTCCATGATCTTGTCGGACACGTAGTTGTGCCCCGGGATGCAGGCGGCCTCGTATAGGGGCCTTAAGAGTTAGAATAGGGTTTTGGGGGGAGGGGGGGGTATTATGGTATGTTTGCAAGGGGGACCACAAGGGAATACCATTCGTAATTATTCCGACCCCTATATTTAGTGCTTTTTCGGGTCTGGGGGTTTTTGGAGGGCTTTTGGGGCTTTGTGGCTTAAGGTTTTGGGTTTTGGGTTTGGAGTTTTTTGGGGTTTTGGGGTTTTAAGGTTTGCTGTAGGACTGAGGGCTCATACGATGCATCGGACTTACAGGGTTAGGGCTTGCAGGGGTTTGGGGGGTTCATGGGGCTTGCCTTTGAGCAAGTGATGTTCAGGGAGGGGGGTACCTAAACCCTAAATCCTAAACCCTAAACCCGAAACCCTAAACCCTAAACCCTACACCCCTAAACCCTACACCCCTACACCCTACACCCTACACCCTACACCCTAAACCCTAAACCCTAAACCCTAAACCCTAAACCCTAAACCCTAAACCCTAAACCCTAAACCCTAAACCCTACACCAGGCCAGCGGCTGGTCCGACCATCATGGCGATCATGGCCTTGGCCTCGGCGTTGGCCGCTTTAACACCAAACAGGGCTACTGCGATTGCTGTAGGACCTATGGGTCAGGAAGGGTTTAGGGTTTTAGGGTTTAGGGCTTGGGGTTTGGGGTTTAGGGTTTGGGGTTTGGGGTTTAGGGTTTAGGGTTTAGGGTTTAGGGTTTAGGGTTTAGGGATGTTCCCCCTTACACTAACAGCTCCTGAATAGGGATGATAGTAACCCCGCATTAGAATCCCGACTAGGGACTCTTGGTATAAGGGGAATATCGCAAGCTGCATCCTAAGTTCGCAGGAACAATGATGAAAAACAAAACCAAAATCGAGAGGACATTGCGAAGAAGAGGAATGAGAATCACGAACCCTAAGCACTAAACCCCGCCAAACCCCAAACCCTAAACCCCCCAAAATGCCACCCCTGCTGCGCCCTCGATGATCGCGGAGGCCAGGGCATCCTGCCAGGAGGGCAGGGTTTAGGGTTCAAGGTTTAGGGTTCAGGGTCTAAGGTCTAGGGTTCAGGTCTAGGGTCTGGGGTCTGGGTTCTAGGGTCTAGGGTGGTCTAGGGTCTAGGGTCTTGGGTCTAGCATCTATCTTCGAGGGTCTGGAGTCTAGGGTCTAGGGTCCAGGGTCTCGGGTCTAGGGTCTAGGGTCTAGGGTCTAGGGTCTTGGGTTTTGGGTCTAGGGTCGAGGGTCTAGGGTCTAGGCTCTAGGGTCTAGGGTCTAGGGTCTAGGGTCTAGGGTCTAGGGTCTAGGGTCTAGGGTCTAGGGTCTAGGGTCTGGGGTCTGGTCTAGGGTCTCGGGTCTCGGGCTCGGGTCTCGGGTCTCGGGTCTTGGGTCTCGGGTCTCGGGTCTCGGGTCTAGGGTCTAGGGTCTAGGGTCTAGGGTCTAGGGTCTCGGGTCTCGGGTCTGGGGTCTAGGGTCTAGGGTCTAGGCTAGGGTCTAGGGTCTAGGGTCTGCGGTGTAGGGGGTTCGAAGTGATGCAACCCGTTGAGCCCTAGAAACCCTTCAGCAACCCTTTAAAGCTCAAGACTGCTGCAACAGTTTAGGGTTTAGGGTTTAGGGTTAAGGTTTAGGGTTTAGGGTTTAGGGTTTAGGGTTGAGGGTTTAGGGTTTAGGGTTTAGGGTTTAGGGTTTAGGGTTTAGGGTTTAGGGTTTAGGGTTTAAGGGTTTAGGGTTTAGGGTTTAGGGTTTAGGGTTTAGGGTTTAGGGTTTCGGGTTTCGGGTTTAGGGTTTAGGGTTTAGGGTTTAGGGTTTAGGGTTTAGGGTTTAGGGTTCAGCATCTCTGGTCCAAGCATTCACTAGTTGAGCAGCTTTCAAGTCCACAGGGGAATACCCACCCGCCCATTGGGTCCCACACCATGAGGAAAAATATCCAACCTCCTTCTTCTCTAGGCACGTGGTCAACAGAATGGATTTGTTAACCACATGTTTCTGTTTCAAGCGGACAAGAAAACCAAACGTGGTCAACAGAATGGATTTGTCAACCACATGTTTCTGTTTCAAGCGGACAAGAAAACCAACGTGGTCAACAGAATGGATTTGTTAACCACATGTTTCCATTCGGGAACTTATTCTTTGGAAGCCATCTTGAGTTCTTGAGTCGTTTGAGGGGCTTCAGGGGCCTCAAAAACAGGCGCGGTCATTCGGAAACTTATTCTTTGGAAGCCATCTTGAATCGCTTGACTCTTTTGAGGGGCTCCGGGGGGGGGGGGTGAGGGGGGGGGCGGGTGGGGTGGCGGGGGGTGGGGGGGGGGGGGTGGGGGGTGGGGGGGGTGGGGGGGGTGGGGGGGTGGGGGGTGGGGGGGTGGGGGGGGGGGGGGGGGGGGATCTTGCCCACTAAATATATGACCTTGCCCGCTAAATATATGACCTTGCCCGCTAAATATATGACCTTGCCCGCTAAATATAGGACCTTGCCCGCTAAATATAGGACCTTGCCCGCTAAATATAGGACCTTGCCCGCTAAATATATGACCTTGCCCGCTAAATATATGACCTTGCCCGCTAAATATATGACCTTGCCCGCTAAATATATGACCTTGCCCGCTAAATATATGACGGCCATATATTTAGCGGGCAAGGTCATATATTTAGCGGGCGGCAAAATCATATATTTAGCGGGCAAGGTCATATATTTAGTGGGCAAGGTCGCCCTTTAGCGGGCAAGGTCATATATTTAGTGGGCAAGGTCATTTTTTAGCCAATGGACCTTGCCCACTAAATATATGACCTTGCCCGCTAAATATATGACCTTGCCCACTAAATATATGACCTTGCCCGCTACATATAGGACCTTGCCCGCTAAATATATGACCTTGCCCGCAAAGTCATTAACATTTATATTATATATGAAAGAGTGGTTTAGGGTTTAGGGTTTAGGGTTTAGGGTTTAGGGTTTAGGGTTTAGGGTTTAGGGACCCTAAACCCTAAACCCTAAACCCCAAACCCCAAACCCCTAAACCCCAAACCCCTAAACCCCAAACCCCAAACCCCAAACCCCAAACCCCAAACCCCCAAACCCCAAACCCCTAAACCCCCTAAACCCCCTAAACCCCCAAACCCTAAACCCCAAACCCTGAACCCTCAACCCTTCCTAACCCATAGGTCCTCGAGCCAGCTGGTGTCCAGAGACACCTGGATGGCCTTGGGAAAGGCGAAGCCCTGGATCTCCACATCTGTGTACCTGGGCTCAGCCAGTAGGGATTTAGGGATTTAGGGATTTAGGGTTTAGGGTTTAGGGTTTGGGGTTTAGGGTTTAGGGTTTAGGGATTTACGGTTTAGGGTTTGGGGTTTAGGGATTAGGGTTTAGGGTTTGGCTGCCGGATCAAAAAGAAAATAAAAAAGGATCAAAAAAAACGCAGCCCAGGATCAAAAAAATGTAAAAAAAGGATCAAAAAGAAAATAAACTTCGACTTCGAGTACGAAAACTCGAGTTTTGGTACGTTTTCGGAACCCGATCGAGGACCCTCTCACACGAAACGCGTGTCGACGTGCTAAAACTCGAGTTTTGGAAAGGTTTTCCGGGCACGATTGACGACCCGCCCTCTCACACGAAACGCATCTCGAGGCGCGAAAACTCGAGTTTTTGTACGTGTTCGAAGCACGATCGACAACCCTCTCACACAAAACGCATCTCGAGGCGCTTAAACTCGAGTTTTGGTACGTTGTTCCCGACGCGATCGACCAACATATTCTGCATATCTATACTTATGTTATTCATATTTATGTTTCTATTCATATCAATATTATTATGATTCATATTAATTTTAACATAACATATCATGTACAATATATAATATTATCATGGAATATATAATGAAATATTGAAAAAAAAACAAACAGCAATACAATATAATATATAAAAATGGATATAATATAAGATATCATATAAAAAACATTATAAAACATATGAAATAATATAATATAATGTAATATAATATAATATAATAGTTTATGATATACTATAAGATAATAGTTTATGATATAATATCATATAATACAAACTGTTTCATTTATGGTACAAAACATAGAATAA
>CAJNDS010000547.1:14077-115785 GCA_905221605.1 Symbiodinium natans
CGTGACTTAAAAAGCGGGGGGGGGTTGGGGGGGGGCGCAGCCCCCCCCCCATTTGCAAACACAATCCTCGCACCATGGCTTTCGATACACGTGTATGCGTTGAAGCAAGCTTGTGCGACTTATAAAAAGAAGCCGAGAAGCATAAAGCTAAAAGCCGAGGAGAGCCAGGAAGCCAAGAAGCCAAGAAGCCAAAAAGCCGTGAAGCCAAGAGTCAGAACTCGGGGTTTTAGCGCCTCGAAATGCGTGTCGTGTGAAAGGGTCGTCAATCGTGCCCTGAAAACGTACCAAAACTCGAGTTTTGGCGTCTCGAGACGCGTTTCGTGTGAGAGGGTCGTCGATCGCGGCCTTATTTCTTGTTGATCCTGTTTATATTTTCTTGTTGATCCTTTTTTATTTTCTTTTTGATCCTTTTATATTTTTTTTTGATCCCTATCCCTTAGGGTTTAGGGATACAAGAACACAGATACCCATCAACTCACATACTCAAAACACAGCCGAAACAATATCCTAATCCCTAAACCCTAAACCCCAAACCCCACACCCCGTTTGTACAGGTTTCTGAGGCTTATGGGGAATGCACCTCAAGCCTCCAACACTGAAGCGGCTGGCGCAATCCTCACCACCCCAAAACCCCAAGAAAACACATGGGAGGTTCGCTAAATTATCGTCCCTCCCGGAGCCCTAAACCCTAAACCCTAACCCCTACACCCTACACCCTAAACCCTAAACCTGTCCCGAAACTCTGAACCTTATAGAGCCCTTTACACCCTATAGTTTTAGGGTTTAGCATTTAGGGCTGAGGGTTTAGGGTCTATAGGGTTTGGGGGTTAGGACAAAAACAACCCCATGCGTCCCTCTCAAACCCACCCCCCTCCGACCTCCCAAAAAAAGGCCCCCAAAAGCCCGAAATCCCTCCAACCCCGCACAAACCTGTCATGGCCCCAGCGTCAGGTTCAGGGCAGCCGCCGCGCACATCTCGATCGTGTTCCTGGGCTTCTAGGAATTAGGGATAAGGGCTATGGGGTTTAGGGATTTGGCAGCTTTAGACGTTTAGGGATTTAGGGTTTTGGAGGCTCAGGGACTCTAGGGATTTAGGGGCTTAGCGGCTAACCCTAAGCCCTGAGCCCGAAACCCTAAACCCTCAAAACCCTCAGGGAGGGCTTTTCGGAGTTGTAGGCGACAGGGCTATGGGGTTATGTGGTTTAGGGTTCAGGGTTTAGTTTAGGGTTTAGGGCTTAGGGTTTAGGGTTTAGGGTTTAGGGTTTAGGGTTTAGGGTTTAGGGTTTAGGGTTCAGGGTTTAGGGTTAGGTTTCTAAGGTTACAGGGTTGTAGGGTTAGGGTCCTATGGTTTAGGGATCAGACACTTGGGCGGTTGAAGTCACAAGAACCGAAACTTTGAGGCAACCTAGCAAAATATTCACTAAAATTTCCAGCCCCAAACCCTAATCCCTAAACCCTAAAATTTGAAGAACAAAAAAGGCATCCATCCTGAAGACCCCCAGGCCTCCTCGGCTCCAAGCCCCAAACCGGGAACCCCCCCCTCTAGGAAACCCTAGACCTCAAAACATCCTAACACTCCTGAACTCCGAAACCCTCGATAAGCCCCCCCAAACCCCACGACATCCTACACTTGGGATGCTCCCCCCTTATACTAGCAGTCCTTCATAGGGCTTATGAGAGGGGGTGCTACGATCCCTATTGAACCCCAAACCCCAAACCCCAAACCTTAAACCTAGTAGTATAAGGGGGGAACCTCCCAATCCTGAAACTCCTCTAAACTCCGAAACTCTCCGCAGCCCGGGGTGCGCGGTCGTGCAGTGCGCCGAGGTGTAGTGCTCGTTCGTGCCCCCGAGGCCATCCTGGTCCTCATTTTGTTAGGGGTTTGTTTAGGTTTTAGGGTTTAGGGCTTAGGGCTTAGGGCTTAGGGCTTAGGGCTTAGGGCTTAGGGCTTAGGGCTTAGGGCTTAGGTTTAGGGTTTAGGGTTTAGGGATTGGCTTACTTTGGGTTTGGGGCTCAGGGTTTAGGGTCCCTTAAAGCGTACACCATGATGTAGGGGTCGGAACAAGTACTATTTCGTAGCGTTCCCTTGTGCTCCCAATCCCCAAGACCCCATTCTACTTAAGGCCCCAAAATATTAAACCTCCCCACGGGTTTTACGTCTTGTGAAGCCTTGTGGCCCTGACTGAGCACCCTGGCGAGGGCACAGCGAAAGTCCGCAAACGACGACCGCGTCGAGACAAGCGCCAAGGGACCCACTGCGACCCGATTTGAGGGGGGGTTTACGAAAATGGGTGACCCAAAAATAGACCCGAAATAGTAGGATTCCCTTATGAATAGGACCCCAAGGAGGTACCCCAATTTCGGGAACCACCATGGAGCTTCGGAGCCCTCATTCAAACGACAAACTGGAATCGGGGCAAACAAGTGGAGCGCGCATCAGTTGTCGTCAACTGCCCTGCAGAGTTCAAAGGCCACAAGCGCTACACACTCCGAAGCCCAAAGTCAAGCTTCAAGCGCTTGGTGGCCTGCATTTCAGCCGCCGTGGCGGAAGGCGGGGGGGGGGGGGGGGCTTCGGGATTTCGGGTCTTCAGGGCTGATAGAGTTTAGGAGCTTCCCTGAGCCCCCCCCCCCCCCTCCGCGAACTACGTTTCTTGTCAGGGTGTAGGGTTTGAGTGTCACCTCTCCTGCATCGAACCACCCAGGCTGGGGCTTCAGAAAGCCCAAGTTCAAACAGGTTTAGGGTTTAGGGCAGAGAGCCCAAGCATGTTTAGGGTCTGGGTTTAGGGTTTAGGGCTCTAGGCTCTAGGGCTTAGGGCTTCGGCTTGGAGCCATTCCCTTTCTCGGCATTGATGGGGTCCTCATCGGAGGACTCGCTCATGCCGTAGCAAAAGCCGTCCCTGTAGACCTCACTCTCTTGGTATTAGGGTTTAGGGCTTCGAGCATGTTCTACGCCTACTAGCTTCTTCATAAGGGACCGACTGGGCTGCCAGGTTCTTGAAGTCAGACTCAAGCTTGGGCATTTGGGATTGCAAGTTTGCCCTTACCAGTCTCATAAGAGACTCCCCCTCAAACCCCACATCCGTACCCCAAACCCCTAAGCCCCATTGATACCCCTAAACCCTCAACCCTAAAACCTCAGACCCTAGAACCTAAACTCTTGTAGATTGGCATAACCGCCAACATGCTCTGAAGCTATACGGCCTACCCTTTTGGGCGGCTTGAGAGTTTTGTTCCCACCTCACCCCCGTGCATGCAACAGGATTGCGCTGCACACATCGGAGGGAACGCGCCGGTCTTAAGGGAAACCGGCACAGGACTTTTGCAGAAACGTGATTGAAGAAGCACATAACTTCTACAACTCTAAACCCTAAAACCCTCAAACTCCAAACCCCCAAACCCGAATCCCCAACTTCCTACGGCCACAGACTACTAAAAAGAAACAAACAAACAAAACATAACAGAATATAACTAACCTCTATATTGTTCCTAAGCAAAGTGCAGAAGGCCCCTAAACCCTAAACCCTAAACCCCAAACCCTAAACCCTAAACCCGAAACCCTAAACCCTAAGCCCTAAACCCTAAACTCTCTTCGTGCGCCAAGGGGCCACCTGTGCACAGCCCTCCGTCTCCTTTTTGGGGCTCTTCAAGGCTCTCAGAAGGGGAGTTTAGGGTTGAGCGTTTAGGGTTTAGAGTTTAGGGTTTAGGGTTTAGGGTTTGGGGTTTGGGGTTTGGGGTTTCGGGTTAGGGTTTTAGGGCCCTTAGGGTTCAGGGTTTCGGGTTTGGGGCCCTTCGGGTTCAGGGCTCTCGGGTTCACTGTCAGCGTTGCACCCTGGGGCTGTTTCCACTGGAGCTCAGGGGCTTCCGGCTGCAATAGCAGAGTCGGCTCGATGGAGGGAGCTCCGGGTCAGGGGCACGCGTTGCGCGCAGGGCGATTTCTATATTTAGGGGCCTTAACACTTGGAACAGGGTTTTTTTTTTTTTTTTGGGGGGGGGGGGGGGGGGGGGGGGGGGGGGGGGGGGGTTATCAGAGTATACTTCTAAGGGGACCAGAAGGGAAGACTGTTTGCAATTAATCCGACCCCTATATTACTCGTTAGGGCTTTCATGCTTTAAGGGTCGGCTTAGGGCTTAGAAGGACTTAATTAGGGTCTCAATTTAGGCGATAGGAATATGAAGATTCTCGCGAGCACAATGGAGTCTGCAGCGACTCGCTCGCGGACATTTCTGTTGTCTTTTCACACGGGCCAACCATAGTGGCCCGTGAACTCAAAATTTGTAAGGCCAAGGACGGCAAAAAGCGCGAACGAATATAGCGAGCCAACCAAAAGAACTGTATTGTATTGTGTGAAGAGAACACTATTAGTATTCTAACGGGTGCATGGAAGGAGCGAAGTAAGTGTGAAGGAAACGTGCGGGCTTTTGGAGGGCTTACAATATTGTTAGCATGAGTTCCTTGACGAGAAAAAAGGCATCTTTGCATTGCAATGTCCTGAAGGGAGGGCGGTCGAAAGGAAGTTTGGCAAAACCAAAAATTCCTAAACAGAAACGTTTAGGGTCAGGGTTTAGAGTTTAGGGTTTATGGTTTAGGGCTTAGGGCTTGGGGCTTAAGGTTTAGGGTTTAGGGTTTAGGGTTTGGGGTTTGGGGTTTAGGGTCTAGGGTTTCGGGGCCCCCTCTGCTGTAGGGTCTCCTTGCAGAGGTCCAGGCACGCCTGCCAGGTGCCCACGTCGGCGCCATAGGGCGTGGAGCCCAAAGGCATCTCCTTTAGGGTTAGGGTTTAGGGTTTAGGGCTTAGGGTTTAAGGTTAGGGTTTAGGGTTTAGGGTCTAATCCGAGGATTCGGGTTTAGGGTTTAGGGTACGTGCTGTTGGGAAGTCAGGACTGTTTTGGGGGGTGCTTCTTTTGCCGCGTTCCGCTTGTGCTTGTGTTTTGGAGACTCCGGAGGGTGCTGGGCTGTTGGGTTGCTCTGGAGATTGGCGAAGCTGGCCCTTAGAACCCTCTGAAAATTTTCAGAGTCAAATATGATCCTCTGAAACCCAAGAAGGGAAAATGTAAAAAGATCCTAACTGGGGTGTTTGAGGTTCTGCGTGGGTTTACCTTTTGCTGCCGGGATTGTTGGCATTTTGGGTGTCTCGGGGGACTTACTTGAGTTTTGGGCTTCTGACGGGAGTTGTTACAGTTAAATGTTGGTGTGCTTCTGTGTTTGCGGACTCTTGTTTGGCTTCGCGCGGCTAAGGTTTTCCGTTTAGGGTTTGGGGCATTGGGGTTAGGAATCCCCCCTCCCCCCCTCCGCCGCGCCACCCCCCCCCGCCCCCCCCCAAAAAAAAAAAAACGCCAGGTGTCCACATGGCTTCCGAGCCAGCGCATGCGCCACTGCTCCTGAGCTGGGGCACGGCTTCTGGCATGTGACCCGAAACGCCTGACCCCAAAACAGGCTTATGGGTACCTGCGAATAGGCCGACAAAGACAGCTGCAGCAAGCCCGATGCCAGCGTCTAGGGCTTAGATTGCCACCCCGCTCAGGGCTTGGGGCCCTAAGCACTAAACCCAAAACATTGAATAAAGCCGAAGCTCCAACAGCTAACATAGGGGCCTTTGTAATGAGAACAGGGTTTTGGGTATAGTATCGTTACAACGGGGACCATAAGGGAACAAAAGTAGTCATTCCTCCGACCCCTATATTATTAAAACACCAAGCTTCGTAGACTGTGCAGTGGCGGTGCGGGTTGGTGTGCGCCGGCTCGAGCATCTGCCGTGCAAAGTCGCGCTGGAGCCTCGGGAAGGGAGGGGTGGGTTGGGGTTTGGGGGATTACAGGGGATTTTAGGGTTTTAGGGGATTTTAGGCTTAGGATTTAGGGTTGAGGGTTTAGGGTTTTTAGGGGAGTTGGGGCTTTAGGGATTTTAGGGATTTTAGGGATTTTAGGGCGTTGGGTTTTTAGGGTTTTTAAACGTTTTTAGGGCTTAGAGTTCAGGGTTTCGGGCCTTAGGGCACTTAAACCCACCCCCTGAAGGCATCTTCTGAAAGGCAACTCCCCAAACCCGACGGAACCCCGGGCATCCTTACGAAACCTCCTACTGTAGGGCTCATAATTGGGGATCTTCCCCCTTATACTAGCAGTCCTTCATAGGGATTATAGTACCCCCCTACTACAATCCCTGTGAAGGACTGTTAGTAAAAGGGGGAACATCCCCGAGTCGAAATAACTACTGGTAGTACTCCCTTTGGTCCCTTTATCAGTCTACTACAACCCCCCGAACCCTCTTCCCATTACTAAGGCCCGAATATTGCACCGCAGACCCCGAAAGAAACATCTCCCCCAGGTCAAAGAAAAAAGCAACGTCAAAGCCCTTCTTAGACAAAGCCTTGTGACCCTAAACCCTAAACCCTGAACCCTAAACCCTACACCCTAAACCCTAAACCCTACCCCCTAAACCCGAACTTTAAGGAACTCAAAAACCCTCAAGAGCTCTCGGAAAGCCCTGCAGATGGGGCCGAGCCGCAGCGCGGTGCCCGAGAGGTCCACCGTGGCCTGGCCCCGGAGCTCGGCGTTCATCCTCGGGCTTGAGAAGGTTTTAGGGATGAGGGTTTAGGGTAAAGGGTTTAGGGTTTAGGGTTGAGGGTTGAGGGTTTAGGGTTGAGGGTTGAGGGTTGAGGGTTGAGGGTTGAGGGTTGAGGGTTGAGGGTTGCGGGTTGAGGGTTTACGGTTTAGGGTTCAGGGTCGAAAGCCAGTAGACAAAAATGATGGGCTACAGTTGCTCGTAGCTTCTTGTGTTGGGCAAGTAGGCGTTTACGGTAGGGTTTTGGGTTTCAGGTCTCGGGTTTCGGGTTTCGGGTCTCGGGTCTCGGGTTTCGGGTTTCGGGTTTAAGGGTTGAAGGGGGTTTTAAGGGGGTTTAGAGGCTTTTCGGGGTTAGGGTTTCGGGGTTAGGGCTTCACGGTTTTGAGGGTCTTAAGGGATTTAAGGGTTTCGTGGTGATTCAAGGAGTTTAGGGGTTTCGGGGTTTTAGTGGTTTAGGGGTTTTAGGGGTTTAGGGTTTCGGGGTTTTAAGGGTTGTCAGGGTTTTAAAAGGGTTTGCTCGGGGTTTAGGGCCTTGGATAAGGGTTAGGGGTTAATAAGGGTTTTAAGGGTTTAGGGGCCTTTGAGGGTTTAGACACTGTCGGGCTTCGGGACGAGTCCTGACATGTAAGGGCCCGAAGTCTCGCCGGCAAAGCCCGGCAGCCTCTAAACCCTAAACCCTAAACCCTAAACCCTAAACCCTAAACCCCAAACCCTAAACCCTAAACCCTAAACCCTGAAAGCCAAGCAGCATGGGGTTGGTTGTCACCGGCACGCCCGGCATAGGCCAAATGGTCAGGACTGGACCTTATAAGGGTTGGGATTTAGCGGGGGCGTTCTGGACTTTGCGGTTTCGAGTTTTACGGATTCTTTTGGGGCTTGTGTGGACAGTTGCTTAGATTCAGGGGGTTTGTGGGGCTGCTTTTGTTGGGCTTCTGGCAGTTGTTGGAATAGATTTGGGCGCTTAGGGGCATTTTTGGGAGGTTTGATCCGGGTTTTGAACTGCTTGGGTAGATCTTCAAGAAAGATCCCTGTTGCTAAGGGTGCCGTACAATATAGGGGGACCCAAAAAGGGACCGACCCTCAGTAGAGAACCACCTACGACCTTGCAAAAAGAAAAAGTCTTCGGGGCCCCGGGCCCATTCCCAGCCTCATCACCTCAGTGGAAGGCAGGACCCCACAAAACCCCAAAGGGTTTAGGGGGTTTAGGGTTTAGGGTTTAGGGTTTAGGGTTTAGGGTTTAGGGTTTAGGGTTTAGGGTTTAGGGTTTAGGGTTTAGGGTTTAGGGTTTAGGGTTTAGGGGGTTTAGGGTTTAGGGTTTAGGGTTTAGGGTTTAGGGTTTGGGGTTGAGGGTTTATAGGGTTTCAGGGTTTAGGACACACTAAACCCTGCCCTAAGGCCGAAACCCCCAAAACCCTCAAGCCTTAAAGAAGAATGTGGAGACGAATACTCACAGCTTTCAGTCACTGGCTCGTCACAATGAAGGAACCGAGGTCCCTGTAAGTAGTACCCACCCAGATTCCTCAAAGAGGGTTGGGGTCTACCTGAAGCAGTGTTGTTCCTTCTTGGGCCTGCTACAAGGGGGTTAGAGTATGCCAAGAAAGGTACTACTACATCGGGAGCTTTGAGGTGGGTCTAGGATTCGCAAATTTGCGGGGGGTTCGTGCCTCAGGCTCTTGCACAAATTTTGCAACCTGAAACCCGCAAGCCCATTTTCTCGTCTGAAGCCTTGCACTTTAATCTAGTTAATGTTTGGGATTTGTTCTTCCTTATTGGGTTTAAGTAGCCTTAAACATGTAAAATGCTACCCAACTATGGCAAAGTAAAGCCCTTCACCTATATAGACCCTTCCCTTTGAGCGAAGACCCGGATTCAACTCCACCTAAGCCAAAGCCATCAAAACAACTCTTGGAACCTCTCTAAAACTAAACCCAAGCACCCCTACAAACACCCTCCAAAAGACCTAGACCCTCAACCCCAAACCCCAAACCCTAAACCTTAAACCCTAAACCCTAAACCCAACCCTAAACCCTAAGCCCTAAACCCTTGAAACCCTCCCCTAAACCCTCCTTTTTTGCTTTTCACTGTACTTCTAACCATATTCGGGCACTTAAGGGGCTTATAAGTGGGTTATAAGCACAGTTATAATTGGTTAATTAATAAGTACCATGAACCTCCAAGTGGCCCTAAACCCTAAACACTAAACCTTAAACCCTAAACCCTAAACCCTAAACCCCCTAAACCCCCTAAACCCTAAATCCTAAACCCCAAAAAACTAGACCCAAATTGGTTGATAGGTACCATGAACCTCCCAGTGGTCCCTCCGAGGCACCGCCGACGCAGAGGCCGCCAGCCCAAACGCCGTGCGGTGCCGGATCTCAGGGCTCTGGACCTGAAGAGGGGTCAGGGTTGTAGGGCTTAGGGTTTTATAGGGTTTAGGGTTTAGGGTTTAGGGTTGAGGGTTGAGGGTTTAGGGTTTAGGGTTTAGGGTTTAGGTTTTAGGGTCTTGAGGACTTGAGGGAGCCCTAAGCCCGAAACCCTCCAACCCCCTCCAACCCCCCCCCCCCCCTAAATCTTCCGGCCCGGGCTCGTTCACGTCTGCGTTGCCCGAGACGTCCAGCTTGATCCTGCCGGGGTTTAGGGTTTGGAAGGTTTGGGGTTTAGGGTTTGGGGTTTGGGGTTCAGGGTTTAGGGTTCAGGGTTGAGGGTTTGGAGGGCTTGGAGGGCTTGGAGGGTTTGGAGGGTTTGGAGGGTTTGGAGGGTTTGGAGGGTTTGGAGGGTTTAGAGGGCTTTTAGGGTCTAGTGAACGCGAAACCCTGAGCTAAGCCCTTCAAGCCACCTCCCTAAACCCCTACCCCCTACACCCGAAACCTTATATCCTAAACCCTAAACCCTAAACCCTAGACCCTAAACCCTAGACCCCTAGACCCCTGAACCCAGGCTCGGGGAGGGTCATCCTTTGCCTGTCAATCCCGCAGAACCTTCTTTAAGTAGACAGGGCTCTTTGCATTCACCCTTTAGCCCCCGTTCTACCCTTTGCACCCTCTTCAACTCCTTCCCCTAAAAAAAACCCTGAACCCTAAACCCTCCAAACCCTAAACCCGAAACCCTAAACCCTAAACCCTATGTTGCCCCAGATTCCTGGAACCCCTTTCTACGACCCCTGCGCCGGAGCCCCCCGAACCCTCCAAGAACCCTGACAGAGAGCGCGCGGCCCGGGGCGTTTCACACCCGAGCGCGCGCCCTCCCCTGACACACCCTAAACCCTAAACCCTAAACCCTAAACCCTAAACCCTAAACCCTAAACCCTAAATCCTAAACCCTAAACCCTAAACCCTAAACCCTAAACCCACCCCCCCCCCCCACCCCCCCAAGAGTCCTGGCGCTCACCTCGAAGTCCGCACTGGCACTCAGCTCAGCGCTGCCCGTCAGAGTGCCGGCCACCTTTGGGGGGAAAGGGTTTAGGGTTTAGGGTTTAGGGTTCAGGGTTTAGGGTTTAGGGTTTAGGGTTTAGGGTTTAGGGTTTAGGGTTTAGGGCTTAGGGCTTAGGGCTTAGGGTTTAGGGTTTAGGGTTTAGGGTTTCGGGTTTGGGGTTTGGGGTTTGGGGTTTAGGGTTTAGGGTTTAGGGTTAGGGGTTTGGGGTTTGGGGTTTAGGGTTTAGGGTTTAGGGTTTGGGGTTTAGGGCCTAGGGTTTGGAATCTAGGGTTTAAGGTTGAGGGCTTAAGGGCTTAGGTGCAGGGATTCGAGTTCTTGCCCTGTGGCCCTTCTTTGCCCACTTTATGGCTGAGAGTTAGGAATCATAGGGTAAGCTTCATTCAATATTTGGCGTTGGGGGCTTTCGAGGGTTTTCGTGCCCGCGGGTTCAAGTGGTTCAGGCTTGGTTTGCCATGGGAAGTCCAGCGGATTGGCCCAAACCCCATGCTGGGCGTGAGACCTCCATCTCCGCGAGCATTTGCAGAATCAGCGCCACGCAGACGTAGCCGGCGCAGAAGACCTCGCAGAGTCACCAGGTTTGGGGTAACGCAACAAAAGGGCTTCGGGGCCTCCTGGTACCTCCGGAGAGCTGGGCAAGCTCGGGTTCAAGGGCCTCAAACCCCCACCCCACCGGGCCCCACCCTAAACCCTAAACCCTAAACCCTAAACCCTAAACCCTAAACCCTGAACCCTAAACCCCCCAATCGAGCCCGCGCGCCTTGGTCAGCGGCTTCTTGGGGAAGCGCCTCTCGGCCTCCAGGGCGCAGGAGCCCTCCGCCTCTGGCAGGAGGGCACTTGAGGGTATGCAGGGGAAGTGAGGGTAGATCTAGGGTAGCTCTAGGGCTCTAGGGTAGCTAGGGCAGTCAGGGAAGGGTAGGTAGGGCAGTTAGGCTAGTGAAGGTAGGGTAGTTAGGGGTTTCTCGGTTAGTGTAGATAGGGTAGTTGGGGTAGTACGGGGTAGTTGGGGTAGTTTGGGTAGTTAGGGTCTAAGGTGCAGGGCTTAGGGTAGTGAGGCAGGTGGGGCATTCGGGGGCAGGGCAGCTCTGAATTCTGGGCCCTTCTTGGTTCCCTTTGCTGCTGGGTGAATCTTGACATCAGGATACTTGTTGGGCAGGAAGAGAAACCATGACCAGATGTGCCACAAAGAGTCACGGCAACGGCAGCTTTGGAGGTTCCTGCTTCGTAAGCGTCCACCTGTAGCCGCTTTGGGGACAGTGGCCGCGCATCCTTCTGCCCGACTCCTCCACCACGAAAATGTGATCGTTCGCATCGGAGCAGGTCCGCTTGAGGTTGATCCTTCGCTCTGATGCGGAGAGCAGGCGCACCAGACCGTCCGTGAGCTCGCCATTCTTGCAGCTGAAGCTTCCATCCTCTGCAATCGTCATTCGCCGCATCCACGTTTGGTCATCCCCTGGCGCAGGCTCCCATCTGCCAGGTAGCTGCGTGCAGAAGGCGGCCACCACAACCTGGGGGCTGACGAGGTCAGAGGGGAGGTTTCTCAAATGCTTCGGAACGTAAATCTCTGCATCTGTCAGAGGACCCCCATGCCAGACGATTCTTTACAAAAAAAATTGGCTTCCAGCCACAAAACTGCCAGCATGAAGCTTCCCTGTGTTATCTATGTTGGCCCTGACACCTCCAGCCGAGCACCCTCACCGATGCCGAGGTCACCGATCGGTCGTTCCTCGTCCGTGCCGTCGAAGGCCCGGTCCAAGAAGAGCTGGGTGCTGAAGCTGCGCAGACCGAGGTCCCCGCAGATCACCTCAAGGGGACAAGGAGACGAGTTGTCTGAGCAGGCCTTGCTAAGCCCAAGAAATAGCCCCCTGCGTTTTTATGGACAAGCCCACCTCTTTGAGCTCCCGAAGCAGCATACTGGGCTGCAGACCTTCGAACGTCTTGCCTTCACCCGAAAGCTTCGAAGCAAAGACAGAGAAGGGGGGTTCCATTGCAGTCGGCCTTGTCGGCTCTTTCTGCGGCTCCTGCGAATCCTGCGACTCCTGCGACTCCTGCGGCCCCTGCGGCCCTTGCCCCATGCGGCAGATGCGTCAGTCGACTTCTGCGGCTTCTCGTGACAGTTTCCTAAAGCTCGAGCCAAGGCACGGAGCCTCCGGAGCGTGTGCACCGAACCGCCACATGTAAGCAACTAGGAACCGTTGAAATACCACACAAAGTTTTGCAAGATGCCGTTTACTTCGTGTACTCAGTTTACTTAGTGCGCTGCAACTGGCCTCAAGACTCTTCACATTGAGCCGGTTCTCAACGATTACCTGACCCTCACATTGCAACTCACCAGCCCAGGCTCTGCCGATGATGGTGCCGGCAAGAAGAGCCCAGTCGCCGAATCCCAAAGAGGTGCATGGGGCTGTTGGCCGAGCCCCCTCACCGAGGTCACCGAGCTTTCGATCCTCGTCCGCGCCCTCGAAGGCCCTATCCCAGAAGAGCTGCGTGCTGAAGCTGTGCAGACCCAGGTCACTGCAGATCACCTCCTTGAGCTCCCGAAGCCGCATGCTGGGCAGCAGGCCGTCGAAGGTTCTGCCTTCCCCCGAGAGCCTGGAAGCAAAGACCGAGAAAGGGGCATCGGCCCTGCCGGCTCCTTCTGCGACTGCATTTGCCCCATCTGCCTCTTGTGTCGAACTTGGCTTCGTCTGAGGCTCGAGCCAAGGCAGAACGCCGGGGGGCGGGGGGGCGCGTTTTTGTTGGCGCCGGCCACATGTCAGCAACTCGGAACCCTTGAAGCGCCATGTCAGGCAACAGGGAAAACCCTGGGCAGGAGACAAAACCCCCGCAGCCCGCAGAAGCACAAGGTGCGAAGCACAGCAGTGGGTCGACTGAGGCCGAAGCAAAAAACCGAAAGAGTCGACTGTAGGGGTAGGACAGGGTTAAGTTTTGGGGGCTATGATGGTATAGCTATAAAGGGACCATAAGGGAATATGATGAGAAACTATTCCGACCCTCCATATTACCCTAAACCCTAAACCCGAAACCTTAAACCCCAAAACCCAAAACCCCAAACCCTCAACCCCTAACCCTAGATTACCAAAGTGTCCGGATTACCTTGGGGGGTTTTGGGGGGAGACGCTGGATCGAGCCGGCCTCGACAAGCGCCTCTGCACTCACCCTCACCGTGCCGCCTTCAAGGCTCAGGATCTAGGGTTTTGGAGGGTTAAGGGTTTTTAGGGTTTAGGGTCGACGGTCTAGGGTTTAGGGTCTAGGGTCCAGGGTCTGGGGCTTAGACTTGGGTTTAAGAGGAGCTTGGGGGATACTATTCTTCTTGTTTTCAGCGAAAGGGGAATTTAGGAGATACCATTCTTCTTGTTATAGAACGCTATAGAAGTATAAGGAAAATAATAACAACACTTGTTACTACTATCACTATGTACATAGGCGTTGTAGTATAGTCATTATTGTAATAACTAACAGTAACAATACTGACAATAGCATTCTCATTCCACGAATAACAGGAGCCATCATGGTAACAATTACAGTAGAGTCCCACACTTCTGCACTTCAACCAAGCCGCTCACGACCACCTCGGTGGAACCCGAGGTGTCGACGCTCAGCTCCACCACGGGCTCAAACCTACAACAGACTCCCCCGCGTTTAGGGTGTAGAGTTTAGGGCTTAGGGTTTAGGGTTTCGGGCTTAGGGTTTAGGACTCCCCCGAAACCCAAACATTCTGCGCTGGGGTTAGGGTCCAGGCTTGAGGCTCTGGTGTTTCAGGGTTGAGGCTCTGGTGTTTTTGGGTTGAGGTTGCTAGGGCTCAGGCTTTGAATGTGTCTCGGGCCTAGGGTTCAAAACTTCCTCCCACCGTACCAAAAAAACCCGAAGCCCCCCCCTAAGCAGCCCAAGCTTCACCTTTTCCTTCACTCAATGCCCTCAACCATGCTTTTTGAGGAGGGACCGAAACCCTCAACCCTTTCCATGTCCTCAACAGCCGGGCGTCGAGCGCGTGCGATCCGAGCCCCTGTTTGCTCTAAACCCTAAGCCCTAAACCCTAAGCCCTTAACCATTAACCCCTAAGCCCCAAACCCTAAGCAATAAACCCTAAACCCTAGACCCTAGACCCTAAACCCTCAACCCCAGGGCTTTCGGGCTTCGGGCGCTGGGGGCGCTCCCAAGACTTTTGTGGGCTCTCGCCTTGTACACCAGGTCGTTGGACGGGTTTAGGGTTTAGGGTTTAGGGTTTAGGGTTCAGGGTTTGGGGTTTAGGGTTTAGGGTTTAGGGTTTAGGGTTTGGGCTTTAGGGGCCTTCTTCAGTATGGAAGCCACATCCTACTTCCGAGGTGGCAGCCCGGGCCCTACACACACACCCCCTAAACCCTAAACCCTAAACCCTAAACCCTAAACCCTAAACCCTAAACCCTAAACCCTAAACCCTAAACCCTAAACCCTAAACCCTAAACCCTAAACCCTAAACCCTAAACCCTAAACCCTAAACAAACCTTAAACCCCAAACCCTTAACCCTAAACCCTGAAAGCTCAAAGAAGCTTCGGACAGGGAGCTGCACCAGCCCGTCGATCGCGAGGTTCCTTTCTTGGGGGCAGCATAACTCGAATCCTCATCACAGTAGCCAATCTGGTCATAATGGCCTTAAACTGCATAAGCATCATAGGAACCATCCGAAAAGGGTCAGAGGTTGCCGCTGCCATGAACGTGCGATAACCCAGGTTAACCCCCTTAGCCGAAAACGGGTGCTCAGGTGCAGTGGGCTTGTATGAAAAGATCTGTGAAAGCGTGAGACTCCCCAGAACCGGAACCCCCCTGGCTCCGGAACCCATCATTCTGACTATTCCCGATTCGTAAGCTTACTGTGATGGTGCTAAGCTTCTAGCAGTATGGTTCATGCCATCATTCAAGCTACTAAGATTGTGGTCGGAGGGTCGTCCGGTCGAAGCCTCAGTTACTCCTCACGCCCCCCCCTAGTATATCATCCAAAACCCACGGAAACTGCAACACGCCCCCTACACTCTAAAACCCTACGCCAATAATTCCTAAAACATCTCTAAACCCCTCAAACCTCAACCAAAATCGCGGCGGAAGCGCATGTGGCCGCTGCAGCTGCCCTCGGGCGCCGGGGCTAGGCTCGACCTCCGAGTTTAGGGCTGCGGGTTTAGGGCTTCGGGCTTTTGGGTTTTCGGGTTGAGGGTTTAGGGATCAGGGTTGAGGGTCTGAATCAGGAGGGCACCGCGCGGTAGTTGGGTTGGGCGTAAGATGGGACACCGAATTCTAACCTCTAAGCCTCAATCCCTAAAACCCCCAGCCTCCGAACCGCCAAAAGCCTCCAAAGCATTCAAACCCCTAAAAACTTCTAGCATCCCCCCCTAAAACCCCCTAAGACTCTGAAGCCCTACTACCCCAACCCCAAACTTTCCAGACCCTAGACCCCCAACCTTAAGTCCGAACTAACACCCTTGAACCCCCCCAAACCCCCTGCACCCTAAACCCGAGACCCCAAAACCCTAAAACCCTAAACCCTAAACCCGAGACCCCTAAACCATAAACCCTCAACCCTAAACCCTAAACCCTAAACCCTCTCCTTCCCCCCCCTCACCCTTGCCTCAGCGCCTTCTTGTCCTTCAACTCCTCTTGGGCGCCTCGGCGAGGTTGGACCGAGGCACCTGGGCCAACTTCAGGGCACTTGAGGGGGTTTGGGGGTGTTTAGGGCTTGGGGTTTTAGGGTCTAGGGTTTAGGGTTTAGGGTTTAGGGTTTAGGGTTTAGGGTTTTTAGGGGGTTTAGGGGGTTTAGGGGGTTTAGGGGGCTTAGGGGGCTTAGGGGGCTCAGGGGGCTGAGGGGGTTTTAAGGGCTTTAAGGGTTTCAAGGGGTTTCAGGGGGTTTCTGGGGGTTTGGGGGCGTTCAGGGTTTTAAGGGTTTAGCGGCTTAGGGGTTTGGGGGTGAGTTTAGGGGTGAGTAGGGGTTCACGGGTTTCGGGTTTAAGGGTTCAGGGTTTCGGGGCATGCGAGAAGAACGCAAGAGATCCTTAGCGAAGAAGCGAATTATCAATTGACTGCAGAAAACTAAGAACTCACCGCCTGCGCTGCCTGTGGCTTTGGCAGTATAAATTCCACACAACTTGTGGATCCACAACCGGCCAAGGGCAACTTTGAAAAACATTAGCTGGAGGCGGGTACGGCCGTTTGACGACTACTAAGTCGTACTTGTCACTCCCGACAACATATGGTCATTGGACAGATGTAAAGAGCCGGCACTGGGGGGTTTTAAGGTTTCAGGGGTAGGGTTCGGGTGGTTTACAGAAGCTTCGCCCAAGCACCCTAGAAACCCTGCGCAGGGTAGTGCAATGACCCGAACCCCGAAACACCATCAATAGCCTCAAACACACTCATCTCACTTCTGCATTTGTCAAACACCTTCGGGCTTCAAGAAAAACTCTCCTGAAGAACCCCTTCTAACCAACGAAACAACTACTGGAAAACAAAACCTTCACACAGGCCCTAGCCCTTTAATCCCAATAACGCTCGGGACGGCGTTATTTTGACCCCTCAAACCTCTCACCCCTAACCCCCCTAAACCTCTCAACACCACTGACAACCCTCAAAACCCCAAGACACCTTGAACCCTAAACCCCCCCTAAAATCTCCAAACCCCCCCAAAAACCCCCCAGAAAAACTGCATCCATGCGGCTTCCAGGCAGTTGCGCCTTGCCACTGCTGCTTTCCTCCGCCTCGCCCAAAGCACGCCCACCCGAAGGCTTCAGGGTGTAAACCCTAAACCCTAAACCCTAAACCCTAGAACCCCTGAACCCCTCAGCCCTAGACCCTGTAAACCCCCTTAAAAAAAACCTTCAAACCCAAAAAGAGCCTTCAAACCCCGCAAGATCCCTCAACCCTCAAAAGCCTGGGGGCTTTGCGTGCTTTTGGGGGCGTGGGCCTCCCCGAATTGTCCACCGGCAGAGATGCCGAAGCCCTGGGTGAAGCCACCCGCTTTGAAGATGCCTGAGCTGCGTGCATTGGGGGAGAGGGGGTTTAAGGTTTAAGGTGTAGAGGGGTTAGGGCTTCTTGTGTTTTAGGGTTTAGGGTTTAGGGCTTTAGGGCTTCAGGGCTTCAGGGCTTAAGGGCTTCAGGGCTTCAGGGCTTTAGGTGATTTGGGGGATATAGGAGCTTTAGGGCTTTTTCGGGCTTCAGGGCCTCTTCAGGTCTTGAGGGCTTGAGGGCTTCGGGCAGTTCTCGACATGATGGTCCCCTTTGTTGAGAGTGGGCTCAAAAAGAGAGTCGCAGAATCAAATAGGTGCCCGCCCACGCATAAGGACCTAGGAGGTTGAGAAGGGCGGTAGCTCCGGAGCTCTTATGTCTGGTTTTTGGGGGTTTTGGGGTTCCTTAGGGTAGCGGTAGGGGGTTGCGAGGGTTACTTCAAGGAGTTGCGGGGGATGCTTCATGTAGGGTTCACGGGCATTGGCAGCTTCAGGGCTACCCCAAACGCCAAAAACAGGCTGCAGGGCTCTTTGGCGCAGGATCTGGGCTTCGGGGCTCGTGGTCCTGAACATGCCGTGGTTTGGGGGGTTTGGGGTCTGGGTTGTCGGGTTTGGGGTTGAGGTTGAGGCCTTGGGTAGTAACAAGAACAAACCCATAAAACCCCAATTACCTCCACCCCAAGAACCTCTGAACCCTAAACCCTAAGCCCTAAACCCTGAACCCCAAACCCTAAACCCTAAACCCCTCTGGCCCGGGGCGCACTTGGCACTGATCTGCGAGGTGGACAGGCTGAGGCTACTCCCAGCATTGCAATCGCACACGTCATCCAGGAACAGCGCGCCTTGGAAATGCGCCGGGGGGGGGGGGAGGGGGGGAGGGGGGGGAGGGGGGGGAGGGGGGGGAGGGGGGGGGGGGGGGGAGGGGGGGGAGGGGGGGAGAGGGGGGGGAGGGGGGGGAGGGGGGGAGGAGGGGGGGAGGGGGGGAGGGGGGGGAGGGGGGGGGAGGGGGGGGAGGGGGGGGAGGGGGGGGAGGGGGGGGGGAGAGGGGAGGGGGGGGGGGGGGGGAGGGGGGGAGGGGGGGGGAGGGGGGGGAGGGGGGGGGGGGGGGGGAGGGGGGGGAGGGGGGGGAGGGGGGGGAGGGGGGGCGGGGTGAGGGAGGGGGGGAGGGGGGGAGGGGGGGGGGGGAGGGGGGGAGGGGGGCAGGGGAGGGGGGAGGGGGGGAGGGGAGGGAGGGGGGGGAGGGGGGGGGAGGGGAGGGGGGGGGAGGGGGGGGGAGAGGGGGGAGGGGGGGGAGGGGGGGGAGGGGGAGGGGGGGGGGGAGGGAGGGGGGGGAGGGGGGGGGAGGGGGGGGAGGGAGGGGAGGGGGGGGAGGGGGGGGAGGGGGGGGGGAGGGGGGGGAGGGGGGGGAGGGGCGAGGGGGGGGGGGGGGAGGGGGAGGGGGGGGGGGAGGGGGGGAGGGGGAGGGGGGGAGGGGGGAGGGGGGGGAGGGGGGGGAAGGGGGGGAGGGGGGGGAGGGGGGGGGAGGGGGGGGAGGGGGGGGAGGGGGGGGAGGGGGGGGGAGGGGGGGGGAGGGGGGGGAGGGGGGGGGGGGGGGGGAGGGGGGGGGGGGGGAGGGGGGGGAGGGGGGGGAGGGGGGGGAGGGGGGGGAGGGGGGGGAGGGGGGGGGAGGGGGGGGAGGGGGGGGAGGGGGGGGAGGGGGGGGAGGGGGGGGGGGGGGGAGGGGGGGATGCAGAGTCTAGGGTTTGGGGTTTGGGGTTTAGGGTTTAGGGCTTCGGGTCTTTAGGGTTCAGGGTTTGGAGTTTGGGGTTTTCAGTTAGGGCTACTTAAAAGGTTTGAGGTTTGCGGTTTAGGGTTCCCAGGGTGGCGAGACGCACTCTCCATGATTGATAGGAGGAGGAGGAGGACGGAGTCGCAAACAAAAGCAGCTGAGGTGCACATGGAGGTCGCGAAGCTCAGGAAGCAGCCAATCATGTCCTGCCAACACAAAAAAGGCCTTAAACCCTATAAGCCCTAGAAAACCCTAGAAAACCCTCGAAAACCCTATAAACCCCGTCAACCCTGCCAACCCTATAAACCCTATCAACCCAAAAGAACCCGACAAACCCTGTAAACTGCAACCCTAAACCGAAACCCGCGGAAATGCCCGGAGCTAAGCCCAAGGAGATCCCAGGGCTTGAATAAGGGTTTAGGGTTTAGGGTTAGAGGGTTTAGGGTTTAGGGTTGTAGGCTATAGGGTTTAGGGTTTAGTGCTTGAGGTTTGGGTTTAGGGTTTTGGGGTTTGGGGTTTGGGGCTTGGGGTTGTAAACCCCCTAAGCCCTAAGCCCTAAGCCCTAAACCCTAAACCCTAAACCCTAAACCCCAAACCCTAAACCCTAAACCCTAAACCCTACCAGCCTCCCCCCCCCCCCAAAAAAAAAAAAAAACACAAGAGAATGGGCTCCGGGGCTCCTTGATTGCCTCCCAAGCATCGGCCGCGAAGCCCGCGGCCAGGACCCCAAGCTCCGCCACCTCGGCGCTTCGCAGGCTTTCGGGCCTAAAGGGTTTAGGGTTTAGGGTTTAGGGCTAGGGTTTAGGGCTTCGGGTTTAGGGTTTAGGGTGGAGGGCTTAGGGCTTCTTCTGTCGAATGGGTCTGAAACAGGGCCTCTCAACGCTACCTCAATCTCAAGGGCACAACTGGGCGCCCCAAATCTCTAGGAGCGTTTTTGCTCTCAAAATCTCCGTCGCGCTGGACCTCTGTCAACAATCACAATCATTCCCTCTTCTCCTAAACCCTAAACCCTAAACCCTAAACCCTAAACCCTAAACCCTAAACCCTAAACCCTAAACCCCACTTTGGGGCCTTCGCGACACATCGACCTTCAGCCGAGGCACCGCTTCTCCCAGCACGGCCGCCTTGTCGGCCACCTCCTCAAGCCAAGCTCGGGGCTTTCTACGGAAGCTTCGGTTTCGCATTCTGCTTTTCTGTCTTGTGGGTTTTAAGGGTTTTTAGGGGTTTTTAGGGGTTTTTAGGGGTGTTTAGGGGTGTTTAGGGGGTTAGGGGGTTTGGGGGGTTTAGGGGTTTAGGGGTTTGGGGGTTTAGGGGTTTAGGGGTTTAGGGGTTTAGGGGTTTAGGGGTTAGCATTTAAGGTTAGCAGGGCCAGGACATTACTAGTGTAGAAAAGGTTCGAGCAACCAACAAAACCCCACCCGCCCAGAGGGCCCCATAACATTTACGAAATATTCTAATCTTCATCCTGCACAATGTTCCTAAACCCTCGCACCGAACCCATTTGCTCTCAGAAGCTCCCCAACGCCCCCGAAAGAAATACAACAAGGAAAGGCCACGAAAAGGAAAGAAAACCAAAAAAAATGTGAGATCCCTGAACCCTTAACATTAGACCTTAGAAGAATTTGGGGAGCCCAGAAGCCCGAGAAGCATTTTGGAAGCCCGGGACTGCATAGGGTCCCCACCCCACCCTCGCACCAAACCCATTTGACCCATTTGCCTAAATCGCGAAGGACTTGCCTTTAAGTCGCGAAGGACTTGCCTAAATCGACGAATCCACAAAGGCTTATGTATGTATATACATATATATCTATCTATCTATCGATTTATCTATAGCTATGAGTAAGGGTTTAGGGTTTCGGGTTTAGGGTTTAGGGTTTAGGATTTCGGGGTGAGGGGAGGAAAAGGGTATGGTTTTTAGGGCTTCAGGGTTTTTGGGTTTTATGCTTCAGGGCAAGTAGCACAAGAAAGAGCGATGCCTCCAAGAACACCTGAGCCCTCTCTCACATGCAAATTCCTCGGAGGCAACCGCACACAGCTGGGCAAGCAACAGGACTCCTCGAACTCATCAGCCCCGAGCCCTAAACCCCAAACCCTAAACCCTAAACCCTAAACCCTAAACCCTAAACCCTAAACCCTAAACCCTAAAACCCTAAACCCTAAACTCTAAACCCCTAAACCCCCAAACCCCTAAACCCCTAAACCCCTAAACCCCTAAACCCCTAAACCCCTAAACCCCTAAACCCCTAAACCCCTAAACCCCTAAACCCCTAAACCCCTAAACCCCTAAACCCCTAAACCCCTAAACCAACCCCCGAAAACCCGTAAAAAGTCTTAGGCTCTCTGGCCCGCACTTTCAACACATTGGCCCTCGGAGCCTCCCAAACCCTCCAGGGTTTAGAGTTTGGGGTTCAGGGTTTAGGGTTTAGGGTTTAGGGTTTAGGGTTTAGGGTTCAGGGTTCAGAGTTTGGGGTTTAGGGCAAACGCAACCTCCCAAGCGCCTGAGCCATTCTGGCAGCGGCGCGGACGCCCTGCTCCAGGCTTCTTTGGGCCTTCTGCAGCCCTTCCTGCCATCCATGGGGGGCAAGTGTCGGAGATTCGAGTTCAGGGTCCGAAATGTATGGGGCATGTATGGTTTGCGGAAGAGGAAGAGGGCGGGGGGGGACAGGGCTTTGGAGGCTGTTACAGTCCATTTCTGAAGGGACGCTAAGGGAATACTATATCTATTTCTTCTGACCCCTGTATTACCAAACTTTCTGGCTGAGGTTGTCCAGGTCTCCCATCCATGCAGTCAAATCAGATCACCATCACTCCGTTGGATGTCAGAGGCCCATACACTCCAATCTTAGTATCCCCAAACCCTAAACCCTAAACCCGAAACCCACAACAGGAAGCACCCTGAGAAGATTCCGAGGCCGTCCTGGCTCAGGCGGCTCGCCGCCTTGGCGGCGGCCTCCCCGACGCCTCGCAGACGGCTCTGGGATTTTGGGATTTCGGGGTTTCGGGGTTTAGGGTTTAGGGTTTAGGGTTTAGGGTTTCGGGTTTGGGGTTTAGGGTTTGGGTTTAGGGTTTGGGGTTGAGGGTTTAGGGCCCTTGAGTGCTGGGTTTTGGGCGCCTTGGGCTGCAAAAAGGGTCCACCCCCAACGTTTGCCCACACAGAACTGCAGGTACCCTTTCCTGATCGAGCTCTTCCACTTGCATGTATATTCCTGCAAGTTCATGACAGCTTGTGTCTAAGATTGTCCTATCGAGCTCTTCCACTTGCAGACATATTCCTGAAAGTTCATGACAGCTTTTGTTTAAGATTGTCCTAGGGGGTTGATGAAACTGTCTCATGTGTTGGTAACTGTTGCAGCTTTCTTTCAGATTGGCTGCGGGTTACTGAGACTTTCAGAGGCGTTGGTAAGTCATGTTCAGGGTGCCTTCGTCTCAGGGTTTTGCTTCTGCTTTGGGCCATGGCTCGTGCTCGCTCTCCAGCAAGACAGCGATTGGTTCGTGGTGCCAGCTGGCATCAAGGACATTTTTTTGTCCCCGCTCACGACAGAAGAAATTCGTCCACGTGAACTTGGACGGCTTTAGCTTTAGGCAATATATCAGTGTAATCGGGTCCGTGACCAGAAAAATGACAGCAAATGCGCTCACCAATAGTGTCTGTCAAGAACTTCTGCAGCTCCGGCGGCAGAGAACGCCAGCCAATTGCACTCCATCTCGAGCTTCTTTTCTGATTGTTCGCCAAAAAAAGGCCTCAATACTTGCAGAAGCAACAACGACAGTTCCAAAGCACCTTCGCGATACTTAGGTTGAGGAGCGCCATTCCACAACAGATCTGTCGCAATGGCATAGCAGCTGAATCTTGAAGAGCAAAGGCCCAGTATCTGCTTCACATATTCTTTTTGACCCGGCTTGCCCACAACACTTCCAACTTCTCGGACCACAATGGAGCGGATCATATCGCGCAGGGCACTTTGGACTCTGCTCCACTCAATGGACGGGATGCGGAATGTCAGGCAAAGAATCTCCGCACCGACAATCTCCAATGCACTTGCGGCCGTAACGACTGCTCTCCCTGCGCCGATTCGGCGATTTTTACGGATTTCCTGGTCTGGTGGAATTCCAAGAGTTATAAAACAACCAGGAAATTTGTCCCAAGGCGTGACTCCCCACTCCAACGGATACTCAGCGGACTCGCACGTCCACGCGCCAATGACTCCGTGCGAGCACTGGCTAGACCTTAACCCGTCCCGAAGGATCAACAATGCCAAGTCTGGCCGGGTGCCGTGATACAAAATCTGTTTAAACGCTGACCATTCCATCTCTGCTTTCACTGGGACTGTAATGAGCTTCTTGTCTTCATCAATCTCCCACTTCTCCTGATCATGTTCCACACGCTTCCAAATTCCAGCTTGTAAAACTGCGGATCCTGACTGCTGGAAGAATTCCTGCACCAGCTGCCTCCCTCGGATGATCCAATTAAGGTCCTCCGCGTGCACAGCAGGCCACTGCAGGGGCAACTCACGGTCCGCATGGGCCCACTTGTGCTCCACGCCTTCCCGGTTCCAGGACACACGAATGGTGTCGCTCACTAAGGACCCCAGCCCTTGCATGTCCGACTCGACGTCTTCCATGTGAGTGTACCCCAGCATGCGCATGGCTAGCCCTCTCAGACGCTCCTCCTCTGACGTCACCATCGCACAGGCTACGCACACAGACGGAAATGGTTAGACAACACGACTATCCAAATCTTTCTGCACATGGCCTGCTCAATTGCCCTTACCTTGCCTGACCCAACTGTACAACTAGAGACTCAGCAGGTTCAAAACACAAGTTGAGACTCGTCACTTCTGATGCTCGCAGAATGTTCACGACGGTGTCGATGCCTGGAAGCGCAGGGGGAATGCTGCAGTGGAGATGGGGCCTTTGTAGAGGAGGCTTCCTCGCCTTCGTGTGTGGACGACATCGAGGAGTACAGCCCGTCCGTGCTCGATGTCGACACTTGTTGCTGCCATCCAGGGTTCTCAAGTCGATCAAGGCCTGTAAAAGGGCCAAGATCAGCAGACACAGCGTCACGATGGTAGGCGGCGACCAACGCTGAAGTAGCGGCTCTGAAGCACATGCTCCGGAGATGCAACATGTTGGGACGCAGCAGCTCGAAAAAGAGTCGCTGCCACATTGACGGGCTGAGCGCCCACTTTTTGCAACAGGAACCGGGGCTTGAACAGATAGCTGCCGCTGTGGTGGCGTATCAGAATTTCTACCGCGATACCGTGTCACCCAAGGATCTGTGGAATCAGGTTTCCTTCTTGGACGCAGACGCCTCCTGAAAGCAGAAAACAGGGTCCACCATGTTTGTCGCCCCTGCCAGCGTTATCAGCACTTCCGGAGACGGAACTTCTCCGTTGCGCGACGCCAATTCACTTGCAGCCCGAACCTGAAATTCATGCACCCCACAATGCTTTTCGGCATTGCGCCCCAGCTGTACGTTAGGGGTGCACCCAAAAAAAGGGGGTTGAGGGCTCAGTGGAGAAGCCCACCCCCCTTCAGGCTTTTCGGCCTAAACCCTACACCCGAAACCCTAAACGCTAAACCCTGGGTACAGGGTTCGAGCTGCAGTTGACCCAAGGTCCAAAGTCATCACGAATTTGGGTTGCACAGGGGGAACCTCTCGGTTTTTGTTTGTCTGTTGGGGCGGAGCAAAAAGGGGGTGCAAGTCTTTTGGGAATGTTTTACGGGAAATGCACATGTTGGGAGGTTGCGCAGCCGGACCCCAAAAGTTGCACCTCCCCCATATCGCTCTAGGGTTTAGGGTTTAGGGTTTGGGGTTAAATTTGTCGCCTGCACTTAGCGGACTAGGGCTAGGGTTTTGGTCCAAAACCGGGTGAGGGTTCAGGGCTTGAGGTAAAATCACGGAAGAGCCTCCAGCCAAAAACGGAAAACTCAACCCTCAACCCTAAACCTCAACTTGGGATCTTCCCCCTCGTACTAATGGTCCTTGATAGGCATTTTTGGTACCCCCCCCCCCGAATACAATCCGCAACTCAAGAGCTGTTTTAATATGAGAGGGGAGGCAACCCTCATCCCTCAACCCTCAACCCTCAACCCTACACCCTAAACCCTACACCCTCAACCCTCAACCCTAAACCCTGAACCCTAAACCCTAAACCCTCAATCGAACTGCAGCCCATGGCTCTGATGGCAAGTGCGCCGGCGCTCATCACCTGAGGTGCCGTGGGTTTAGGGTTTAGGGTTTAGGGTTTTAGGGTTTAGGGTTTAGTGTTTAGGGTTCAGGGTTCAGAGTTCGGGGTTCAGGGTTTAGGGTTTAGGGTTTTGGGTTTTGGGTTTAGGGTTTAGGGTTTAGGGTTTCGGGGGGCGCCTGGTTGCCCAATGTGCTGGCTGCATCCTTGATCTGCGCGGGCACGGCTTTGTAGGTCTGCTCGGCGACCTTGACCACCTCCAGCGCTCACAAAGTTTTAGAGTTTCGGTCTATGGTTTAGGGGGTTCTTGTGAAGGTTTAGGGTTTAGGGTTTAGGGTTTAGGGTTCAGCGTTCAGGGTTTAGGGTGTAAGGTTTAAGGTTTGGGTTTAGGGTTTAGGGTTTAGCGTTTAGGGTTTAGGGTTCAGGGTTCAGGGTTTAGGGTTTAGGGTTTAGGGTTTAGGGTTTAAGGTTTAGGGTTTAGGGTTTAGGGTTTAGGGTTTAGGGTTTAGGGTTTAGGGTTTAGGGTTTAGGGTTTAGGGTTTAGGCTGGAAAGATGGAAGGCTGAGGATAGGGGGGGCAGAGGTTTAGGGGTTTAGGGATGAGCCATAAACACTACTTGAGTCCTCTGAACCGCATAAGACCCTAAACCCTTAACCCTAACCCCTAAACCCTAAACCCTTCTAAGCCTGTAGGTTTAGGGATACACCTCAGCCCCACCAACTCCCCCGGCACTTCTCTCACGGGCCACAGACTTCCCGATGACCAGCGCCGAATTGCCCGCGAAGCTGCCCGCCTTCAGCGCTTAGGGGGCTTTCGAGGGGTTTGGGGGGTTTGAGGGCTTTGAGGGGTTTGAGGGGCTTGAGGGCTTTGAGGGGTTTGAGGGGTTTGAGGAGTTTGAGGGGTTTGAGGGGTTCAGGGGGTTCAGGGTTTTAGGGGTTCAGGGGTGTACGGCTTCGCGTCATGCATTTTGGCGGCTTCGGGATGTTCTGTTTCTGCTTCTTTTTTTTTTGGGGGGGGGGGGGGGGGCGGAGAGTCTGAACTCTCCTGGAGCGTGCGGCAGAGTGCCAGCGAGTTCTGCTCCGGTACCTCCTACTCGCTCGTGAGCATTCGTGCTGCATGTCCTCGGCATTTTCGTTACCCTATACAGTTACCCTATACAAACTAAGGCACTTAAGGCCCATCCTTGAGAAACCTTTAAAGGAGGTTCGGGACCACATAAAGGGCAAATGAAGCTACCGTCAGACTTGTGCGGGGGAGGGAGGGGGGAGTGGTCCGAAGTTGCATGGGTCTTTGATGGGGTCAAGGGGCCCAGACGGATCAGGGCCCCACCCTGAGCCCCAAACGCTCAAACCGCTAGGTTTAGGGGCCCTAAACCCCAAAACCCTAAACCCCTAAACCCCTAAACCCCTAACCCTGAACCCCTAAACCCCCTAAACCCCCTAAACCCTAAACCCCTAAACCCCTAAACCCCTAAACCCCTAAACCCCTAAACCCCTAAACCCCTAAACCCCTAAACCCCTAAACCTTACAGTCTGGCTTTGAGGGTCCCTACCTCGAGACCGACGTCCGCCAGCTCGCTGCCGATCTGGACGCCATAGTCGGCCACAGCAGTTGCGGCATCCACCATCACCTGAAGATCGTTCTAGGGTTTAGGGTTTAGGGTTTGGGGTTTAGGGTTTGGGGTTTAGGGTCTAGGGTTTAGGGTTTGGGGTTTGGGGCTTGGGGCTTGGGGTTTGGCATGTTCCCCCTTATACTAACAGCTCCTTCAATCTAAGAACTGCTAGTAAAGAGGAAACATCCCAAGGTTTCGGGCGTGCCGTGAACGCTTCTGCAGAACCCCGTTAAGGCAAACCCCTAAAACCCTAAACCCTAAACCCTAAACCCTAAACCCTACACCCTAAACCCTAAACCCTAAACCCTAAACCCTAAAAACCTAAACCGCTGAACCCAGAAGCCCGGACTTCAGCCAGCCACGTCCACGACGTCGTCCACCCAATCGAAGGCCTTGGCGGCCACCACGGCATCCAGGTTCTGGGCTCCAGCTCTGCCCTTGCCTTGGAGTTTAGGGTTTTAAGGCCGGGTGGGAATTTAGGGTTTAGGGTTTAGGGTTTGGGGTTTGGGGTTTGGGGTTTAGGGTTTAGGGTTTAAGGGACCTGCTGGAAAGACTAGGGGAAGGGGTTTAGGGGTTTAGGGGTTTAGGGGTTTAGGCGTTTAGGGGTTTAGGGGTTTAAGGGTTTAGGGGTTTAGGGGTTTAGGGGTTTAGGGGGTTTAGGGGGTTTAGGGGTTTAGGGGTTTAGGGGTTTAGGGGTTTAGGGGTTTCGGGGTTTCGGGGTTTAGGGGTTTAGGGGTTTAGGGGTTTAGGGGTTTAGGGGTTTAGGGGTTTAGGGGTTTAGGGCTTAGGCTGTTGTTTAGGGCTTCGGGTTACTTCCCTTAAGCCCTAAAGAATTGCTCTACACGCGTACTTTGCTTCGCTGCGGAAGCTACTGTTTCCTGACGCTTCTCAACTAGGACTTTTTCCAGAACAGGCAGCACTTCACCACGGACCATACCGCCCCTGACCTTCCCAACCCCCTTTAAGCCTGGCTCGCGTTTTTATTATTTAGGTAGTCTACTTGGGGCCCAAGCTTGGTTTGGACTTACGGACGAGAGGCTGGGAAGGCTTGAAAGGTTTGAGGCTTAGGGGTTTGGTTCGGGGGGGCTTAGTGTTTGTTCCGCTTAAGTTAGTTCGGCGTTCGAGAAGGGGTAATAGGGACTTAGGGCATGCGAGAAAAAGGGAGGACCCAGAGGGGGAGTTCTTAACCCCCCGAACCCTACTGCATCTAAATCCAAGTTATCTAAAGCATACCATATCAATATACCGCAAGACAGAATAATGACAGTCAGAAGCAATACTCACTGATAATACACTACTAGCAGCAATGACAACAAGAATATTGTTAGCAGGACGAATAACAATTAAATAACAACAAGAATACCAATAAGAACAAGAACAAAAACAAGAACAGTAACAATAACAAAAATAGCTGCAACCCCCCCCCCCCCCCCCAAGCCCCTAAACCCCTAAACCCCTAAACCCCTAAACCCTAAACCCTCAACCCTAAACCACAGGGTAGTTTCAGGCCTCGAGAGGCACGGCGTTGAAGCGCCGCGGTCCGATGGTCTTCCTCGAAGCGAGCGGCTTGCGAGTTCCAGGGTGTAGGGCTTAGGGTTTAAGGCTTATGATTCAGAGGGTTTAGGGTTCGGGGTTCAGGGTTTGGGGTTTAGGGTTTAGGGTTTAGGGTTTAGGGTTTAGGGTTTAGGCTTCGGGGAATTCGGGCTTAGGGCCTAGGGCTTAGGGTTTGCGGCTTGGGGGTGAGGATTTAGGGCGTTGAGGGCCTGCTAGGGCTTCAGCCAAAGGACCGCCCCGAGGACGGCACGGGATCGAGAAAGGGTTTAGGGCTGCTCTTGGGGTCTAGGGTTTAGGTTTAGGGTTCAGGGTTCAGGGTTTAGGGTTTAGGCTTTAGGGTTTAGGGTTTAGGGACTGTTCGGGTTGAGGGCTTAGGGACTGTTGGGGTTGTTTAGTGCTGCGGGTTCAAGGGTTCCGGGTTTATCAAGAGTCCGGAACCTGCTTTCATGGAGCCGTAAAGGAGGTACATAGCCCACCCGAGGCCGTGACTCCCTGAATCGCACACCCGAAACCCATCACGCATCATAGAACCCCAAAAACCCTAAGACTCCCCTCCCATGTAAGAACCAGATCACCGAAACACCTAAACCCTAAGCCCTAAGTTAGCCCTAAGCCCTAAGCCCTAAGCCCAAAGCCCCAAACCCTGCACCCCCCAAACCCTAAACCCCGAAACCCTAAACCTGAACCACCCAAACCCTAAACCCCCCCCTCCTGCCTGCGAGGCATTTACGCCTTGGCGGCCTCGCGAGGCACTGGCCTGCAAAAGCCCTGGCCCCTTTGCCTCACAGGCCTGGCTGGAAGAAGGGTTTAGGGTTTAGGGTGTACAGGGTTTAGGGTTTACGGTTTAGGTTTTCTCTCTATCTCTCTCTCTTTCTTTCTCTCTCTCTCTCTCTCTCTCTCTCTCTCTCTCTCTCTCTCTCTCTCTCTCTCTTTCTCTCCCACACGCATAACCCCCCCGAAGGGAGGGTCTGTCAGTCTCTCTCTCTGTCTCTCTCTCTCGCTCTAAGGCCGGAGGAGATTCAGGATCTTGGATGATGTCAACGCCTACAGCCCGACGCGGGAACCCCATGATGCGACGCCACGCCCCCCCCCCCCCCAAGCCGAAAGCCTCTTCCCCAGCTGTGGCGGCCAACCAGGCCAATGAGATCCAGATGAAACATATCGAAAGGGCGGCCATAGAGCGGTAACTAGGAAGGGAAAGTGTGAGCGCTTTGCTCTTGGAGCCTAAGAGGCTCGACGTGGCAGTTCTTAGGATTTTCAAGTTTTTTTTTTTTGGGGGGGGGGAGATTTCTGTGAAGGGCAGGAAGGGTGCCGGCGTGGGTGTAGTTTGAGTTAACATCAGAACCTTGAACCCTAAACCCACAAGCCCCCCAAAAAAGCAGAATCTCCAGAACCCTAAACCCTAAACCCTAAACCCTAAACCCCTAAACCCTAAACCCTAAACCCTAAACCCAGGCCAACCTAGGCAAGCAGCATGCCGTGGTTTTGGGGTCTTCGTCGTGTCCCCAAGAAGGCTCTAGGGCTTAGGCTCAAGACTTCCAAAAGATTGTCCTCAACAAGAACCCCCATCTAAACCCTAAACCCTAAACCCCAAACCCTAAACCCTAAACCCCCCCCCCAAACCCTAAACCCCCCCTAAACCCTCAACCCTAAACATCCCTAGACCACAAATACACCCATGAGATTCCCATGTCGAAATCTCGGTGCGCGGATTGCTTTTTGTGCCCAGAGCATTGGACTCCGGCTCTCCTGACTGCGGGAGTGAACACTCCCAGAGCCTCCCCATGAGTTTAGGGCTTAGGGTTTAGGGTTTAGGGTTTAGGGTTTAGGGTTTAGGGTTTAGGGTTTAGGGTTTAGGGTTTAGGGTTTAGGGTTTAGGGTCTAGGGTTTAGGTAGCTCATAGCACCCCCTTTCCATTCGACGGTGTCCTTGGGGTTTCCCCTGAAAAAACCGGCACAACTGAATGTCTCCGAATCTCAGTCCCCAAAATTTGGCCTCCAATTCCCCCAAACTCTAAACCTTAAGCCCTTAATCTTTGTTCTCCGAGTCTTGGGCTTGTTTGGGGATGCTTTGCGACAGCCGCTGTGGGCTCTCGCATCGAGAGCAGCCGCGCGAGTGTGTCTCAGTTGCGACTTCTGCAAGTCACCAGCCGGCATCCTTTCATTCCTACGCAGGCCGCCCCATCAAGCTGGATTCGAAGAGGAAGCGCCTCTGGGGTCATTGCCAACCTAATGGCTCAGGACTGCCACACAGACTTGCGCACACATGTGCGCTCGCATGTGTGCTCCTCAAGATGCACACAGGGCACAAGGCCCATCCCATTTTTACGTCGGCGCCGTGCCAGGTTGAGGGAGTCTATGAACCCAGTTTCGCGCCGCACGAAACTCCACTTCTGCGCTGATCTTCCAGAGGCCTATGCCCTAAACATCCCTGAGGCATCCTAAGCCCGTTGCCATTCTGCGTTGTGAGACGTTCGTCGCTGGGGATCGCTGGGGACTGTCGTCAATCTGAAAACACTGGAAGAGGCCTGCAAAGCCTGCATTATCTGTAAATTTTGTGTTTAGGGTTTAGGGCTTAAGGTTTAGGGTTTTTGTATGCCCTGCAAACACGTGAAAACCCGCTGAAGCGTTTTGGGTGGGGTTCAGGGTTCAGGGTTCAGGGTTCAGGGTTCAGGGTTCAGGGTTCAGGGTTCAGGGTTCAGGGTTCAGGGTTCAGGGTTCAGGGTTTAGGGTTGGTAATATAGTCCTCAATCTCATTCACCAGGATTCATTATGGGAAAGGTACTCTTTGGGTCTTTCATGGGGTTGCAGAACACTGCTTTGCTCATACGGATGCAGCGACTCGCCGGCTGCTTCCTGAAGCTCTTTGCACACTGTATGCCGCCGAGCCTTACCAGGCTCCACGAAGACGTGTCGCATGTTTGGCTTCATGAGGACCCAGACGCTGTGAGGCCTCAGTGGCCTCAGAAGATGCCCGAACAGCGTAGCATGTGCAACAATTCTGTCACACCAGGATTGCCACACGGACTTTCCTACAAGGTTTGCACACCGGGGCAGCCTACATTTCGCGGTTTCGCCCGTGCAACAGCAGTCATCGAGACGCCGCAGGGCCACAGATGGCTGGCAGCTGGGAGACAGACGGAGACAGACACTGAGAACTAATGGCAAGAAGGACGAAAACGAGTTGATGCTGCGCTGCTCCTCCGCCGACATGCAAGCGGGCGCTGCGCTCTGAAGTCTCGAGTGCAGACATCTCTGCCCTAGAAGAAACGGGGGGTGCTTCGGCAGGTGCTTGGGTGCTGTGGAAGGATGTTTGAGTGCTTTGGCGGATGCTGTTTGGGTGCCGGCTCATCTGCCTCTGCAAAGGTGGCCGTATTCCTACACAAGGAGTTCTCCTGGTCACGTGGGGAAATGTGAATACATGCAGGGGCGGGACGCTGCAGGCACCTGAGCGCCAACCAGCATCTCAATGAGTGCGGCACTTACGCAAAGCTCCGACAGACACCTCCGGCAAGAAAGGCGCGCTAGTGGCTCTTGCGATGATGCCCATGGTAAGGCACTGCAACGGGGCAAGGAAGCTGTCCTCAGGCCCACCGCATCGGACGCCCAGGCCGCCTTCGGCCCGGGAAGGAAGCGATAAAACGCTGGCTGCAAGTTGCAAGCATTACACAGCCCAGCGATCTTGCTCCTGGCATGGAGTGGCTCGGTCTGCATGGCGGACGCCCAGCATGGCTCTCAGCAAGGAAGCAGCAGGGTGATGGCACGGGGCCAAAATCCAGTATCAGTGGCACTCTGTCAGCAACTCTTGCGCGGCTGAACTTTTAACAGCAACAGAGCGCACAGGCACAAGGGCCTAATTGGACTCGGTTCACACAAGAAGAAGACGCGTCGCTTTAGATTGGGTTGAACCGTGGCAGAACACTGCTTTGCTCATACGGATGCAGCGACTCGCCGGCTGCTTCCTGAAGCTCTTTGCACACTGTGTGCCGCCGAGCCTTACCAGGCTCCACGAAGACGTGTCGCATGTTTGGCTTCATGAGGACCCAGACGCTGTGAGGCCTCAGTGGCCTCAGAAGATGCCCGAACAGCGTAGCATGTGCAACAATTCTGTCACACCAGGATTGCCACACGGACTTTCCTACAAGGTTTGCACACCGGGGCAGCCTACATTTCGCGGTTTCGCCCGTGCAACAGCAGTCATCGAGACGCCGCAGGGCCACAGATGGCTGGCAGCTGGGAGACAGACGGAGACAGACACTGAGAACTAATGGCAAGAAGGACGAAAACGAGTTGATGCTGCGCTGCTCCTCCGCCGACATGCAAGCGGGCGCTGCGCTCTGAAGTCTCGAGCGCAGACATCTCTGCCCTAAAAGAAACGGGGGGTGCTTCGGCAGGTGCTTGGGTGCTGTGCAAGGATGTTTGAGTGCTTTGGCGGATGCTTTTTGGGCGCCGGCTCATCTGTCTCTGCAAAGGTCCCCGTATTCCTATACAAGGAGTTCTCCTGGTCACGTGGGGAAATGTGAATACATGCAGGGGCGGGACGCTGCAGGCTGTTTGAGTGCTTTGGCGGATGCTTTTTGGGTGCCGGCTCATCTGTCTCTGCAAAGGTCCCCGTATTCCTATACAAGGAGTTCTCCTGGTCACGTGGGGAAATGTGAATACATGCAGGGACGGGGCGCTGCAGGCACCTGAACGGCAACCAACATCTCAATGAGATGGAACACCTTGGAATCATGGGCCCGGAAACTAGAACTGGCGCTTCGGGTTCCCAGCATGGGTTCTTAGCGGCTTCGAAACAGGAGCTAGAACCCGATGGAACCAGTAGGAAGTTCATGAGTCTTCTGGCGGGCACTCCCTCTATCAGCTTGGAAACTCAAGGGAAAGCCCGTGCGTGAGAGCGAACAAAAGCCGCCAGTAAAAGACTTCCATTAATGGGGGCTTTTAGTTCACTTACCCACAGATCACTCATTCATGACCTCTGTCTCTAGGAGTTAATCTGTTCAGTCGTGAAGGAAACAACCAGGATGGGAGAATGAGGGCGTGACGGGTGTTTCCTTGGTCTACGGCCCTTATGCAAAGCTCGGACGGGCACCTCCGGCAAGAAGCGCGCGCCAGTGGCTCTTGCGATGCCCGTGGCAAGTCTCTGCGATGGGGCAGGGAAGCTGTCCACATGCTGACACAGGCCGTCTTCGGCCAAGGCAGGAAGCCTGCGAGCCCGGGCTGCCCGCAAGGTGCAAGCATCACACAGCCCTCCGATCTTGCTCCTAACGCGGAGAGCATGTTCGGTGATTGCCTTCTGGGACGCGAGTCTGTCTGCAATCTTGGACGCTTACTGCCAACAGTAACAGCGGGAGGGTTTTGGGTTTAGGGTTTCGGGTTTAGGGCTGTCTGTTCTTGGAAGAAGGCCAGCAAACTCCACATCCCCAGCGTGGTAGGACTGGGGGGGGATGGAAGATGGGGCTGCCAATCCCTGACGTGCCTGGGAGCTGTCAGGCTAGGAGACTCCGCAACTCCGGCGTCTACAGGCGAGCAAGAAAAATAGGGTCCTGCCAGCCATTGCACCTGAACCTCAAAGCCAGGCCGGACGACCCAAAAATGGAGACGGAAACTGGAGTATCAGGAACCGAGACCCTGCCTCCCTCCGTTAAAAGAAGTGGAGGATGGCTCCAATACGTTGCAGGACGAAGTATCGTTACGTGGCTTCTGCGAATTGACGAGGACTGTGGGAGCAGGGGGATCATTGCCAACCCTATGGTTCAGGAAGACTTGGTTGCAAGGTTCAGAACTGAAACACCTGCGCACACAAATATCCCACACGCATACGCACACGAGCCGTGGTCAGTTTGGGGAGGGGGGGTGGCTCAGGACTGCCACACAGACTTGTGCAAGCATGCGTGCATGCATGTGTGCCCGCGTGCACACGAGGCGCGGTCGGTTTGGTGGGGCTTTGGCCACAAGTCAAGCCTTGACAGCTTTAGGACTTTAAGGTTTAAATTTTTGGAGTCGGGGAGGGAGGATTCTCAAAGCAAAGGTGCTAAGAGACGGCACTGTCACATGATGAGCTCCTCGATTCCTTGTCTTGCCATGCTTCGGACCATCACTTGGGAACCGAATGTGTTTCTGTGGCAGGTTTGTTCAAGCGTCTGCTGCCTGCGGCCAGGACTTGAGAAAAGGTTGGGTTTTGAAAGCCTGGAGCACCAGCAAAACGTCGTAAGTAGCCGCCTCTCTTTTGCCAGGACGCTCCCAGATGCACACGAGGCGCGGTCGGTTTGGGGGGGGTTTGGCCACACGTCTAGCCCTAGCCTTGACAGCTCTAGGACTTCAAGGTTTAAATTTTTGGAGTCGGGAAGGGGGGGATTCTCAAAAGCAAAGGTGCTAAGAGACGGCACTGTCACATGATGATCTCCTCGATTGCTTGTCTGGCCATGTTTCGGACCATCACTTGGGAACCGAATGTGTTGCTGGAGAAGTCAGCTGGACCATAACGTTGGAGCCGGAGCCTTTGCGACGCGATGCTGCCTACCAGATTTGACAATTTTAATTTCCGACGTGCAACACCTTCACTGAGGACTCCATGGCGACGCACAGAAGCGGACCACATGCTGTGATCTGTGAAGCTCCACTTCTTGCAAGCAGTGAGGATAACGGGTAAGCATGGCTTCCTGGAAAGTCACAAAAACATAAACCCTGAACCTGTGTGTGTGTGTGTATGTGTCTACTTCAGCTTGGAACTGCTGCGGCACGCACTCTCTGACGTGCTTGCAGTGCTTAGGCCAATTGCAACCGTACAAAAGATTATTCAAAGTACACAAACAGCATCTACCCTAAACCCTAAGGGGATAGCATGGGTGCTTTGTTTAAGTCAAAGGCTCTTGCATTACGGGCCCTTTAAAGGTCCCCACCACGCATTCGCCAGGTTCAGCAAACCAGTCGCTGTACCTGAATAGGGTTTATGGTTCATGACGATTTGGGAGGTTTAGGGCTTGCTTAAGACCTCAAGGTACCCCACACCATCCATGCTTGCACTCTCATACAGCTGCTACTACCATGTTTCTGACTTGCGGAGGCCATGACAGGGGGCCCCCCTACCCTTAGCCGTCAGGTTTAGGGTTTAGGGTTTAGGGTTTAGGGTTTAGGGTTTAGGGTTTAGGGTTCAGGGTTCAGGGTTCAGGGTTTAGGGTTTAGGGTTTAGGGTTTAGGGTTTAGGGTTTAGGGTTTAGGGTTTAGGGTTTAGGGGTTTAGGGGTTTAGGGGTTTAGGGGTTTAGGGTTTAGGGTTTAGGGTTTGAGGTTTGGGGTTTAGGGTCATCATGCCTCATCATGGCTGGGGAAACAAAAAAACAACAACGCGTTCCCAAGCCCAAAACCGCGTCTCGGACCGTCAGCAACCTCTTTCTCGCGACACAACATGACTGCGTAACGGTGAAGTACAGAATTGTGGTAGAAGTGTAGAACCAGAAAGTACGAGCCGAACTCATCTTCACCATTCTCAACTTCAAGTCCTCAAGATGTACACACTCATCCGATTTTACGCCGGCGCTGCGCCAGGTCAAGGGAGACGATCTTCCAGGAGCCTAAGCCCTTAGCAGTTTCAAGGGCGGCCCCAGCTGAGTCCTCGGCCGAGGCGAATCCTGCGCTGTCCGCCTCTGAGCTTGCTCTTCGGGGCGGACTCCTCTCGTCTCTGGTACTCAAACTTCATCAAAGTTCGGAACGCCTGGGTTACGCGGAGCCTCTCTCGACCACGGCACCACGGATCCGCGCACGCCGCAGGCTGCGGTTCTTGGCTGCACTGCACAGGGCAGCAGACTGCTGGAGACCAGAGAGCCACAGAGGGAGGCAACTGAGGCATTGCAAACACCTGTGCTGCGGACGGTGAACTCTGCAGAGTCGGGCACCGCAGTTCATCTCTCCGAACCTGCGGAAGGTTCTGGCATTGAAGCATCGAAAAGCGGCATGTCTCCTGAGACTCTTGGTTGGAGGCAGCGCTGCCTCCCAGGGAGGCGGGCTGGGGGGGGTGTTTTGGTGAAGTGTCCACAGGAAAGGTCTTCTAGCAGTTATTTTCAGACGAACCGCGTCGAAAAACTCTGAACAGTTTCAGTTCTCGTGAAGGGAGAATGAGAAAAAGCCTACGCTTGCACGGCACGCCTTCGACAAACAAGACTTGTGCAAACCTGTGCGAACCGTGCTGACGCCACGTAACCTTCAAGCATAGCTAGCGGATGTGGTTCAACCCGCGTGCGCAGCACTGTGCAACGCAAACATAACAACATTCACAACTACCCGGATACCTTTTCTACTTCAATTTGCCAGCCTACACCAGAATCCTAGACCCTCAACCCCCAAGACCCGAAGCCCTCGGTCAACGACGCCTTGCGTCGGCCATGAAGCTCTGCAGATCCATCACGTCGGACTGGGACCGTCCTGCAAACCAACCAGAAACAGCATCCCACTGGTTCTTTGTAGGGAATCTTCCCCAGTCTCCATATGAAGCAGGGCTTTGTTCGGGGCATTATCCTCAAAAAGGAACACCCATCATGAACACTCACCAAGATGCATAAGGAACCCTCTACACAATCTCACCAATAACCGTAATCTAAGACCCTAAACCCTAAACCCTAAACCCTAAACGTTTCATGCACTTGGGGATCGGTCGCCAAGTACTACATCTACTACAGCTCGAAATCCCACCCTAAAAACCCCAAAACTCTGAAGGGATCCCGTGGAAGATCGGGGCATTTGGGCGTGCACAAGGTGGCTTGGGATTGCGGCACTTGAACCCTCAATCCATAAACCCCTGGACCCCCTACTAAACCCCTACCTAAACCCCGAAACTTCCTGAACCTTCCTGAACCCCCCTAAGCTTTAAGGTGAGAACCCGCATACCGCCCACCCTCCTCTTCGCCATCGCTCATGTCCTCAGAGTCCCCATACCTGTCGATTTGTTTCCTCAGCCTCTTTCAGGGCTCTTGCGAAGAAATTTATAATCCCCCCCCCTTGTAGTAGAACCTTCCCGAACCTACCTGGAACCCCCCCAACCGGGCCGAGGTCGGCGCGATTAAGTTGTCATAATGAGGCTGCTGGTAATATGTAGCATAGCCACCTAGTGTAGGTTCCGAACCCAGAAATGCCTTCAACGTCCCTGAAAAGTTCTTTTGGGGATCCTGTGAGTGAACCCTCATGAACCCTGAATGCCCTCAGGATCATATCAAGCAAGCAGGCGGGCGCTTGAGGGTGACCAAAACGCCCAGAAACCCCCACAGCGCCCCTCATCCTACACCCTGATGACACTAAACCCTCAACCCTAAACCCTCAACCCTAAACCCTACACCCTAAACCCTAAACCCTACACCCTAAACCCCAAACCTACAGCCCCCAAATCCCGCAAACGCTGCGTGGCGGAGGGGCTCGAAGTTCTCGTCCCAGTACAACCTCCGAGGAACCACGAAAGGGTAGGGCTAAGGGGGGCTTTGGGGGGGTTCTAGGTTCAGGGTTAGGGTGGAGGTTCTAATAGGGGGATTTTTGGAAGGGCGTTTGGGTTGGGAGAGTCCCGATCCAGACCTCACCGCCGAATGCATGACAACAGAGACGAAGGCCCTCGATGCGTATTGGAGATGGTTTGACCGAAGGTGGGGTAGAGGAGCTTACAAAGGCTCATATCATTCGGGGTCGTATCTACCAGGCGGGTCTCTGTGGATAGGAAAAGAGGGAAGGGGAAACGAAAAGCAGAAGATTGGTCGATTTCGAGTGGACTAAGCAGCTGCAAGTCCCACTGCGCAAGAGCCTAAGAGCACAGACAGAGGGTTTAGGGTTTAGGGTTTAGGGTTTAGGGTTTAGGGTTTAGGGTTTAGGGTTTAGGGTTTAGGGTTTAGGGTTTAGGGTTTAGGGTTTAGGGTTTAGGGTTTAGGGTTTAGGGTTTAGGGTTTAGGGTTTAGGGTTTATTGTTTAGGGTTTAGGGTTTAGGGTTTAGGGTTTAGGGTTTAGGGTTTAGGGTTTAGGGTTTAGGGTTTAGGGTTTAGGGTTTAGGGTTTAGGGTTCTCTTCCACCTCTTGGAACAAGCTTAACAGGGCCTTGGGGTGGGGCGCCAGACGTTCACTGAGGGAGAGGCACAGTCTCGTGCACGTTGCGGTCGCCATACCGGAACCACCACCTAGGCGAGAGGTGGGCAAAAAAAATGTTCCGTCTCCTAGCCTCTGAAACCCCTAAACCCAAACCCTAAGCCCTCAACTCCAGGTTTAGGGTTTAGGGTTTAGGGTTTGGGGTTTGGGGTTTGGGGTTTGGGGTTTGGGGTTTGGGGTTTGGGGCTTGGGGTTTGGGGTTTGGCGTTTGGGGTTTGGCGTTTGGGGTTTGGGGTTTAGGCACCGGTAACCAACAGGTACCTACTGACGGGCCGTTAAGATCGAGGGATATCGAGGGCTTTGTGGAGGTGTTACAGTGCGCAAGCTACCACAAGGGCTCAAGGCACTCGAATCTCGCCTCAGGTGCGCGCGCGAAGATGTGGTGGCTCCGGTCATCCGCCAGGCGCATGGAGAAGTGGACCTGAACCCTAAACCCTAAACTTTCTAAACCCACCCCTAAACCCTAAACCCTAAACCCTAGACCCTAAACCCTAGACCCTAAACCCCCAGCCCCCAAATCCTCCTTGGGCCTTCACTCCAAGACCGCGTGGGATTGAGAGAGGCTGCAAAAAAGGGGCGCCTCAAAAGAAAGAGGGTTCTAGGGCAAAGGGTTTAGGGTTTAGGGGTAGGGCTTAGGGCTCTACAGGCACGCCTAAAAGGGGCTCCTTGTGCAACTTCAATAGGGGATTGTTCCAGTCTCCTGTAGTTCTATGCCCCTTTGAGAACCGTAACCCCTGAACCCTTCAACAGCTCCAAACCGCAGCACCCCAACACTCAGAAACTGTGAAAAGCCCCAACTGAAAATCCCATAGCGACCCCTGAACGCCCTTCACATTCTCCACGAAGCCCTGATTAAACCCCTAAACCCTAAATCCTAAACCAATACTATGTCATACTCATCAAGCCTTGCTACTGAAGCTTTGGGCCTCAATGCCCCGAATCAGCTGCGCGTTGAGCGTCAGCTCGCGCGCCTTTTCGGATTCTTGGGGGCGTTGGGGGATGCAAGGTTTAGGGTCTGGGGTTTAGGGGGTCAAACCCTAAATCCTAAACCCTAAACCCTAAAACCCTAAACCCTAAACCAATAGGGCTTTGGCCCAGAACCCGGAGCTGCCATCAACGCTGATCGAAGTGTCGTTCACTTCCCCACCTTGGCCAAGGGTGTCTTGGCAATGAGCCGCCTCTCAGAGCGCAGGAAAGACGCTGGCGTCTAGGTTTAGGGTTTAGGGTTTAGGGTTTAGGGTTTAGGGTTTAGGGTTTAGGGTTTAGGGTTTAGGGTTTAGGGTTTAGGGTTTAGGGTTTAGGGTTTAGGGTTTAGGGGCTTGGGAAATCTGGACATGGCTGCTCCACATCACTGGGGCGAACGCTGGGGAAGATGCTGCTCCGTAAGCTATGGTCCCTTCTGGGCGAGCTAAACCCTGAACCCTACACCTTCCCTCCGTGGAAGCTCTTTTGACTGAGTAAGTCTACTTAGTATCCCCTACAAACCCTCTTATACTCCCCATAACCCGCCTTAGTAGTCCTACTTACTGAGTCAAAAGAGCTTGCAAGCAAACTCTAAGCCCAGGCCGGAGAACGCAACTCCACTCACACGGCCGGCCTAGCGTCGTAGTTGATCTCTCGCACCGCCACTTCCTTGGTGCCCGAATGCTCAGGAATGGAACACTCCAGAGAGCCTTCTGAAACCTCATTTTGAAGTAGGGTTTCTATCTCTTGTGCCCCCAAAAAGGCCACCCAGTATATACACTCACCAATTTTAAAAAGGAACCTTACATACACTCACCAAAAACAGAGATATCCACCCTACTTCAAATAATTTGAAGCCCCCTAAGGAGCCCCCCTGTGCCAGTGGTCTTTGCTGATTGCGGGACTTCGTGGTGCAGCTCCCTGGTTCGAGGGTTTAGGGTTTAGGGTTTAGGGGTTAGGGTTTAGGGTTTAGGGTTTAGGGTTTGGGGTTTAGGGTTTAGGGTTTAGGGTTTAGGGTTTAGGGTTTAGGGTTTAGGGTTTGGGGTTTGGGGTTTAGGGTTTGGGGCCTACCTTTTTTCAGGGGCTTGAACGGCGCAACAGTGAGTCAATCCTTGAGCGGTCAAAGGGGACTGGAACCTGAAAGGAAACTAAACCCTAAACCCTAAACCCTAAATCCTAAACCCTATAGCCCTATAACCCTAAACCAGACCCCGCGGCCTGAAGGAACGACCCCCAAACGGGGGAGGAGACGAAGGGCTCCCACAATTGGACCTTGCCCACTACCAAAAAAAAAAAAACGAACCCCTAAAGGAAAAAAAACAAATCCCAAATCCCTAAGTCCCTAAATCCTAAACCCTAAACCCTAAATCCCTAAACCCCCCCCCTAAAGGAACCTTCAAAGCCCAAACTCAAACAAACGCTCCAACCTGCGGAAATCTCCCAGGCCCCCGGCGCCCATGACCTCGCGGCCCGCCAGGAGCAGGGACTCCAACGACTCCAGGACAAAGACAAGGTGCTCCACCTCAGGGTTTAGAGTTTAGGGTTTAGGGTTTGGGGTTTGGGGTTTAGGGTTTAGGGTTTAGGGTTTCAGGTTTAGGGTTTAGGGGGGGGGGGTTGTGTTATAGTGGTTTGGGGAGATGGCTGCAATGCTCACGGACTTCCAGATATTGTATTGCTGCTGGGCAAAAAGGCAATAAAGATGCAGCCCTGGCAACCCTAGCATTTTTTAACTCTTGGTCCGCTTTAGGGGGAGGGGTGGTCTAGGGGAGTCGATGGCCAAAGGGCTGGTTCGAGGCGATAAGTCTCAGGGCACTAGGGTAATAGAGTTCTTGGGGCACTGCCCCCTTAAACGCTGAGCCGGAAACCCTAAACCCTAAACCCTAAACCCTAAACCCTAAACCCTAAACCCTAAACCCTAAACCCTAACAAAAAGAACCTAACTCTACGCCCGACTCTCCCCACATGTTTCAAGCTAGCTACTGGTGAACACGCGGGCCTTGCCCCCAGCGGATCTCTGGCTCTAAACCCTAAACCCTACAGGCCCTAAACCTTAAACTCCATACAGGGGTTTTGGGTTTAGGGTTCGGGGTTTAGGGTTTCGGGTTTAGGGTTTAGGGTCTAGGGTTTAGGGTTTAGGGTTTAGGGTTTAGGGTTTAGGCTTTAGGGTTTAGGGTTTAGGGTTCAGGGTTTAGGGTTTAGGGTGCGGAGCTGCAGTTTGTGTTCAGGAATTGTGTTGAGGTTTAAGAAAAAAAAGGGTCAATGTGCCCGGTAATATTATTGGCTCAAGACTGGGCCATGCGCCTGGTAGCAAAAAGAAACCTCGTGTTTTTGGTGTTTGCTGGTTGGTTCAGGGTGAAACCTCTCGCGACTGTTAGGGTTGATTCCTTTCCCCTTTCGGTTGCCCCCGTAGGTTATGAGCCCAAATTAGGTTCCCTGCGGTTTGGGGTTTTCTCAAGGTTTTTGGGATCAAGAAGCAATGCCTTCCCCCAAGCGATGGCTCCAACCTTCCTCGGATGGTGGAAAAGATGGTGGAGCTGGAAGTGGTGCAACTGAGTCTCTGGGTGAAAGGGCGGCGCTGGAAGAGGTAATGCCTGGTGCTGACGAACATCTGGAAGGGACCGCGGTTGCAGAAGGCCCCAATGAGGGTATGAATCCCAATGTGGATATGGTTAGCAATGCTGAAGCTGAAGGACGAGCTGTTGTTGTATCGCCAAAACCTGGGGAAAAGAGGAACTGGGACGCGACTGGCGGTATAGACCGTGAACTGGAGGTGACCGTTTTACGCGTGTTGCACAAGCATGGGTATCAGCCGTCGACTTCAACTTCGGGCCGAATGGTAGATCAAGGGTCTCAGACCAGTCTGAGTGGAGAGATGCTGCAGGCTTCCAGGAGACCTCTGAACAAGATTAAAGAGGATCCCTCGGCGAGTTCCATGGGCGGTGGAAGCGGTTGTGAACAGGAGATGAAGGGTGCGGACAGTTTTGAAGCTGCACCTACTGCTGAATACGCCATGGGGGAGGAGGAGATCCTAGAGATGGAGGTTGGAAGGTTGCGCCAGTTGTCGGACGAAGCGGATGAGATGCGCCAAGTCTCTGGAGCGGACGGTTTTCAGAAAGACGAGCATCTGGTTCGAGCGTGTGATGGGACAACTTGGGAGTGGCATATCCACGAAGATGGGAGACAGTATTACTACTGCCTGGATACGAAGGAAAGCAAGTGGACGTTGCCGCATGTAGGTGAAAAGGTGAAAAGCGACCACGTGGTTGGGTCTCCTTCGGGCAATGGGCTGGAAGTGGAGACTGAACTGGGTCCTTCATCGACTACACCGACACCTGAGTCTACGAAAGCATTCCAGGGTAGTGTAAATAGTTTAGGTGAAAAAGATTTTTCCTCTACTATTGGGGATAGCGGTCTTAGGGATGTTGGTGACGCCCAGGCCTCGGGTTCTCCTAACGAGGAAGGAAGTTCTGGATTCCAAACAGTCATGGCTGGAGAACATCTGGATCGGGAAGAAATGAAAGTACTTTCTGAGGGTGTCGCAGCGGTGAAATCTGTGGATCCGGAGGAAAAAGTTCCCAATGCGGAGGTGGATGCTGTGTCGGCTACAGAAGAGCGAGTGGTGGATGAGGTATCTGGCATTCAGGAGGGTGGTCCTGAAGATCTGGAGGACGAAGGGAAAAAATCCTGCGTTACGACTGAGGAGGTCTCTTCGTTTGGTGCCATGAATTCTGCCATTCAAAGGGAAAATGAAGCTTCTGGAATAGCTGGAGACACGGTTGATCTGAAGGATGAGGCCTGGAGCGCCAATGAAGCGCGGGTCAATGTGCCAGATAGTACCTGGAGTGCAAAGGAGGCACAGGTTGAGGCACATATGGTTTTATGTTCCGCGGACGACTGCAACAATGGGGCGCAGGTCTCCGTAGTAGCCAACGATGGAGGCTCACAGGTGGACGCACTAGTGCAGCTTGAAGTTGGTGGCGAGGAACAGAATGACAAAGGCTACACCGGAGCCAATGCGGCAGCTGTGGTCAATGATGGTGATGATTCTCTTTTGGCAACCATGGAACCAAAGGAGCCTGCGGCGGAAGAAAATGTGCCTGCCGTGGATGACCAATCAAACAACCCTGCGGTGGAAGAAGATTTGCCTGCTGCAGATGATTCAACAAAGGACTCAAATGGTGAGTCCTCCTTCAAGAAGGAAGAAAAAGTGCCAGTCGAAAGCCTGACGGAAGTCGACACCGTTCAGATTTCAACCGACGAGGCAGAATCATTGGTTCAGAAAGGAGACGGTCCTGAATTCCGGGAGCACAAGGTGGACGAGCTTGTGGGACTCGTGGAGCAGGACAAGCAGCTTGCCTCCAAGGTGGAAACAAGGGATGTTCCGGGAGCCGAAGAAACAATTCCGGTTTCTGAAGAACCAACGAAGAAAGTGCCCAAAGAGGGAGCCTTGGATACACCTGGGGAGCATTGCTATCAAGCGGGAGATCGGATCGTTGGTCTAGTGCGCTGCATCAATGGGCATGGAGCTTTTTTGGACCATGGCGATATGAATGTATTGATTCCTGCAGAAGGGAAGGATACACCTCTTTTCAAAATTGGTGACACTGTCAATGGAACAGTGAAAAGGGTGGAAGATGATGGTACCGTGATCTTGGACACCTTCCTGGTTTTGGAAGAGGACGAGGAGGACTCTTCTTCGACGCTGCGCAAATGGAAAGACAGCGGCTGGGGTACGTGGTGGACAGATTCATGGTATGCTGGTCAATGGTACCAAGATTCCAACGGTCAATGGGACTGGAAATGGGAAGAAGGGCAATCCGATGAGTGGTTTGCTGATCAGGAGTTATCCTCAGAAGAACAAAAGGAAAGGCAACTCTATGGAGAAAAGATCTATAGAGCTCTTCTGGAGGATGAAAAAGCAGATAAGGCCTATTTGGGCAAAATCACTGGGATGTTGCTGAGTCGTCCAATAGACGAGGTTATGGAGTGTGTCGCAGATCATGCATTCCTGAATAATGAAGCTCGGCGTGCATACGGCATCTTGCAAAGTGATGGTTGGAAGCCCGATGGTACAGAATGTGCAGGCTTGGAAAAAACAACCACTTTTTCCAGGAAGCAGTACCACAACGCGCTCTACGAACTGGCACGTAAGAAAAGGAGATATAGTGGACCAGTTGTGGGTGAAGCGGTGGCAATGTTGCTAAGCCAAGGCAAAGATGAACTTTGGAATGCGCTTTGGCTGGATACCAAGCGGTTTTTGCAGGAGCTTGATGGTGCAGTTGAATCTATGAGTAAGAGGGAAAACAAGCCAATGGAAGCCTACATGGACCCGGATCAGTATAGGAAGGCTCACATGACGCCAAGAACTGTGTCACCAGGGTACAGCAAGCTGTGCAAATTCTTCAATCAGGGAAGGTGTCGCAATGGAGATGAGTGTTCCTATGAACATCGTCGTTATGGTGAAGGTTGGCCAGGAGGAGGACCAACTGAGCCAAAGAACAGCCAAAAAGCTGGAGACGAGGATGGGGACATTGGTGGCCCGCCAACTGACGAAGGTGCAGTGGATGAGGCGCAGCAGGAGCGGGAGGATTCGGCCTTCCGTGCCCAGTACAATTATGGCAAAGGGACATCAAAAGGTGAGCCTACGTTGGGTGAACCAAAAAAGCAGCTGTGTCTGTATTACAATCAAGGTGGTTGCAGGTTTGGGAGTTCGTGCAGGTATCTTCACGATGATGAAGCAGTATTGGAAGGGACTTGGGAGCCCGGCAAGGCTTGGGACAATGCTTCCAGGAAGGCGCTACGGGACGCAGGGTTCCACCATTGCTGTTTCGATTATTACCTCACAGATTTTTCTACGCCATCCTCGTGGAGTCCATTGCTCCCACCTTCACCATCCTGTTGCCCAGTCTCTTCGCCAGAAATTTGTCCTGCTCCCTCTAGCACCGTCTCCTGTCCAGCCACATCTTGCCCAGGTAGAACTTGAGCGCTTTCAGATACATTCACCTGTCCAGCAACGCCTTGCCCAGGTAAAACCTCATCTGTGGAGCCCACCACCAGCGAACCATCACCAACAGAACCATCCACGGTCCCATTTGAGACTGCAACATTTTGGTTTGAAGATGTTGACACCGAAAAATCTTGGCGGGTCTCCCCCCGCGACGCTTTGTCGCGTTCTTCGCCAAGATCAATTGATTTTTGATGCTCTCCATTGGAGCTTGGAGAACCAGTAGGTGGAACATTGCCACATGTCTCAGTTCTCTGTAATTCCCTTTCACGTAGAAAGGTTTCCCACAGGTGTCGTGCGGTACTAGTCTCTTCCTCGCTTGAATCACCTGAGGACTCGGCAGAAGAGACCAAAGCCCCTGCCTGATCATCATCATCCACCACATCTGCCCATGCTCTGCTAAACCGATACGACAAACCACCACGAGGAGGCTGCAACGGCTTCGGCTTTTCCACCACCTCTGCAGGCCGCACACGCCGATTTGAAAAAGACCGCGGTACCTGTCGGACTTGTCGTCGATCCAGCAATGGTCGCCCTCTCTTTACAGGGTTTGACCTTGACCTGTAAACCTTTTTTGGTGGATTCACCGGCGGCATTCCAACCCCCACCAATTGCAGCTTCTGTACGCACAGCGGAGACCTCTGCGCAAGCGTCCAAGTGTCACGGTACTCGCCCTTGTCAAAAAGCGCTCGATAGGACCCTCGCGGCATCGCTTTTGTACCGGAACCTTCAGCTTCACGCACTTGAGAGAGGGTTCTCACCGCCTCTCTTCCAGCTTCATTGCTTCCAGAAGATTGTTGCAAACGTACAGATGCATCGGAAGGAACAGCCTTTTCCGGTGCCCCTGGGCGGTATCGGACACCACCCACCAGTTTCAGAATTTTGCAGGCTGTAACCTTGTTGATCCCTTCGTCGACCAAATCTTCCACAAAGATGTACTCCTGCAGGTCCGACACGCTGGTCACACCAAGTGTAATCATTACCTCACTTACATGAGGGGTATACACCCAAAGGTGTTTGTTGCGAGCCATCCAATTTTCTATTGGCTCGTCTGGATTTTGAAGCAGCGCATCAGTGGACTCTGCCACCGAATTCTTTTGTACATCATCTTCTGCTCCATCCAGAGTATCCACTTCACCTTCTTTTTGTGACACATTGGTCATTTGCAACGCTTGTGGCGCTGAGGAAGATGAAGATTCAGCTCCCCCACTTGCAGGTGGTTGAAAAGTACCCCTGACCGAAATCTCCAATCCTCTCTCGTGTTGAAACCGGACCTCATTGGCCACATTTGCCAAATATTTCAGCTGGGTCAGTCGCTCATTTGTCATCTCGTCGTGGGAAAATCTGCAAGTATTGAACCGCTTACGGCACTGTCCTCCTGTCTGTATGGTGCAAAAAAGCCATGAGCAACTATGGACCAGAGGTCTGCTAAATCGGATCTATTGGAAAGTTGCCGAGGGTAGGATACCCGTTGGACAGAAGGATTGTCCGAAAGGATCCAATAAGATGGATCGAAATTTGGTTATAAGTGTATCTTCGGACGGCGCGAGTGAACAAGAGTTGAGTCTGGAGATGGTGGACAATGCTGGCTTTTCAATGGGAGATGGTGCAGTATTGCAGGTGTATGACCCACGAACGTTGATACAGTCACCAATGACCGAGTGGGTTGTGCGTCGTGGTTTGGCCGATCGTGCCATATGGCCCGCAATAGCGGCTTCAGCGCGGAAGATATGTGCTGAAATGATTCAAGTGGACGAATTGAATGCCCAGTTGGAGACTGGGAGACTCCTTATTCAAAGGAGAGATGAAGGACATTATGGTGAATTTCATCATTCGTTCCATGGTGCTCCGTGTTTGCCAGCGGTGGGAAATTATCCTCTATCGGTGATGGGTGTATTGCTATCTCCTGGCCTGGAAAGGGAATTCAGAAATACTGAAAAGTTTGGAACTGCCATGGAGGCAATAGCCTACGATTGGAGCCGTATTCCAGGCATGGAAGTTCACGTTGGACTTATGGCCAGGGTAGCAGGACTGGTTCATCCGTTCCTTACTCTAGGAGGTCAAGGGATGGTGGTGAACTCAGAATTTATCTGGCAGCGCGGAAGGGATCAATTGATGGAATTTCTTCAGGCGGCGACGTGTGCTGATGAGTTGGAAGAGCTCTGGAAGCGGATGGAAGATGATGAGGATGCAGAAGTGGATCCTTCAGGGATGGTGCTGGAGATCTCTGGACAGCAAGAGGCGGTTCTTGGACAAGGGATCAATGAAATCCTTCTTCCTATAGAGGATGCTGGAAGTGAACTGACTGGTGATACTGGAGCTGATGGCAAAGCGCCAGAAATTGCCCCAGAAGAAGAAACGACCAGTGGTTCGTCAAGACTGTCTGGCACAAGAATGTTCTTGTGGTCGGTGTATTCTCGAGTTGCTTCCAACTGGGATTTTTCGATGCAAGACCGCACAACTGGGAGAATCTTTGACAGTACGAAAGGGTATCCTGGTGAAGGACCGAATGGTGGTGATGACTTGTTTTCCTCTAAGAGGAACTTACCCTGGATCTCGGAAGATTATCTCGATGGAGTGATGTTAAAAAAGATGGAAACGTCTTCAGAGATGAGTGTGTTGGATGGGTTTGTTCCGGAAAGTGAGGGACAGTTGGAAAAGGTAGAGGTGGAGAATGTAGCTGCCTCTAGAAATCTTATGGCTCTTTGGAAAAAGGGGTATAGAGCCGGGTTTAGGAGGTTGTGTCGTTCGAATGTATCTGGACTCAAGGTTGGAGTAACAAACCATCCAATCAAAAAGGTTCGGAAGATCGGCACTAGAAAAGCCCTCTTGAAAATGCTCAATATTTGTGGTTCCTCTCAGAATGGCTCAGGAGCTGGTGGGAAACCAATCATGAAGGTGATAGGACCAAGGCCAGGTTTTCCAGCTGTTCTTGATGCATCAAACATTGATAGCACCTTGGGTGAAGGGAGCAGTTCTCAGGTACATGACAATGTTCGTGTAGAGCAGAATCGCCCTATGGACCGGTACGAAGCGGAGCGTCTGGAGAAGAGGAAAAGAGGCATCTGCTATTGGTTCAGCAGGGGAAAAGATCGCTGCAAATTTGGTGAGAGTTGCAAATTCATCCATTCAAAGGATGATGTGGTGCTACAATCGTATTGGTGCAAATATTATGTGGCTGGGAGACACTGCTACGCTGCAGAGGACTGCAAGTTTTCGCACGACGCAACTGGTGTAAGGTGTATTCAGTTTGCTCAGTCTGGGAAATGCCGTCATGGGGACAGGTGCGTCTTCGAACATGGTGATCCGCTGGATGGGCCGAGGCCAAGGTCGCCGGCTACACCACCAAGGGAGCGTCCCGCGAAGGGCGATGGTGGAAGGAGGTTTTCTCCAGAAAGGGGAGACGATCTTGATGATGACATGGAATATGATGAGGAAACCCAAAAGAGCAACCTCATTATCGAAGCGGTGTCATACATGTCTGGTGGGAGGGACGACATCGACCGTTATGAAGGGGAGCCGATTTTTAAGCTCTTGAAGATAGCTGACGATGATCAGAAAAACTCAGAGTGGCTCTCGTGGACGGACAAGATGTTATCCGCGCTGGAGTTGTATGAAGTGGTTAGATCTGTGGATATTCCGCTGGAAGAGGTTGAGGAATGGGTGAATGGTTTAAGAATCTGGTACGAAAATGCTCAGCTGGATGGGGGAAGCGACACCAATGGTGGGACAAAAAGGCCTTTGGAAGAAAAGGTCGCTGATGAACCTACAGTTGAGGAGGAAGTACCAGAGGTCACAGAAGTGATCGTCGAGGTGGATGAGGAGCCAGAGAAGAGCCGAAAGAAGAGGAGGCTTGCTGCAACACATGATCCATACACCATGCTGGTTCCAAGGCCAAAAAAGAGGCCAATTGGCGCCACTCCGGTGGAAGCAAAAAAGGCAGCAGTTTCCGAGGTTGAAAAACCCTCGATTCAAAAAGGGGAGAAAGCTTCTCATCGAGTGCGATCAAAACCTGGCAGTTCTGCAAGTCGGCTACAAAAGAAGGAGAAGGCACTCAGTCCCAAGAAAAGGGACGCAGCACCAAATGAAGGAGGAGAGCCTGTGAATAGGGGACAAGCTTCTGGTTCGGTTTCCTCAGAATCAGTTACTGTCACGCCACAGGAGACCGCATCGTGCAAAGCGATAGAGGAAGCGCGACGAGAAGGATTGGTGTCCTCCATTCAGTGATGTTTGACTGATCCGGTGGTTCAAGTTCGAGATCTGGAGAGCATTTTGGTGCAGCTGCATAAAATCTGCGAAGCTGGTTGGGAGACGAACAAGTGACTGGTTTTCAAAGATGGGACGCGCGGTAGTTCCTTTTCCTGGTGTTGGTGACAATTTGCAGAATGGTGGGTGGAAAGACCAATGAGTCAAGGAAAAAGGAGTAAGGTTTGCTATTAAGGGTAGGGAAATCCCTGATAGTAGAGAGTGTACAGCACTTAGGGTAGTGAAGACCGCGATTCGTGGTGACGAAGGCTGAAAAGGTCTTCAAAGATGAGTGAATTATAGAGGGGAAAAGATCCTCATGGTATAATGAGTTCAGCCAATGCGTTGGTAAAAATCCGTCCTGGAAGACGTTAAACCACTATATGCATTTCAAGCAGCTGGCTGCTGCCGATAATGGCAGTTTTTGGCCTAGAATCTGCACCTCCATTTTGTGTCCTAGGAAATCCTAGGACAGGGGGAGTGCGGAGCTGCAGTTTGTGTTCAGGAATTGTGTTGAGGTTTAAGGAAAAAAAGGGTCAATGTGCCCGGTAATATTATTGGCTCAAGACTGGGCCATGCGCCTGGTAGCAAAAAGAAACCTCGTGTTTTTGGTGTTTGCTGGTTGGTTCAGGGTGAAACCTCTGGCGACTGTTAGGGTTGATTCCTTTCCCCTTTCGGTTGCCCCCGTATAGGGTTTAGAGTAGAAAACTCCAGAAAGTTGGAACGTGGTTGAAGGATGATTAGGGCTGGGATTCCCTTAGTATACCTTTTGGGGTATGGAGATAAGGATGTTCCTACTTTTTGGAGCTTACTGAAAACCCTAAACTCTAAGCCCTCGAAACCCTACATCTCTAAACCCAAACCCGCCCAAACATCCCAAAAGGGAGCCTCAGAACTCCCCAAATCTCCCACAACCCTAGATCCTAAACCCGTACTACCCGCTTCAACAGCCTTGAGGGGCGTGGCCAAGGGCGCGTTGTCCTGCGCTGCTCTGGGGACTTGAGTCTTCAAGAAGGGGGGCGGACGGAACCGGCGGTTGAGGGCTTGAGGGCTTTGAGAGGGTATTGGTGTTTTGGGTTGTGAGGGTAGGGTTTCCGGGGGTTGGAGGGGATGGCATGGCGATCAGAGTCCTACAAAAAGTCCCTTGATGCAGGGTCTTCAAGCAACCCTAGCACTCTGCAACCCCTACACACTATGCAGGGTCTAGCGCAAGAACCCCCCAAACCCACCAAAAACAAATAGACCTACTTTTGTAGGTCGCGAAAGCGCTTAGGCCTTCAATCCCCTCCCAAGAGAGGCGGAACTTGGGTGCCTGGAAATCCCAGACGCCCTCAAAAGGCTTGGCCACCTCGGGGTGGGTGGGAGGTGGGGTTAGGGTTTAGGGTTTAGGGTTTAGGCTTTAGGGTTTGGGGTTTGGGGTTTGGGGTTTGGGGTTTGGGGTTTGGGGTTTGGGGTTTGGGGTTTGGGGTTTGGGGTTTGGGGTTTAGGGGTTTAGGGGTTAGGGCTAGGGTTATGGGGGCGGGGGGCAAGTCGGAGGGGGGGAGGTCTGGGGGCCCCCAAGCCGGGTTCACCCTGGGCCTGGTACCCTAAGGCCCTAAACCCCCTAAACCCCGAACCCTAAACATTTGTTGGAGCCTCTAAACAAACTTGAAGCCCTAGAGTTCAGAGGGGGCAGGGAGGAGAGTTTGGTTTAGGGTTTTGGGCTTGTAGAGCTCAGGGCCTGAGGAATTGCCCCTCTAAACTTTTGGAACCCCGAAGCCCTGTGAAGCTCAAACTGACGAACGTTCCTTCAACAGTTTGCAACCCTCAAACAACCCTCTTAACCCTGCACCCCCCCCCCAACCCCAAAACCCTCCATACCAACCCTACACCCCAACCCTAACCCCAAAGCCCTAAACCCCAAACCCTAAACCCCAAACTCAAAACCCCAAACCCCAAACCCTAAACCCCAAACCTAAACCCCAAACCCTCAAGCGCGCCTCCCTTCGCAGCCCCTCCGGGGCGCCCCGGGTGAGGATGGAGAGGGCCTCGCTGGGTTTGAGGGTTCCTTGATTCCGCCCTCAAGACCCTATTCAGGGTTTAGGGTTTAGGTCCTAATTTAGGTTGTAGAGCTTTCGAGCCCTTGGCCCTGCGCTCTACAGACTCTACAAGACTCCCCCAAACCTGCCCCCTCTAAACCCTAAACCCTAAACCCTAAACCCTAAGCCCCGTCTAAACCCTTGGGTTTAGGGTTTGCAGCCCAGGGTGGGCTCTCGACCCTGGACAAAAGAAAGCCCAGGGCGTAGGGTTTTAGGGATCTAGAGGTACCCAACAAAGGCTTGTTGAGGGTTTAGGGGGTTTGGGGGTGTTGGGTTTAGCCATAATTCAGCACCACGCCCAACATCACGATTCCCAGGCCCTAAGCCCCTCAAGTTTAGGGTTTAGGGTTTCGGGTTTCGGGTTTAGGGTTTAGGGTTTAGGGTTTCAGGTCACTGCCGGCCCAGGCCTTCACCAGCTCTCGCATGTAGCGGTGCCTGAAGGGCTCCCCACACACGTCTGCGACTTTCCATGGGTTTTTGGCGGTTAGGGGATACATAACCATAATAATAATAATAAGAAGAAGAAGAAGAATACTAATTTTAATAATAATAATAATAATAATAATAATAACCTGATAACGAGAAGAAGAAGAGTAACAATAGTCACAGTAGTAGTCATAAATAAGAACAAGAACTATAACAATAAATCGCGATGAGCATCAGTCCGAAGCCCTAGACCTCAAAGTCTCTCCCCATACTTCCCCCCCCCCCCCCCCCCGAAACCCCCCCCCCCCCCCCCCCCGCCACCGCCACAGCCACAGGGTGCAGGAGTGATAGGGGGAGAAAACCATCTTTCGTAGTGTAGGTGAAGTGGAAGGAACCCGTGTTCCGGTGGAAGGCTTCTGCAGGCTGTTGAGGAGCTTCGGGGGAATCTGGGAATCTGGGCTCTTCTGCCCGGACTCGGAAGTCCCCAAGCAGGGCTAAGGTAAAGTTACTTCATTCTGCTTGCGAAGCGCTGCTGGGAGAACCTCTCACACTGAGTTAGGGGCTCTGGGTTTGCCCCACTCACCCCCCGAGACCCTGCAAGCGAACCCTACACCCCAAAACCTCTAACCCTAAACCCCAAAACCTCTAACCCTAAACCTTGAACCCTAAACCCTAAACCCTAAACCCTAAACCCTAAACCCTAAACCCTGAACCCCAAAGACCTCTAACCCCTCAACCGCCCCCAAGTGCCGACTTAGGTTCAGCTGGAGATCGGTCGGGAGGTTGTTGTGGTCCAGGAGGGCCTTCACCTGCAACGAAGAGCTTTGAGGTGCAGGGGTTTAGGGTTTAGGGTTTAGGGTTTAGGGTTTAGGGTTTAGGGTTTAGGGCTTAGTGTTTAGGGTTTTGGGGTTTAGGGTTTTGGGGTTTAGGGCTTGGGGAGCTCTGCAGGTTTGTTGCAGCTTTTTCGGGTTAAGGTTTAGGGCTTCGAGCTTAAGGCTTGGGAATGCACACCTCTCAGGCCCTAGCAGTCCTGCATTTTACAAAGGAGTTTAGGAATTAGGAATTAGAATTAGGGCTGAGGGTTGAGGGTTGAGGGTAGAGGGCTTAGGGTTGAGGCTTTGAGGGTTAGGGTTTGAGGTCCTATCTCGGAAAGCTTTCCAGGCTCCAATGCCCTCCCCCCCCCACCCGCCTGTGCAGCCGCCTGCCTGGTGTAGTCCTGGAGACGCCGGAGGCCATCTGGCCTGGACTAAGGATGGTTGTTTAGGGTTTAGGACTTAGGGTTTAGGGCTTAGGCTGGTTTAGGGTTTAGGATTTAGCATTTAGGATTTAGGATTTAGGATTCCGGGCTTGGGTTTAAGGGCTGAGGGAAGGTAGTTAGGGCTTAGGCTTACGGTTTAGAGTGCAGGGCGTGGGGTTTAGATTTGGGCCTGGACTGAGGGGCGTTTAGGATCCAAACTTGACTTCATAACGACATCCGGTTGAGAAATCTTTAGATTGAACCCTAAACCCTAAACCCTTAAACCCCTAAACCCCTAAACCCTAAAACATAATGGAAGCAAAGGAACCGGAAACGCAAGCGAGCCGTGAAGATCGCAATCTCACGATGCACTCACACCTACCAGTAAATACCCGCATACGGGAGTTTTCGAAGTCAGGGGTACCTTATTGAGGTCCTTGTTGTAAGGGAATCCTGCTATTTGGGGGGGACTGTATTAGGAGCCGCTTAAAGTCGCAAGCCCCAATGTCTTTGCCAAGCCATGCTCCAAACACAGAGTTTCCAGTGTGACAGACGGTGCTGCAGCGCAAAGTGCATCGAGGAGCTCCCCATCAGGCAAGACCACGCGAAGGGAACCTTCAAAACTTCTGCCCTGCCCACCGCTCAACCGAAGTGCCAGCTGTCGAGACGTCTCCACTGCCAGGTCAGATCTGTGGCCCCGAACACGCAGCAGCTCAACGCCGTCCAAACCCAAACAGATCAGAATGATGGCATCGCCTTCGCCAATAAACTGCGCCTGAACAACACGATGTTGACTAGGGCTTCGTGCCGAATCGACGTAGCGAAGAGTAGGGGTCGAAAAGCTCAACCACTCACTCCAGCTCTGCAAAGATGGAATGCTGACTTGTCCCAAGGAGTTGTGTCCACAAGCTATGACGTAGCCATCACTTCGAAGAAGCACGGTGTGCAAACCACCTGCAGAAACTTGGGTGTAGAACAAACCTGCAGGTAAAGGTGGAAATTCGGATTGACCCCAAGAATTGCAGCCGCAGGCAACAGCACAGCCATCACTTCTGAGAAGGACGGTGTGGCGAAGACCTGCAGAGATCTGTTCATATGAGACGCCCTCCTCCAAAGGTGGAATCTCGCATTGCCTGTTGAAATTGCTTCCGCAAGCCACGGCACGTCCATCACTTCGGAGAAGCACTGTATGGAAAAGATTTGCAGAAACTTGAGTGTAAGACACCTCCCCAGGTAAAGAGGGAATCTCGCACCGCCCGAAGTGATTGTTGCCGCTAGCCACTGCACTGCCATCACTTCGAATCAAGACTGTACTAAGTTCCGCGGCAGAAACTTGTGTGTAAGACACACCCTCAGGTAGGAGTGGAATATCACACTGCCCATGAGAATCGCTTCCGCAAGCAAGGGCGCTGCCGTCACTTCGGAGAAGCATTGAATGAACTTTCCCTGCAGAAACTTGGGTGTACGACAAACCCCCAGGTAAAGGTGGAATATCGCACTGCCTCGCGCGATTGCTGCCACAAGCAACTGCGCTGCCATCACTTCGCAGAAGGATTGTATGATCAAACCCTGCAGAAACTTGGATGTACGACAACCCCTCAGGCAAAGGTGGGATATCACACTGCCTCTCCCGATTGTTTCCGCACGCAACAGCGCTGCCATCACTTCGGAGAAGGACTGTATGATAGCTACCGGCAGAAGCCATCGAAAACGCGTTTGCAGTCGTGAGCAACGGGTTTCTGTCCGCTTGAATCTCACAGTAGCGGTTGCCAATTAAACAACACAACTCCCTGGCCATCTGCATGCCAAACAGTCAAACACACGCCGATGATTCTGTGGAGAACTTTTGAAGACTCACTCCTCTGATCCTCCTTAACCACCAGTACGGGTTCCAGCTGCAGTTAAGCCCTAAGGTCCTAGGCCCCGAACTGTTTCGGGAGCTTTGGGGATATTTAGACAACTAGGGACTTGGGCAGGCCTCCCCTTCCCAGGTTTAGGGTTTAGGGTTTAGGGTTTAGGGTTTAGGGTTTAGGGTTTAGGGTTTAGGGTTTAGGGTTTAGGGTTTAAGGTTGAGGGCTCAAAAACTAGAATCTGCATTTTGCTCAAGTCAGGCAACAACTGCCCTGGGCTTGGTGAGAGCTGACCACCGAACGAAAGGGAACCCAGCGCAGCACATGCACATCTTCCGAATGACCTCGCAAATCACACACAACTTCAACACCCTGAGAACCCTGAAGCCCTAAAAACCCTTCTAAACATAATGAAGGGCCCTAAACAAGAGTCAAAAGCCCTAGGAACTTAAAAAGCCCTAAACCCCAAACCCTAAACCCTAAACGCCCTAAACGCCCTAAACGCCCTAAACGCCCTAAACGCCCTAAACGCCCTAAACGCCCTAAACGCCCTAAACGCCCTAAACGCCCTAAACGCCCTAAACGCCCTAAACGCCCTAAACGCCCTAAACGCCCTAAACGCCCTAAACGCCCTAAACGCCCTAAACCCTAAACCGGGTCCAGGGTTTAAAGGGTTGAACCCTTAAACCGGAGTTTGAGAGCACCCCGAAACACCTGTGGGCGCTTGGGCTCCGGACGCTTCGGTCTCCATGCAGCCCGCAACCGGGCCCAAGAACGTGTTTGTTAAAGGCTGCTTGGCGGGTTTCGGGTTTATAGGGTTCAGGGCTTCGGGTCAAGGGGTGGGGTTTAGGGTTTAGGGTTTAGGGTCAAGGGTTTGGGGTTTAGGGTTTAGGGTTTAGGGTTTGGTGTTTAGGTCTTAGGGGGGCTTTTGCTCGGCTTTTCAGGCGTCAAGGCCTGGTCTCTTTTGAAGTGGGCTTTAGGTGTTGGTGCTTCTCACACACTCCAACTCTGACATGCAAAAACTCTGAGTTCGAGAAGGCCAATATTTCTAAACTCTCAACTCTCAACCCTTAACCATAACAACTTGGCCGTGTGGGAGAGCAGGCTCACAAACAAGGGTGCGCAAGTGACACATTGTGTACAGCGGCGATCCACCGTTTCCGGGCGTGCACGACGCACTCCGCAACAAGATGTGATAGAGGTTGTGTTGGGCACGGGCCCAACTTTGTCGTTCAATCCCAGCGCATTCTATGTCACAGTTCTTTCTAGGTGAAGAAGGAAGAGTCAAATAAGAGCCGTGCCACAGGCTGATAAAGACCTTCCCAAAGAATTTAGCGAAGTTGCGCATCAAGACGATCTTTGGAATCTCCACCTGTATGGACCGCCCCTCAACCCTAAATGCTAAAGGCCCCCTGTCAGCCGGGCCCGAATCCCAGAAGCAGGCTCCCTACACACCAAACGCACTACACTGCGCCCCCGCTGAGACGCCAGTTTACTAGGAACGGCAGCTCGATGCCACAGGCTGAGGCGGGGGGGGGGGGAGGGGCGAAGATGCGTGGAGTATGGTGCGAAGCTCACGGCTAGTGAGCTACAAGGCACACAGCAGGCAATCGGCAGCTCTTCGCCGCAACAGCGGCCGCGGCGATGAGCTGCATGGTATGCAAAAACGCTGATCTCGCACAAGGACACCCGTCCAATCCCCCAGTTTGAAGATCGAGCAATCTGGTTCTGGCCTCCACCCGGTTTGCAGAAAATATGTGGCTGCAGGAGATCACATGCTGAAAGAAGCATACCCTTTATTGTGAATTTCTGCTCGCCTTTTGGAAACAACCCGAGACGGCGCGCGTTGTCTCCAAGACGCATCCAAAGACACAACCTCAAGCTCTGAACCATAAACCCTAAACTCTCAAGCCCCTCTTACGCCCTTAACCCCACGTGTCTCTTGCCGCGGCTCTGACCGTCACATGAGCAGACTTAGCTGCTTCAAAACTCTGCCGGAACTCGCGAGAATGTGTGAGCACCACACTTCCTTGTCTTCAGGGCCGGCTGATCTCTGCGCCTTGACGTATATCGCACACTGGTGACACCTCTGTCCGAAAGCTAAAGTCCAGACTAAAAAAGCAGCAAGCAGGGCGAGTTCCAGGCAGCAAAAGAAGACCGCGGTATTATGTTCAGGCGAAATTCTGGACTCAAAAATGGCGGCGAGGCGTCGTAGCGCCTGCCTTCGCCCACGGAGCTCCGCGAGCGGCTTCCAGAAATCCCTGCTGCCCGGCAGATGCATCCCTGACAGCACCCTCTTTTTAGCTAAACGCTGCACTTGTGCAATTGAACCCGACAGCCTCCAGTGAGCGAAACAGCTAGACGCGCATACTCCACTTCAGGGCCATGGCTTAATTCAGAAATGCCGGCCGGTTTACGATGCGATGCAGCGTTTGCCATCTTCCACAGAAGAGAGAAACCAACTGGAGCACAACAAAGATGAACCGCGGTTTGAACGCAAGTCGCTGTCAGACCCAGCGTTGCCAACCAACTTGCTGAACCTTCCAAGCTTAAGCACCCTACACGGAACTAAGGTGGTGCGAAACATCGCATGCATCATGCTCTGCCTCGGACGCCTCGAGCAATCGCGGTCAGGGCTGAGCAGTTCCAGGGGTTTGCTTACAGAACCCGCCCGCATCATCAAGACAAGCTTCCTGGCTCTTGGCAGGGAACTTTTGAATGAAGGTTCTCCATCCCCTTCGTGGGTTAGTACAAGGTGCCTACTTTCGTACGTCCCTGCCAAGAGCCAGCGCGCGAAAACGGTGAAATAATCTACAAAAAACTCACGGGCGCGACGGTGGCACACCCCTCGAGGCTGCTTCTTGATGCTTCTTGACATCGTGAGCTTCGAAGTCGATGCAAGGGTGGTCGTTTCTGAGGGTTCCCGGAACAAGTGCAAGTACATTGAGCTTGGAAGGGGCGACGCACGAAAGTATGCGACTCTAAGCTTCAGAGGCCTTTCAAAGGGCAAGGTGCAGGGTTTTTTGGGCCAGCCGTTGGTTCAGGCTATGCCGTTAGCTGCTGCCTTGGCAGTTGGGCCTACCTTAGAGGTTGCTTGAAGGTTTTTCGTCCAATGCACAGAGTCGTGCCACATCCACCATGGCCCGCATCATTTTGCAGGAGCCGTCGGCCCGTTTGACTTTCTGCCTTCGAGACGATCTCCGATCAGCCTACTGGCACATGCCACGGAACCGTCACATTCCCACTTGATTACTGCTGCGGAGGTACCCGCTTGAGAATTAGGCTAACCGGGTGAACTGCAACAAGAACAACACACAAGACTTCCTCCACTTGCGCTCACCACAGTCCGCCTCAACTAAATGCACAATCAAAAAGTCGAACACCAGGCGGATCAATGAGCTGGTCGTTCGAATAAGCCCTTACTGGGCCACATGCATCCGACCGGGGGCAGAAGGAGAACCCTTTTTGGCAACAGCCCCCTGCGCCGACCGGAACAGACTATCTACGCGAAGCCCCCATATCCACACCATCAGAGACGCTGCCTCGCGATGAGGGACGGAGAGGCAGATCCCATGCTGCTGCCTTTTCTTTAAACATTTCGGCGAGCTCTCGGAGCTCCAGCCTAGAGCCACTCCCAAGTCCCGAGCACGCCCCCATGGTTGTAGTGGCGAGGGTCGAAAAAGGCCCCGTAAAAGGTTTAGGGGCCCTTTAGGGTAGATGGGCGTGCAGGGCCGAACTTGGGGTACCTTAAGAAGAACCTGGGAGGAAGTCTTCCGTCGAAAGACGCTTTGACAGAAGGGAGTGTGACAACTCCCCACAAGTGTTCCGGCCCCTGCAGTGACGAGCGCTAGCGACAAAAAGACTTCAGGAACCAAGATTAAGGCCCAAATTGTGGTGCAACCTTATAAGATGCAGTCGAGAACGGGATACACTGAAACCCACAACCATGACCGGCAATAAGAGAGTTTTTTTCATCAACCATTCGAACCAAATTCAGACATCTATCTCTGGCACTGCCTGGACAAGAGCGGCTGAAGGTGCTCTTGTCTACATGATTGGAAGGAAAGAACTCCCAACTCCCCGGAAACCCGAACGGCCACCTTTTGAGAACTTCTCTCACACGACTCCGCATCCGTATGGGTTCCGCAGAGTCTGTTGGAGAATTCTACATGCACGCCATCACTCATCCTGTGTCGTCCCTCCAGGTCGGCCCTGGGGAATGAATCTGTGGAAATCTGGCAGCGCTGGAACAGCCACAAGCAACATCACGAAGCAAATGCTCTGCCTGGCGCAAGGTCTGCAGCTCTGCACGTGCTGCCTGCACAAAGCCTGAATGCGGGAGCTTCAAACTATTCTGCTTTAACCGCAGTTTCTTCTTCTCTGTCTCCCTCTCGCGAATGCCCTCCCTCCGCTCCCTCCGCTCCCTCCGACTTCTTTCCGTGCATTCCAAGGCTCCGGGTCGGAACCTCTCCCCCGAGATCATGCCCAGGATCGCGGCGACGCTCATCCGGCTCAGCAAGGCCTCTCAAGCCCGCCGGAGCTATGGCTCTCAGGGCTGTTTTGGCTGTGGGGGCGTTGGAGTTGGGTCTCAAGCATGACATGGGGTTTCAATGGGTTTCATGGGGGCTGACACGGGGGGTACTCTGTATGGGAAGCAAGCCTAAAGTGCTCGACATGGTGCCCCGTCACATCCGAACACAGCCTACAAACGTCCTAAGCGTCCGTCCCAGGTGTCAGCTTTGGTTGGAGCCTATGCAGGGTGGTACAAAAAATTCGTCCGCCCGAGTCCTACAGCCAGTGCAGGCCTGCATCTGCCGTCGCTGGCTTGGCTGAAGCACTTCCGGCTCGAGGCCCTGGCTGGCCGCCGGGCCCTGCAGGCGTTGCATCTCAAACTCGATGAGTTCCAGGGCGTCTGCCAGTTGAGGCTGGCCCTTGCGGATCAAGATCGGGTGTAGCAAGTACAGAACCTCAAGCGGGCTCAGTTTCTGGAAAAGCCCGCGCTGCTTCTTGTCGAACTTTGCCGGTGCATCGTGTGTCCCGTGGCAGTAGCAGCAATCTGCCCCCAACTGGCAATGCCCCTTCCCGAAGTGCACGCACGGACGCGCGCAAAACTCCGGGTGGCCGAGGCTCCCAAGGTGTTGAGGAACTGGCGGCACTGGCGGAGGATCAGCCAAAACAGCCGGAACAGCCGGAACGGCCGGCGCGGCCAGAATGCTGGTGGCGTGTGGCTCGCTATGAGCCAGGGGTGTTGGGACAATGGCATCGTTCTCGTTCGATGGCGCTCCTCCCAGGACCAGCTCAACTAGCAGAAAAAATTAGGAGCAGCCTCTTGCGGCAAGGCTTTGAAAACCCCAGCGTGTCCTGAACCAGGAGCTGTTGCCGGGAAACGTTGGCGGGCCCACCTGCCAGGCAGAAAGTTGGCGGCTGGTCTGAGCAAAGATCTACCAAGATCTCCTGCCTCTGCCTCAGTCTGTGATTGAACTCCTCCATATCGGCCTGCAAGCAGGGTGCTCCAAACCGTGAGCTGCAAGGAGATGACTGCAGAGTTCAGCGCAGACACCCCAGAAGCCCCCAGAAGCCCCGTGTCCCGGTTCCGCCTTGTACTTGGCCGCTTCCTCATCTGGCAGGCTCGCGAGCTCAGGCGTGCTCGCGGCCCGCCGCAACGCCGCTCTTGAGTGCGGCCCTTCTTCTCCGGGTTCCTGCGATCGGGGGAGACACCCAGAGGAAAGAGGACTGTTTAACTTTGGAGCACGGCTCGCCACCTGGCAACATGCCCTCGCCTGCAAAAGAAGGCCTTCAAACACATGCCTGTGGACCTCTGTGCAGGAACCGCTGTCCAGGACATCAAGGAACGTGAAGCGGTACACAATTTCCATGACTCTGCTTGTCCTGGCCGCAAGGACAAGGCTCTGCAAACCACATCCTCAACCCTGAATCCCCTCTCAACCCTTGCAAACACTCACAACCATCGAGTTGCTCTTCAGGTTCTGTTCTGCGGAAAGTGTGCCTGCTGCTTTGTGGAACTTTCGGCAGACCGTTCAAAACCTGAGAAATCTCGAAGAATCTCGCAGTCCTGCTACGTCTGAAGTCAACACTGCCCCAATCCATGCAATCCGCGCAATCCATGCAATCCATGCAATCCATGCTATGGTGCGTCACATACTCCTTCATCATTGAGGTAGCGAGCTGGGGGTGACTGACGCTCTGCAATCCCATCTCTTGCCAGCCTTGACCAGCAAAAAGTTGCCCCACGGGGCGGAACGCCCAGGTTCAAACGCTCACGTCTGCAGAGCCGAGAAAGCGCAGCACGTGGGGTCTGGGGTCATCGGCGACAGGGCTTAGGGTTCACACTGGACAGGATCTACATGGCGAGTCGGTCCAACGCGGACCCTGTAAAATTTCGCATAGAACAATGGTGGAATTGCTTCAGTTGTGCAAAACGATCAAGCAGGCTTCTCAAGCAACTTCAGAGTTGGATTCTCTTCTCAAAGCCCAGCCAAGTGCTTCTCACACACTCCAACTCTGACATGCAAAAACTCTGAGTTCGAGAAGGGCCAATATTTCCAAACTCCTTAACCATAACAATTTCAGGCTCACAAGCAAGGGTGGGCAAGTGACACATCGTGTACAGCGGCGATCCACCGTTTCCGGGCGTGCACGACGCACTCCGCAACAAGATGTGATAGAGGTTGTGTTGGGCACGGGCCCAACTTTGTCGTTCAACCCCAGCGCATTCCATGTCACACTTCTTGCTAGGTGAAGAAGGAAGAGTCAAATAAGAGCCATGCAACAGGCTGACAACAACCTTCCCAAAGACTGCAGCGAAATTGCGCATCAAGAGTATCTTTGGAATCTCCACCTGTATGGACCGCCCCTCAACCCTGAATGCTAAAGGCCCCCTGTCAGCCGGGCCAACCCGAGTCCCAGAAGGACTACCGAAAGCCCTCCGCAACAGGAGGACCATTCTAATCCCCCTAAACCCCCCGGGTTTAGGGTTTAGGGTTTAGGTTTAGGGTTTAGGGTTCATAGGGTATCCCCCCCAACCCCCTCAGCCCCCTCCCCGCTGTGGGAGCTGCCAATTTTTCGTGTTTAGGGGCATCTGCAGTTTGAAGAAGGAGTTTTCTGGTTCTGGCCTCCACCCGGTTTGCAGAAAATATGTAGCTGCAGGAGATTTCATGCTGATAGAAGCATACCCATTGTTGTGAATTTCTGCTCGCCTTTTGGAAACAACCCGAGACGGCGCGCGTTGTCTCCAAGACGCATCCAAAGACACAACCTCAAGCTCTGAACCATAAACCCTAAACTCTCCAGCCCCTCTAAGGCCCTTAACCCCAAGCCCCTCTAAGGCCCTTAACCCCACGTGTCTCTTGCCGCGGCCCTGACCGTCACACAAGCAGACTAAACTGCTTTAAAACTCTGCCGGAACTCGCGAGAATGTGTGAGTACCACACTTCCTGGTCTTCAGGGCCGGCTGATCTCTGCGCCTTGACGTAGATCGCGCACTGGAGACACCTCTGTTCGGAATCTAAAGTTCAGGCTCAAAAAAGCAGCCGATACCCGAGGAAACTGCAAGCAGGGCGAGTTCCGGGCAGCGAAGATCCCAGCGTGTTCAGGGTTCTGGGTTCAAAAATGGCGGCGAGGCGCGGTAGCGCCTTCGCCCACGGAGCTCCGCGGGCGGCTTCCAGAATTCCCTGCTGCCCGGCAGATGCATCCCTGACGGCACCCTCTTTTTTAGCTAAACGCTGCACTTTTGCAATTGAAACCGACAGCCTCCAGTAAGCGAAACAGCTAGACGCGCGTACTCCACTTCAGTGCCATGGCTTAATTCAGACATGCCGGCATGTTTACGACGCGATGCAGCGTTTGCCATCTTCCACCAGAAGAAAGAAACCAAACTAGAGCACAACAAAGATGAACCGCGGTTTGAACGCAAGTCGCTGTCAGACCCAGCGTTGCCAACCTTAAGCACCTTACACGGAACTAAGGTGGTGCGATGCATCATGCTCTGCCTCGGACGCCTCGAGCAATCGCAGTCAGGGCTGAGCAGTTTTGCAGAACCCGCCTGCATCATCGAGAAAAGCTTCCTGGTTCTTGGAATGGAGGTCCCCTTCCCAAGAACCAGTGCGGGAACGATGGAGGAAGAACCTACAAAAACCACGGGCGCGATGGTGGCACACCCGACCAGGTGCTCAAGTCTTGTGCTTATCTGAAGATGCCTGTCCGATGCGCAGAGTCGTGCCACATCCACCATGGCCCGCATCATTTTGCAGGAGCCGTCGGCCCGTTTGACTTTCTGCCTTCGAGACGATCTCCGATCAGCCTACTGGCACATGCCACGGAACCGTCACATGCCTGCTGCGGTTACTTGGTGCTGGCAGCGGTAGCTTGGGAAGAAAAAAACCCAAACCGCTTGAGAATTTGGCTCACCGGGTGAACTGGACTCATCCTGGACGCTCACCACAGCTCGCCTCAACTAAATGCGCAATCAAAAGAATCGAACGAAAAAGCGACTCAATGAAGCTGTGCTCTTGGAATCAGCCCTTGCGCGGGGCCACAAAGTATAGGGTCCTTGAGGGAAGGGGGTTCATGGGGGGCGTAAGTACCTGGTAAGTTACCTAGGGAACTTCTAGACCACCTCCCTTACGGACCCTATAAACACATGATGCGGGCACGGGGAGAACCACGTTTGGGAAAAGCCCCCTGCGCCGACCGGAACACGCTATCTACACGAAGCCCCCACATCCACACCATCAGAGACGCTGCGATGAGGGACGGAGAGGCAGATCCCATGGGCGGCTGCCTTTTTTTGGAATATCCGAGCTCTCGGAGAGCTCTGAGAGCCACTCCCAAGTCCCGAGCACGCCCCTTGTTCTGAGTGGTGCTCTATGTCTAGGGGCCCGGTTAAAGGTGAACGGCTTAGGGGGGGCCCAAAGGGTTTCTGGGCGTATTGGGCCGAGCTGCCATGGTACCTTGAGAACCTGGGAGGAAGCCCTCCGATTCGAAAGCCGTTTTGACAGCAGGGAGTGTTAAACCTCCCCGTAAGCGCTCAGGCCCCCTGCAGTGACCAGCACTAGCGGAACAAAAGACTTCTGGAACCCAGATGAAAGGCCCAAATTGTTTGGGGCGAGAACGCGACCCAAACTCATGACACCACTCTCTGGCACTGCATGGAACAAGAACAGCCGAAGCTGCTCTTCTTTGAATGTTTGGAAGGAAAGGAAGAACCCCCAATCTCCTTGGAAACCCGAACGGCCACCTTTTGAGAACTTCTCTTTTCTTGGACTCGTTCTACAGCTCTCACACAACTCCACGCATCCGTACGGGTTCCGCAAAGGTCTGTTGGAGGTTTCTGTGCGTACGCCATCACTCATCTGTGTCGTCCCTCGACTCCAGGTCATCCCTGGGCGAATGAATCTCTGGAAACTTGCCAGCGCTGGAACAGCCACAAGCAACATCACGAAGCAAATGCTCTGCCTGGCGCAAGGTCTGCAGCTCTGCACGTGCTGCCTGCACAAAGCCTGAACGCGGGAGCTTCAAACTATTCTGCTTTTAACCGCAGTTTCTTCTTCTCTGTCTCCCTCTCGCGAATGCCCTCCCTCCGCTCCCTCCGCTCCCTCCGACTTCCTTCCGTGCATTCCAAGGCTCCGGGTCGGAACCTCTCCCCCGAGATCATGCCCAGGATCGCGGCGACGCTCATCCGGCTCAGCAAGGCCTCCCAAGCCCGCCGGAGCTATGGCTCTCAAGGCTGTTCTTGCGTCTCAAGGGCTACGTGGGGTTACATGGGGTTACATGGGCATCAGTGCTGGCCTGCATCTGCCGTCGCTGGCTTGGCTGAAGCACTTCCGGCTCGAGGCCCTGGCTGGCCGCCGGGCCCTGCAGGCGTTGCATCTCAAACTCGATGAGTTCCAGGGCGTCTGCCAGTTCAGGCTGGCCCTTGCGGATCAAGATCGGGTGTAGCAAGTACAGAACCTCAAGCGGGCTCAGTTTCTGGAAAAGCCCGCGCTGCTTCTTGTCGAACTTTGCCGGTGCATCGTGGGTCCCGTGGCAGTAGCGGCAATCTGCCCCCAACTGGCAATGCCCCTTCCCGAAGTGCACGCACGGACGCACGCAAAACTCCGGGTGGCCGAGGCTCCCAAGGTGTTGAGGAACTGGCGGCACTGGCGGAGGATCAGCCAAAACAGCCGGAACAGCCGGAACGGCCGGCGCGGCCAGAACGGCCGGAACGCTGGCGGCGTTGGGCTCGTTATGAGCCAGAGGTGTTGGGACAAAGGCGTCGTTCTCGTTCGATAGCGCTCCTGCCAGGACCAGCTCGACTACCGGAAGAAATTAGGACAAGCCTCTTGCGGCAAGGCTTTCCTGAAAAACCCCAGCGTGTCCTGAACCGGGAGCTGTTGCCGGGGAACGTTGGGGACCCTGGTAGGCCCACCTGGCAGGCAGAAAGTTGGCGGCTGGTCTGAGCAAGGACCTATAAAGATCTCCTGCCTCTGCCTCAGTCTGTGATTGAACTCCTCCATATCGGCCTGCAAGCAGGGTGCTTCAACACAGACACCCCGGAAGAAGCCCCAGCGCCAGCATCGCCAGAAGCGCCGGCAGCCCCCAGAAGCCCCCAGAAGCCCCCGGAAGCCCCGAAACCCAGAACCGCAGGCCCGTCCCGGTTCCGCCTTGTACTTGGCCGCCTCCTCATCTGGCAGGCTCGCGAGCTCAGGCGTGCTCACGGCCCGCCGCAACGCCGCTCTTGAATGCGGTCCTTCTTCTTCGGGTTCCTGCGATCGGGGGAGAAGCCCAGAGGAAAGAGGAGTCGCCACCTAGCAGCATGCTTTCGCCTGCAAAAAAAGGCCTTCAAACACATGCCTTATCATGCCCTTGAACCTCTGTGCAGGAACCGCTGTCCAGGACATCAATGAACGTGAAGCGGTACACAATCTCCATGACTCTGCTTGTCCTGTCCGCAAGGATAAGGCTCTGCAAACCACCCCTCGCAACCCTTGCAAACACTCACAACCCTCTTTGGGGGTTTAGGATTTCAGGTTCTGTTCTGCGGAAAGTGCTCCTGCTGTTACTGCCGCTGTGGCTCCAACTCCGAGTACGACGTCGACGATGACTTCGAACACTAAATGCTGGTACCAGCTGTGCACATACGGGCACAGGGCAAAACCACGTTTGGGAGAAAACCCTGTGCCACGAGAACAGTGCGACTCGATGCGTTGATAAACAGTTCCTGCTACTCTCATGGTCTGAAGAAAAAACTGCCCGCCGTGTCACAAACTCCGACATCATGCTCCTGCTTCTTGCTGGGGTAACGAGCTTGGGGTGACAGACGCTCTGCAATCCCATCCCTTCCCAGCCTTGACCGACAAAAAGCTGCCGAGCGGGCAGAACACGCAGGACACTCAACTCACCCACGTCTGCAGAGCCGATAAGGCGTAGTACGGGTTGGGGTCTCCTGGGTTGTATGGCTTAGGGTTTAGGGGGCACGTCAGCATGTGCCGCCCATGCCATCACGACGGCTGTTTGCTGCTTTGCTCTACTATCTGCATACACATCCAGGGCAAACATGAGCTCAAACCGAACCAACATCACACGTTGGACATGATGCTCTTCGAAACCAGATGTGATAGCTGTTGGGCCTGTGCCCAACTTTGTCGTTCTAACTGGTACACTACGCGCTGTGCATCTCAATGGATTCCATGTCACGTATCCTGCTTCTACACATGACGCATTTTTTGGTGAAGGAGGAGTCGATAAGAGCCGTGCCAGAGGCTGAAAACAACTTCCAGAAGAAGGCAGCGAAAATTGCAGCTGTCGGACTGCCGGGGGGGCTGCCAGCCCCTCAGATCTCAGGGCTCACGTCTGCGGCAACTTCTCCTGGGAAGTCATCACTTTTCATGACACCATGCAGAGAAAAACGAATCGTAACTGCAGTAGCACACGAAAAGCCGAACAAAAACACTGCTAGCCATGCTATAAAGAGTCCCGAGCCAACTGAGTAGTTTTCATCATCGCCTGACTGGGACGTCATTGGACACATCAAAGTCGTGGGCTTGCCTGGGTTTGCCTGGGTACCCTAAACCCTAAACCCTAAACCCTTCACCTGGGTTTGGCCCTCTGGCCTCCCGCAAATCAGCGGAGCCGTTCAAACGCTGCGGAAATTCAACCCGGCTGCGCCTGGACAACGAGCACCCACATTCTTGCGCCGGCACTGTCTCACGCGGTTACTGTGCTATTCTAGGTCAATTCTAGGCTGCCTTAAGAACAAGGCTGACAGCATCGGACAACTTCCCGAATGGCCTCAAACCATCTGGCATCTGACAAAGGACATCAAACCCATAACGGTCCACTGAAAGCATGGTGGCTTTGGCAGCCGAGGGAAGACCTGCAAACGCCTTGGCCATGTCCAAAACTGCATCAGCATGATCCTCGTTGCAGTGCTCCACCGCGTTTTTGACGGCGTCCGCATCCGCAGCAACAGGATCAAACTCCGCAGATGCAAACTCCTGCCCGGCAACCCAAGACATCTCGCCAAAGCCACCAATGTACCGGATGGAGCTCACAGACATCTCGAAGCACAAGAAATCTTCGAAATGTACGTATGATGCATTGGGATGAACAGACAAAAACGCCTTCTTCGCGGCGTCTGTCTTCTCAACCTGCAATGCTTCCACCAGAAGTGCAGCTCGCGCAACAGCAAGGCGATCACCTTTGCCTTGGACTTCTGCAACCAGCACGCATGCCCGGGGGTTCTTCAAAAGATTTGCTGTATGTTCTGCCAACCTCGAAAGAAAGGTCACAATACGAGCGCCGCCCTCGGCGACAGAACGCGCTTCTGTTGCAAAGTTCACAATGCTTCCGTATGGCCAGCCAGTTTCATGATGCACTGTCGAGAGCGTGCCACTGCTGGTAGTGCGAAGCATCGTTCGAACCTTCTCTGCATGGGATAGCCTGCGCGCATTGTTCTCGAAATACGCTACAGCCGAACTTCCTTCCTGCTTCAGGGCATCTGGAACGGCATGTCCTTGACGGCGACTGCGCTTCAGATCAGCAGAGGCATCTGCGACACCAGCCATGACCAAACGGGCATTAGTGGGTGTGTGTGGCGCTGCCACATGCCGACAAAGAATCAGCAAACGGCGAGCGCAGCTGATTGAAACCATCGCTGGGAACCGATGAGCTCCTAATGCTATGTCAGAAAAGCAGATCTCTCGCCATTGCCGTGGCTACAACTCTTTTCATACTTCCGTTTAACTTTCATGGCACATGTTCTGCAAAATTATGTATTTGAGATCTGGCACTGAAATGCTCGGATGCAGAACGCTTCAAAATTTCAACCCAACATCTTCTTGAAATTTCAATGTCTGCAAAACTGCTGGATGAGGAAACACATGTTCTTTGCGGTTGCTGAGAAATGCTTGGAGCCTGTCCACTAAGGCCAAGTTTGGCAGAATCATGACATGGGCCGAACAGACACAGCTCAAGACGAGCAGCACCTATTGCAAACGCTACCAGATTGATGGTGGCCGTGTGTAGCGCGAGAGGTTGCATGGTCAACTCAGAACATGTGCGTACTTTTTGACTAGTTTGCGAGCCTATCCTACGATTTGCTTAAGAAGCCCCCCAAAAAAATTCCCATATTTCCATTTTACGGAAGAATAAGCATTCGTAGTATCGTGGACTTCTCCCAGCCAGCGCGTGGTCCGCCGGAACGGGGTGAGCAACCCTCAGTGTAATGGTCTCTGTGCACAGGCCCATGCACTCGCTGTTCAAAATGTCAAAAGAGGCTCTCAAACGACTCCAGCGAATGAACCGACTTGCTTGCAAGCAACAGGCTGATTGAGCGGATAGGAAATGCGATTTCCTTCTAGAAATCAGAGCGTGTTGCCGCGTTGCCAGCGAGCAACATTGACACTGCACGTTCGACCTGGCTTTGCATGCTGGGTTTAAACCCCCCCCCACTGTGATTACAGGTGGCTCTCGCTTCTCTCAACCTGCCCTCAGCCGGATGCATCGCACATGTTTTCCATGGTCCTGCAATCGTAACAGCATAACGCAAAATGACTACAAGGGGCCCCTTTGTTTTGGGCCACAAAAACATCGGAGCACACATATGCTTCGGAAGTGCCAAATCTGAAAACTTTTGAGACTCACGAGCACAGCTGCGTCGGCACATGACATGAGACATGACTGTAAAGCTTTTGGGCAAACAAACTATCCCACCACATAAAGTCTTCACAAGGAAAATACATGGTTGAGTGTCCCCATGCATGACATCGAAATCGTATCACCCCGCCAAAGGATGATCTGCCGTGCTACGCAAAGCATGCTTTCAGAACGATTCGGTGGGAGCTACTGCTATACATGCCCAGAGCGAAACAGCCAACAAGCCTCACATCAGCAAGTGCAATGCAACACTCGTTTTGTCCTTTACTGCCGAGGGCGGACGTACCGCACTCCAGGGCCGCCACCATTTTGGTGGGCTTTGTACAGGCCTACAGGCACCTCCTAACCTTTGACCTTTGGGCACCTTGCGAGCTCATGGCTCCAAGCGAGTTTGCTTGCCAGCTCCGCAAGCTGCAAGAACTTTCAACATCACACGGCTGTGATGTGCAAAGGAGAGGTTACCGGCCACATGCAGAATTTGCCAGTCTCTTAGAGATTTGAGTTTACTCCACTGCAATTCAAGAAAATTTGCACACAAGCTCAGGTACAGTGGTACCAGCCAGCGACTGCATCCACAAGAGACATCATGAGCATTTCAAGAAATTGCGTCTATCTAATTCTGCTTCATTAAAACACACATGCAACGAAAAGATGCGGGTCATCGTGATTGGGCTCATTTAAGTATCATCATGCGGCTCGGGCTCTGGAAGGATCTGAAGCATGGGATTTGGCAGTTGCTGGCCATGCACATGCAGAATGTGGTACATGGTGGCCAATCGTGCAATGTCCTGGCGACGTGTAAGCTCTCGAGTCCACAACTGTCACAAGTAACACATGTCATACTGACCAGGAAACTCAAACTGCAGCTGGCCATACGTCAGTCTACGAACCTGACGGGCCCTTCTAAGACCATCGCACTCACCAAGAAGATGAAAGCGGATTCCACTTCTTGGGGCAATCCATACATCAGCATCTTCCCTCACCCGAAGGATGTCATCATCCTGCAGCAATGCAGGCTGCTGCATGTTCGCTGTCTGACCAGCTGGAGTCACAGGAATAGCTGGAACATCTATAGCTGCGGCGTCACCAACCGGCTCTGAGTCTGGCTGCTCAGATTCAAGTTCAGATTCACTCGGTGTCACAGGCGGTGACCGACCGAGGATCTCTGCACGAGTTCGCTAAACCAAGACCACGCCTATCGTCAGAAAGCACATCAAGGTTTTCTGCAAGAGCAGGTGCTTCGGCTCGCAACAATGGCTGCTGAGCCTCTGCTGCTTCAAACCTAAACCTAAACCACAAAGACAAAGCTGATCCACGGGCTCGAATCCTCGTCAGTCGACACTGGCGAGTCAGGTACACATTGTGCTCGCACTTCATCCGCAGCCTTGTTGCGATGACCTGGACCAACAATGCAAGCAATTGCAACGCCTCGGCATTTCCACAATCTGTGCCCTCACAGCACGAAGAAACTTCTTTGCCTGCTCACGGCGCTACTGCTCCAAACTCAGTCGTCCCACAAGAGAAAATCCGTCATGCGAATCCCAAGGACGTGGCTCAAAGTGCGGATACGGGCCCCTCACAAAGACTTTGTAAACAAGTCAGTTGGATTTGTCAAGGTCGGCAGCGATGCTTTCTTCCATTTGAACAGGAAGTCCTGTCGCCGTCCACATCCCTGTCTGCCCATAATGCCGCGAGCTGCACTTGAATCTGTGAACAAATGCATGGACAAATCGGTGTGTAAGATGTGTTGAAGACACACGAAGGAAGATGCCGTCGCATGCTGCGCTCACGCATGCAATTTGTTCACTTTCGGCTTTCGCAGCTTTGGCTTCTTGAAAACGTGTGAACAACCATGCCGTCAAAAGGCAATGCATCCTGCAGGTGCTCTTTCTTGTCGATCGGTTCCCTGACCAATCAGCATCAAGCGAACACCGATAAAGTGTAAGTGTCATCGGACGATTGGCTAATGCTTACCCTCAGTTCGAAAGCAAGTGATGATTCTCATGGAAGAGGAAGCACAAGTGGGCATTAAATGACGTGCTCGCCATCATGTCCAACCCCCAAAGCAACGTTCCACAAGCGGAACCTTCCGTGGACACAGCTTGCACCCTTGACGATGTCAGATTGGCGACACAAAAGTGCATTGAGGCACTTCTGTCTGTGTCCAGCGATTATCCTGCAGCCCATTTTGGCATAAAGATGCTGAGCAGCATGTGTGGGAAGCAGACATCCGGTGAAGTGTATTCTTCAAGAAGTTGATCTCATCACCAGGTGCTTTAAGGTTTGCGATGTTGACGACGTTGACAGTCCGGATCCGCCTCCTCACAGGGTAGGCTTCTCTGAACTCATTCGGTCTGAATACACAAGGTTCCAGTTCACAGGGATAAAAGTCAAATCCAAACTTACTGCTGGGCACTCACGTTCTGACAGCCAACCAAGGACCATACAACGGACTCGCACCACAAGGTACAACTCCGCTGCGTGAAAACCGAAGGTCCCTCTGGTACCTTTTCTCTTAAAAGCACAAAACCAAACTGTCTCAACCAAGTGCGGACATGCTCTTTTTCACTCGTGGCCTTGAGCCAAAAGAAACCTTCCAGGTGTGTGTTTCAGGCAAAACCATCACCGAATCAGCTTCTTGGATCTGTAATCCGCCAGCATGTACATCGGAATCAAGACTATTAAGCAACTTCACACACATGCTCAATCTTTCGCACGATTTCCGGAATGCTTGGCGCTTTCACGGTTTGGTTTACCAACTGCGATCGGAAATATAGGCATTCAGCTCGTGATTTCAGGCAAAATTCCTTCGCCAACAATCTCAATGCCACAAAGCCAGACTGTTGATAAGTGCTTTCAACATACATTTGCAGAATCAGAGAACTCTTCTCATGACTTGCAAACGGCAGAATGTGCATCAATCGCGTCGAACGCTTCTGTTGTTCCACAGTAAGCCGATCCTGCTTCAGCATGGATTCATCTTGGTCTTCAACTGCATGCATCAACTCGTTGGGAAACACTTCAGAACCCAATCCGACCCAACTGGTCAACTTCTCCATCCAGGTCAGGGGCCAAGCGCTTCTGAAATGCGATTCTTCCATGACGAAAAGTCAATGGTCGGCAAACTGGGTAACCACTTGTCTGATCGGGCAACACATCCGTCCCAACAAGGAAAAGAAGGGCGACGAAGAAAAAGGAAAAGGCAAAGAAAAGAAACAAAAAGGCAAGCGTAAGTCCAGCAAAGTGAAAGACAATCTCAAAGCCAGAACAGGAAAGACTTGGAGTGCTGTGTGTGTCACGGAAAGGGACATTATGCCCCGATTATTGGGACAAGGATGGAGAAACGGCCAACAAGCCTGAATTCCCGAGTGCTAAGGTGAAAGCCAAGGCAAAAGGAAGTCCCAAAGAAGAAGGCTGAAAAAGAAAGCCTAAAGGCAAAGGAAAGGGCAAGAAGAAGACAGTTGTTGAAGTCTCCCAAGAGGGCAAGTCAAGTGAACCATCTGGTTGGAGGTGAATGGAACGAGCCTGAGTTAGAGGCCCAAGTGGAATCTGTGTTGCGACCTCCAGAAGACCTGCTGGTGAGGAAGAACTGGATCCTTCGGAGCCCTGATGAGGTAGACTGGTCGTGGGAAGCTGAGACGAGAGTCCGAATTGCTGAGTTGGAGCATCGGATCTCCACAGATCTCTCTCAGATAAGACCTTCTAATCCAGTTTAATCCCTGATGGGACCTCCAACAATGAGTCAGGTTAAGAGTCTAAGGATGGTGCAAGCCGATGGTGGTTGATCGACTCAAGCGTTGGCGGAAAAGATACTTGGATAAGTTCCAGATCTTGGATCGGAAGGCGTTGGGACCCAATGAGAGGAACTAGCAGCCAATGATGCTCCGGTGATCTTCGAGCGAGTCGCATTCAAGCTTTGTTGCCGATGTATGAAGGACAACAGTACCTGGTTTGATTTTGGTGTATGTGACTGGAGTTGTTGCAGATGTGGCACACAACATCTTGAGCACCAAACAAATGGTGAGAACTGGTTGGAAAGTTAATTACGAGAAAAGAATCTCGCTGCAATGGATGATGGCCGACAACCTATGGAGGTTGATCAGATGCAGTCAATGAAAACGATGACTGGTACTTTTTCCAAAGACCAGCCCACGGCTCCCAACATGAGGTACTGGTCATGACTGAAATGTCAACCAGGATGATTGGATGTCTGTTGGTTGGAACCAATGCCAACAATACCTCAAGCTGGATTCGCTACTGGATGAATGCTTTCGGGCTGGACATTACTGGTTCTGCTGTACTGTTACGAACAAATAGCGAGATAGCAGTAAGCGCACTGGTGTTGAAAGGGCAGTGAGAACACTCAAGGAGTTGTTCAGCACGGTAAGGTTGGATCTAAGAGCACAGAGCTTTGACCTAAAGGAAGCTCTAGCATTTAAGTATGGTCTGATTTACTGTGCTGCATGCACAATCACCATGCGCCTTTGATGGAAAGAAATCACCCCAGGAGTTGGTGCTACAGAGACCCCTCCATGAGTGTGGCTCTTCGTTGATAGAGACCACAGTTCGGACAACGCAAGCAACTCGCACAATACAAAACTCACGCTAATACGAAACACAACCGTCTGTGTCATTCAAGAACAAATCATAGATGTATTTTGTATGTATATATATATGTATCATATTTACGACAAGCACGTTGTAGGACTGTATTGCCATGTTAATATGCAAGATTATACGTTTAAAACCCATGCAAGCAACAAAATAGCAGCCATGCGATCAATAAACCCAACACTAGTTCCTTAACACTTGCAAATATCAGACAAATTCCACCAATATCCACTGATGTCAAAAATCAGAAGAATCATCATAAATTGCTATCAGGGGGTTATAGGGTTTAGGAGTTAGAGTGCTGTGAGAAATCTACGCAAGCGCGAGAAACGAAGCAAGCCATACCCTTCCCAACATCTGGACGGAAGTTGGGGACGGGTCTCGGCATCAGATTTGCGCAAACATGGCCCCAAGAACCCTTAATCTTCGCTTTGACAGCGAAAGACCCTCATGGTCTGCGGTATATTGCTTAAGGAACTTTGCAATGGAATCTTCCATTCGACTTCTGAAGCCCGCAACTCTGCGGGCGCGTTCCTAGAAACCCGCCTGGCCCAGCTCGTGGAGATGGTGATCTTGTCGCCATAGCCAACACCTGTTAGCTTTGCGACTCTCGCACTCGCACACGGCCGGCAAGGCATCGGGGGGGTTCAGGGCTTCCAAATACAGGGGCATTATGTGGGCGCTGTGTGCATTGAAGTCGATGTAATAACAGTGAAACATGGGTGAGATGTACGCTCACATGAAGAATGCGCGACATTCGCGCGATCTTTGCAAATGTCCGGGAATTGCTCCAGCACCACGTAGTTAGAGCAGCATCGGCAAGCTTTCAGAGCACTCTAAAAGGGGTTAAATGTGTGGTTGCCGCACATTGAACCAAGCAAGACATTTGCTGATACTCATCACTGGTGAGGACGTTTCAACCTACGAATGAAAAATCATTGATTCAGCCGGGTGGAATCATGCTTTCGGCACCTTCCAAGAGATGGATAGTTGGGAAGATTGAGCAAACGCCTGAATGTAAGAAGCTTCAAAAAGCGAACGTGTAGAAAGTCGAATTGCTGAGACACTGTAAGATTTCGGTGAAAAAGGACGTAATAAGCCCAGTAACCATACTAAAATAAGAGCACCCTTTTTGGGGGTTGGTTACTTTACTGGGCTACCAAGAAGACCATGGATGCGGGGAGCAATCAGCAGGAGATTGAACTTCAGCAGAAAGAAGATGCAGCCACTTAACATTTTTGTTGAAGACGCCTCCATTGCATTTGTATTTGTTCCATCACACTGTCCTTCCTTGAAAAAAGGTGAAAGACCGGATTCGATAAAGACAACAGCGCTCTCGCGGGTTTGCCATGCGGTGGGATTCCGGATAAGGCAATGGAACCTGGATACTTTGGAGAAGAAGAAACTTCTGGTGGGGATGAGGCTGTACCAATGGAAGAGAACAGACCTCAGATGGATGTGGATTCAGTTCCAAATAAGTCCAATCGAGTTCCCCGGCGTCTAGAGTTTGACATCAGATGTGGATTCATTTCTAGATAAGTCCAATCGAGTTCCCCAACTAATCAATCGTATTTTTTTAGACAAGACTCGATGCTTTAAGGTTCTACTAAAATGGTGAGTGGTGATGAAAGTCCAAAGTTGGTGCATGTGTGTTTAGGATTTTCCCGATTTACAGCATGCCCAGATATTATGTTTTGCAGTTGTTTTACCTGTTGCTCCCATGTAGCATGTGACTTGAGTGATTCGAATCTGCAGGCGTCTTTACGGATTCAAAAAAGTTTTTCATGGTAGCGGAGCCCGGGAAAGCCCGAGCTTCGAGACACGTCGTTGGGGTCTCTAGCATCTTTTGGGTGCGTTCGGGGGCCCAGGCTTTCTGATCTTTGTTTTCTTCTTTCGGGGTCCTTTGTAGGAAGTGAGCCGTAGCTTGCGCCATATTGACCTGCCGGCTGGACAGCCGGTTGGCGTCCAAGTGACTTTTGTGAACACGGCAACTGTTGCCAGTTGCGATTCGCTTAAAGAGCTCTTGGACAGCCTGTATCTTGAACAACTGTTGAATCGGCCCAGGCCAGCCAACCGAACTGAATACGGGTGGCAAGCTGTCTTGGTAGGGATCCACACTGCTTTCCAGAAGAAGCTGGAAACTCTTCATACGGTTGAGCAAGTTTGGTGCTTCGGAAACACTTGCTTGAAAGATCAAGGCTTGAAGGAGAACTTTATAGATCTTGGTATAGACCGAGTGTGTGAGGAGGCGATTCCGTTTGCAAAGCAACTTCGCTTCGTCCAGGCAGAGCAAGAGGGTCCAAATTTCGAACGAGACCTTGGACTGATCGAACAGTTGTTGGCAGAGGACAGCCGGCCGACGTTTAAGAGAGCGTTGCAGTCTTCGCCATCTGTTATCGATCTGTGTGAAACGCAACCTGCCAAGTTCCAAAGATCCTTAGTGCCCCAGACCGAAGCTGTGGATCTTGAGAGTGAGTGAGAGATTCCCGAAGTGCTTGATTGCTGCTGTGATGGCATCGCAAGATGACATAAGCGATCTTGAGGTTGACCCTGGCCAAGGCGTGCACTTGCCCCAAGGTGCACAGGCGAGCCAGGCTTCAGCGTCAGCAGCACAGAATCCGTTCAGCCCTGGCAGTCCGCAAGCGCAGGGTATGTATGTGACGCCAGATGATATGATGACCATGATGAGACAGATGATGGATGCAGCGGCAACCGCTGCACAGGCTGCCCTGAGTGCAGCAACGTCGCAAGGCAATGCAAAGCAGGGAATTGCAGGCAGTGACATGGCCCGCATTCTCCCGAAACCCGATGTGTTTAAGCCTGCCACGAGAGAGGAAGAGCATGGCATGTGGCTGCAGTGGTTTTGGAGCCTCAAGCAGTACTTGTGTGCCCTTGATTCTGCTTTTGGAGATGAAATTGCATATCTTGAGCAGCACCCTGATGAAGAGGGTCAAGGGTATAAAAGTCCTGAGGCAGCCCAACGATCCAAGCAGCTGTTTGCACTCTTGTGCAGCCTTGTGAAGGGCAGGGGCCTGCAGCTGATCCAGCGAGTGCCTGCCCAGTCAGGCTTCGAGGCCCTGAGGCTTCGTTCAATCACCCAGAGCATGCGCAACCATCTCGCGACAATTCTTACTGAAGATGTCACGTATGATGCCTTGAGGGAAGCCGCCTTGCGTTTTGAAAGAATGAATGCCAAGTGGGATGCTCGCAATCTGTTTGCAGGAGACAGCTTCTTTGCCAACAGGAGGCAACCTGCAGGGCCTAACGATGGGCCCGTGCCGATGGAGGTCGATGCATTGCAGCGCAAGGGTAACCCTAAGGGGTATAAGGGTAAGCCAAAGGGTCCTAAGGGTGGTAGTTCACCTAAGGGTACTAAAGGTCCCAAGGGAGGAAACCCTAAGGCCCCAAGTCCGGCAAGCCTAAAGGCAAGGGCAGAGGCGACAAAGGCCAGAAAGAAAACCCCAAAGGTCCTGATGCAGGCAAAGGTGCCCGACAGAATGTCATCTGTCATGCATGCGGCAAGCGAGGGCATTACAAGAGTGAGTGCTGGCAGAACGTGCAACATGTGCAGGGAGATGATGCGAGCACCACTGCCCCCAGCACGGCTGGACCGTCAGCGTCGCAAGTCAGGCCATCTCCTGACACCAGCACAACAATGCGTTCTGTGAACATGGTTCAGATCGACATGACGGGTAACTGGTGCGGTGGAAGCATCAATGCACTCACCGCGGACTCTTGTCCCGCTGCCGGGGATGATTTCCTCAAGGTTGTTAAGTCGCTAGCCCTGATCCCGCACGGACACCCTAGCCTCCCCAACCTTGTGCCAGTGCAGGAGAGCAACGATCTCGTTGCAATTGCCAAGCCAGAATGCACAGTGTTTGCTCAGGCGATTGCCGAGCCAGAATACACAGTGTTTGCCCAGCAGTCCGGTGTTGAGGTCTGTGATATGTCAGCAACAGACAGTGATGAAGATTGGACCGTTTGTGGTGGTGTGCTTTCTGCCACAGCCACTACGGATGCTTGCCTGCACTCCTCACTATCCTTCCAGCAACCCTGCTACGTTCTTTGTTCAGACAGTCCAGAGCACAGCAGGCCAGCAGAGTTGCAGGGATATAGAGATAGTGGTTGATTCGGGTTCGGATGCATCCTGTCTGCCACTGTCCTGGGGAGATGTAGGCATCGAGTGCGCCAACAGCCAGAAGAACTTTAGAGATGCACAGGGGCACCCGATCACTGGTTCCAAGACCCGCATGGCTGTTCTGCAATCGGGCAAGTGCAGTTCAAGGAGATGGCTGCTAAGCGCCGACCATTGTTTTCGGTTGGCAAGTGATAAAGCAAGGTTGGAACATCATTCATAATAAGCACGGCGTGCCTCACTTGATGAATTCCGATGCGTCCTTGCGTGTCCTCATGCACTACTGCCACAACAGTCTGCACGCGACTGGAATGATTTCCAGCGTGACGGCGTGTGATGATCGTGGGCCTTCTGTCTTGGCCCTCGAAATTTCTGGTCCGTGGCTTGCGTTGAATGATCGGTTTCAGAAAGTGACATCAGGCGTGTATGCCAGGCGTAACATGACTGCCTTCTTGATTGCACTGTCCCTTTGACGCACTTAGAAGTCCAGTTCCGGACTACGCTAAGGCAAGAGGCGAGTGGCTGGGCTGTTTTCGAACTGAACACGCCGCTGAGCTCACTTGACCTGTCAGAAGCTTCCTTTGTGCCAAGCCGTATCCACAATATCATTACCATCGAATCATGCAGCAAAATCAACATCAATAAACTGTTTGGGAGAGTGCCGCCAGCCCGGCAAGACCATGTATCGGAAGATGCAGAGTCCGATGCAGGGTTACCAGACGTTCCGATAGGTGGAGTTGGCAACATAGCGGGACCCGATGACGAAATCCAGAAAGGAGATGAGCTTCCGGGGCAAGAGGCGGAGGAAGTGATGCAGCCGGCCATGCGTGCACATGTGGTTGTGGAAGGGGTTAAGCTTCATGAGGGATGCACCTTGTCCACATTGCAAGCTGCTTGCACGGCATTGAGCATCGGCAAGAGTGGAGGCAAGACGACCGTCTTGCAGCGCATCCACAACTTCATGGACCGCCAGAGATTGCTCGAACGACACCAGGTCAAGGATGCAAGAGTCCAATTGCCCCGCGAACAAGCACTCGTTTCTGAGCCAACACCTGAGGAGGTGCGTCGCCACGCATTGTCGCATATCCCTTTCATGCCTTGGTGCAAGCACTGCATCAAGTTCCAAGCCCGTGCTGACCACCATGTCCAAGCAAGACCAGATGTTAGGGCGTGTAGCACATGTTCGTTCAACTTTGCCTTCACTGAGCGTGAAACCGGTCGCCCTGGTGACAAGTTGATCTGCTTAATCCTCAAGGATTCACACACAGGTGCCACCTGCGCGATCCCTACACCAGCAAAGGGAGGAACAGTGGCGTTCAAGTTCATGGTTGCCCTGCAAGGATTCCGAAGAGCAACTGCGAGCGCTCCTGCTCGCTCGGGGTCAATGTTGTCTGAACAATCGGAGTCCCAAGGTTCGCACGGATCCGCGAGAGGTCTTGCACAAAGTCACGATTCACGCACCCAAGCCACTGCTCAAACTGCCATGACCACGCTGGCCACAAGCTCAGCTCGGAGTCTCGGTCCTTCGGGCTGAAGGGTTCGGGTTGCTTGATTATCTTGCTGAGGTCCTTACCAGACACTGCAGGCCGGTTTGCTGCGGCCGATGCTGCTTGGTTCTGCAGCAACAACGTCATCGACTCAAGCACTTGCACAAGTCTCCCTTCATTGCTTTGCGCACCATTGGCAGGCGAAAAGGGATTTGAACCTGAAGCCTGAGGACCTTGCGATGGCTGAGCTGGCTGCTGAAACGGGATATTCAAGTCATCATCATCATCATCTGGAACCTGCATTGCTTCTAATCGAGGTCAATGGGCTCTGACGAAGACTTCAGAGGGCGCTTAAACTGCTTGGCTGACGAAGGTTGGGCACTGTCTGAACAACCGGACTCGCAAGCAAGCAAAGTACTAAGGTCAGCACTCCCAGCAATCAAATCTTGCTCAAACAAAGGACGCTCTTCACTCGGATGCACTGGCAAATCCACTGCGCCCGTAGCGCATCTGCAGCCAACACGCGTGCTTCCACGCCCACGCATGGAGTGGAGACATCGTGCTGACCTTTTGGCCAGTCTCGGCTTCAACTTGGCTTAGCAGCGTTCCCGTGAGCTGCCTGAGCTGATCCACGGTTTGCTCGCTGGGGTTTGCTTGGTGGTCAGCGGCCTCCAGTTGTTTAAGATGCGTATCAAGTTTCATCCGCGACCTTAACTCTTTTACCCCTTGCTGCAAAGCAAGACAAGCCGGTTCGCCGTCTGATCTCAAGGCGATTTCCGTATGTCCACAAAAATTCAAGAATTTATAGGAGGTTGGTTCAAGACTTGACCCCTTCATCCCGCGCACGCCTTTTGGCACTGATCCAGATGATCCATTCGTGGCCGGCTTTCAACATGCGCTTGCGTTTGATGCAACAGCTTGCAAAGTTTGAGTCTGCTGTGCAAGAGTACGAAAGCCTTGCAAATGCCCAGATGAGCGATGATACCAAGCTTGCCTCTGTCTTGAAGTGCCTCAGCGGTCAGCTGAGAACTCAGGCCATGGTGCATGTCACGGACACGAGTACATATGCTGATCTTCGCCAGCTGATTGAGCGCTGGGATTCCGGACAAGCCAGATGGGACGGTGCCTTAGCATCGGCCTATGGGATCCAAAACCCGAGCTCTAAGAACCCTAACGACACCTCTGCCCCTATGGAGATAGATAGGCTTCAGAAGGGCAAAGGGAAAGGCAAGGGTAAAGGAAAGGGCAAGGGTGATAAAGGAGGCCGGGGCAAAGGCAAGAAAGACGGAGCTTGGGAGCCACGAGACAAGGGCAAGGGCAAGGGTCAGGACACATCAGACAAGAGCAACAAGCTGTGCAACTTTTGCAAGAAGCCAGGCCACTTCAAGCGTGATTGCTATGCATGGAAGCGTAAGCAGGCACAAGGTGGAGGTGTGCATCAGGTTGCCCAGGGCGTGAAAAACCGAAGGTCCCTCTGGTACCTTTTCCCTTGAAAGCACGAACCCTGACCTCTCACACAAGTGCGGACAGCTCTCTCTTTTTCACAGTCAGAGCCACTTGAGCCAAAAGTCACGAAGTGCACAAACTAAACGAATTCTCTCTTGTGAGCTTAAACTCAGCTTCAGAACGAAGTTCCTACACACTGCACACTCACTTTAAATAGCGTATTGGGCAAAAACACACTCGTATGATTTCCTTGGAAATCAACGAGGCATAAACCATCGAGGATGGGATCACACGGATTCCCAATCACTCCGAAGCAAAACAAACCTATACAAGCTGATCCAAAACATGACAAAAACATCACTGATCAGCCACAATCTTCCACCCCCCGCATTTTGCTGAGGGTTCATGTCAAAGATCTGAAGTCCAAGCCCAGCTCGGCACTTCAACACTAAGGGGATGCCCTGGCCACATTCCCTTGGTGCGTACTCGCCACCAAACGAAACAAACAACACACCAGTCGATCTCTGACATCAAACTTAAAACTCATGCAAGATCCCACCATCAGGCAGGTTGTCCTGGGTCCACATCACTGGTAACCCAAGAGTTCGTTGTCCAAACACGTGAAAAACGAATTAAACTTGCATCCACCTGCACTGGGGCAGGGTTGTCTTGGAACGAATCCAAGAGTTCGTGGTGACAAACACGTGAAAACGAATTAATGCAAGCTTCAGATGTTTCCCACTCAGCACTCGACCTTGTCGTGGTACTCCTCCTCAGTCTCGCATCTTCCAGGTCACCAAACTCACCAACTAGCATCGGCTAGCTGATCCTTCAGGAAAAGATTGGCTTCATAGTTTCGCTTCTTCCAGCGTACCATCAGCCAAAAACGTCTTCAGAGGTGGCAATCAGACGCCTTGCAGAAGGGGCTATAGAGTCCCTCGTTGAGTTTCATCATCATTTTGCCTCCTCTTTGCAAACTTCTCATGCACTGAAACAAGGGCTCACACTAACCAGAAAAATCGCGGGCGCTCCATGGCGGCAACGCGGCCATGGCTTCCAAAAAATGGCTGCGGGTTTCACTCACCCACCCAACCACTGAGATCACTTAGCATCTCAGTTCATTCTTCATCCTCTTCGCCCTTCTTCTCGCCAGCTCCAGTTGACTCCATCAACTTGGCGCGGCGCTCCTTGGCGGCTTCCTTCATCTCCGCCAACTCAGCCGTCCTCGTTTCCATCACCACATCCTGCGAAGATCGGCTAGGCTCAGCTGGCGTCTCCGCAGGCCTCTCAGTTGGCTGGTCTCCAACCTTTCTCTTCTTCTCTTCCAACATCAGCTCCAAATCGGCAACACTAAAGCTTGCCTTCACACGCTCAGCAATCTGCGCGATAGCTGCTGCATCCAACTCAGATGGTACAACTGACACAGGCGAGCGAACCGCTTCGCCTTCCAGCTTTGCTCTCTTAGCAGCTTCTTCCTCGGCAGCTGACAGGTCGGCGATGCGCTTGCGCTTTCGCTCAGCTTCCTCGAACTCTCGGTCTTGCTGTTCCGCTGCAGCCTTGAGGATCCGCTTCAGGTCCTTTTCCTCCTTCTCGAGTTTCCCAACATTCTCACCCATGATCCCAAAGGCTTGCTGCCACATGTCGGCAGGCAACGTCAAGTTGAACCTCACCACATAGTCGGTCGGCAAGTGCCACTTACACTTGCAGATCCACACAACACCGCTTCGAGTCTCACTCGCAACCACCTTCTTCCAGCTTGCCGCCCTCTGCGTGTCGGTGATCTCCTCTTTCTTTTTCTCCAGGTCCTCCAAGAATCCTGCAACAGACTCCATCACGGATCTGTAGTGGCTGTAGGCCACAAACGACCACTTGGGGACTGGTCTCTCCCTCAGCTCCGGCTCGTGAATCCGAAGTGTATCACACGACAACATCGAAATCACTCGCACTCGCTCCACCAGTTCCTTAAACACCAAGGATCCTTCCTTTGCACTTCTCTTCCAGCGCAACACCCATGGGGGATAATACGAGCTCTCAGCTTCATCCTCCATGATCCTCTCTGCTCCCAAAATGGGTAGCATGCACAACAGATCCACCATCCGCAAGACTCCGAGGTCCTGGTGCTCACCCAGAAGCAAAACAGGGATTATCCCTTTTCTCTTCAAGTACCTCACGAAGCTCAACATCGCCAGGCCACACGTTCCCGGCGGCACTTCCATGTACAGTCCTCCTTCATTCACTGCCATCTCCCAGATGATGGCCTTGCCACCAATCTGTCCACGGACATCCAAGATTCCGAAGATCTTCGTGGGTTTCTCCTGTAGCTCACACACCTCCTGGATGGGCTTCACCAGCTTCTCGTATGAGCTTTGATAGCGCAACATATCCTTGTCGGATAGCGTGCCTATCACGTCCTTGAGCTCTAGCTCATCCACTGGAGTTCCGCGCCGGCAGATACTCCATGACACATCACCGAACCACTTCGGCGGCTCTGGATCCGCCAGCTCCGGAAACACGTCGACCATCCGTTCAATCACCTTCGGCATGGCCTTGGGTTTCGGTGCAGCTTGGCCTGAGCCTCGGCTTTCACCTTTATCACCCCTTTTTCCAGCAGCTCGGCGCTCCTTCTCTGCCTCTCGGAGATGGAATGCATGGCTTGCATCCGTGCCAGAGACTGTCACAGTCTGTTTGCACTTTTCGCACTTGGGCTTGCCACTTTCATCCCAGCTCAACCCGGCAGCATGCTCGGATCTGAACAACCATTTGCAAACCTTACACCAAAAGGGGCTTTTCATCTCAGCACCCTGCTCACCCTTCCTGCTGTCTTCAGCTGCCATTTTCCTGTCCTTCACCAAAGGTACAGGCTCCAGGCTAGGGCTAGCTTCCGTGGTGCTTGAACCAAAGCTTTTGCGGGTGGACCATAAATCCATTTCTTGAACCTCAGGGGAAGAGTCTTCACGAAGGGTTTCGGGACTTCTAAGGTGGAAATTTTCAAAAACTTCACCACACTTTTTCACACTTTTCAACGATCCAACTTGCTCCACACTGCATCCAGTTGCCTCGGCACACTGGTATGCCTGAACTCCAACCCTTGGTCGGATTCCACAGATCCTCCACACCTGCTGCACATCTTCACCAGGGTATATACCCATAGCTTGCTGGTGCTGACAGAATGTCACTTGACTCAAGCACTTTGTAAGAACGTCAGCGATCATTCCCGCTGTCGGGCACCAAATGACCTTCAAGGTCTGAGCTTCCTGTATCCGCTCCTGAAGATAGCAGACAGCGATGTCTAAGTGGCGAACTCGCCTACTCAACCCACGGTTTAGCAAAACCGCTCTCGCTGAGGAACTGTCAGTGTGCAATCGGATCGTGACATCTGACTCGGCCAACTGACCGATCAAAGTCGCAAGTCCCTCACTCTCCTGTACCGCAGTCAAGATGGCTCTCAACTCGGCTTCACAAGAACTCAGCGATACACACCCTTGAACTCGAGAGATTCCCTTGATCAGGCATCCTCTATAAAAGATGGCTATGCCCGACACAGATCTTCGTCCTAACGACGCTTGGGGTGCCCAACTGGCATCCGCATACACTTCCAGCTGCGCCGGCCCACTGTCTGGTACATTCCCATCAGGGCCAAAGTACTGCCATGCATGGTATTGTCCCTTTAGGAACCTAATCACTTGTCGCAATGCTTGCTCAAAGCATGCTGTTGGCTTGGACTGTCCTTGCGAAAGAATGGACATCCACCTACTCAGGTCAGGTCTCGACTGACCCCACCATGCAATCCGGCCAAGTACTGCTCTGTACCTCGCAGCTGCAGTGTCACTCAACTCAGGATCCGAACCACTTGCTCTGCCCTTCTCGACCGTTTTCACGATGTCCGGAGGAGCAGTAACCACCTTCAGGTCCTTACAGAACTCTGTCTCGAACAGGGCATCTAAGTATGCCGGGGGCACTCGCATCCTGAGATGACTCCCTTGTCTCTCAATCTCTCGCCCCAAAAAGGTGATCTTTCCACCAGTGGAAGTGATTCGACCCGTTTCCTTGATCTTCAACTCTCCGTTCAGGGTGTCGGTCACCAACCGAATGGCATCTCTAGTGCCACACAGAATCAAATCGTCCACATAGCACAACATGAGGAATCTTTTCCCTCTCACAGTGCCCTCGAAGACGGAAGGTTCCGTTGGGCATTGCTTCAACCCAACTTTCTTCACAACTGTCGCCAGCTTCAAGTTCCAAGCTTTGGCGGCAACTCTCAAACCATTCATGGCTTGATCCAGAATCATAAACACCGGGACATAATAGTCCTTGCAGGCGGAAACATCCTTGGGCAATTGGATAATCGCCTTCGATCCTTTCGGAAGGGGGGAATGCAAGAATGCAGTGCTAACATCCAAAGTTGCGACATCCATAGCATCTACCGAAGCAATGGCCAAAAGCGTCCGTAACGCTTCTAAAGAAGGAGTCGTAGCACTCAGTCCTAAAGATGATGCTGTGCTCCCCTTTGCGATGTCTTGCACCACACACCGAGCTCTCACAGCTTCCTTGCCATTCACCACCTTTGGGCCTATGACCCATCGGGTTGGGATGATCTTTATCCCATGCTGACGAGCAAACTTCTGAGCCTCGTCTGCTCCAACCACTCTCCCTGCTTTGTGAGCAGTCATACTCTGCAGCTCAGTTCGCCGGCCTTCCACTGTTTTATCCACATCTAATGGACATCCATCTATCTCAGACAGAACACTCGTGGGTCTTGCCAGCCAAACTTGGGATCCACACACCTTCATGGACTCCGGGAAAGTGCTATTCTTGTTGAGCAGAATCGAATTGGTCACATGTACCAACTTCGGACTCTCGTCACTGCTTACCATTTTAATAGGACCTTGAGGCACATCGAGTCTTGGGTCTAAATAAATACGATTGATCAGCCGGGGAACTCGATTGGACTCATCTGGAACTGAGTTCACATCTGAAGTTAAACTCTCTAAACGCCGGGGAACTCGACTGGACTCATTTGGAACTGAATCCACATCCATTTGAGGTTTTTCTTCCTCCATTGGGATCGCTTCATCCTCAGCGGGAGTTTCTCCTTCGAAGTATCCAGGTTCCATTGCCTCATCTGGAATCCCTTGGTAAGGCAAACTTGGATCCTCAAAATCCTCCATGTCAACATCCACAACTTCTGTCGCAGGTGTTGGGACGCTTTGCCTCTCCTCCAACTTGGGATCTGGTCGACTCTCATAGGTGATCTTCGGGCGTTTCAGGAGTGAAGGCTCACTTCCAGACTCCATCACCCCCGCATCCTTTGAGCTTCTCTGGTCCATTTTTGGAGTTTCCTCTGTTGGTTCTTTCGATTCCAACCGTTGTCGTTGAGCTTTCAACCAATCATCATACCGTTTTCGGCATTCAGCATTGTGGTTGGCTTTTCCTCTTTTTGGACCACACGCAGGACAGTTCGCTGTGCCACCATGTTCCTTCACCCATGCAGCTGGAGGTCCAACTTTGCTCATGTCTGTGGTCGGTCCATCAGACACTCGGCCCTCAAAGGCCTTGTCCGCTTCACCTTCAATCCGATCGGGCACACCATCCTCTTTCTCCTTCAGAATCGGGGGAGCCAATGTATCCGATGGATCATGCTCCTTGAGCAAATGTTGACAATGCTCCAACCCAATCTTCAACGGAACGATGTGCTTGATGGACTTTGCTCGAAAGTGTTTTGGACAACCATCCACCATGGCACTCACAACATGAGTCAAGCCACCAACTTCAGGGTACACATAGGCTGCTTCCACAAACCGGGAGAGCGCCGTGGTTTTCATCGAATCCGGTAGCTCAGCCAGAACTGTAGCACCTATCAACGACGATCCACACTCATGGAGGGATCTCTGTAGTACCAACTCCTGGGGTGATTTCTTCCCATCAAAGGCAGCTGCATGGTGATTGTGCATTGCAGCACAGTAAATCAGACCAAACTCAAACGCTCGAGGACTTCTCTTCAAGTCAAAGCCCTGCGCTCGTAGATCCAACCTCACCGTGCTGAACAACTCCTTGAGTGTTCTCACTGCCCTTTCCACACCACCAACCGCTTCATGTCCCTGCGGAGGTGCTCTTTGGGTCACAATCCTAATCCCCAGATTGGCTCTCTTGATGAGGGCGCTCACCGCTGTCTCGCTGTCTGTCCTCAACAGTACAGCAGACCCTGCAATGTCCAGTCCGAAAGCATTCATCCAATAACGAATCCAGCTGGAGGTATTGTCAGCATTGGTCCCTACCAACAGACATCCAATCATTCTGGTTGACATTTCAGTCATGACCAGTACTTTCATGTTGGGAGCCGTCGGCTGGTCTTTCGCAAAAGTACCAGTTACCAGGTTGATGAAGCAGAAATCTGCTTGCAACGCCACGGGTCGGTCTTGAGCATCCTTGGTCCGACGATGCTGGGTTGTTCCTCTTGTCATCCGACAATGAGGACATTCGGACGAAAAAGGAATGTGGCCTCGCATCCGATGCAGCTCCATTTCTTCTTGCTTTTTCTTGGTCATTGACTGCACTGACTGCATCTGATCAACCTCCTCCAAAGGTTACTTTCTTTCGCTTTCCAGCATCACCTTGCAGGTAGATCCAAGGACATCCAGCCCAGGATACTCCATATCCCATGACTCCTTTCTTCTCGTGTCGCAGCGAAATCTCTCTTCGAGTGAACTTCACTTCCCAACCAGTATTCACCATCTGCTCGGTGCTCAAGATGTTGTGAGCCACATCTGCTACAACTCCAGTCACACACACCGATGTCAAACCAAGATACTGCTTTCCTTCATACATAGGCAGCAAGGCTCGGATGCGAACTCGCTCGAAGACATTCACCGGGGTATCGTTGGCTGCTGAGTACCTCTCATTAGGTCCCAACGCCTTCCGATCCAAGATCTGGAACTCATCCAAGTATCTTTTCGCAATCACAGTCACCGATGCTCCTGAGTCAATCAACCACCATTTGCTTGCATCATCCTTTTCCATGCTTTTGACTTGATTCATCGGAGGTTTCATCAAAGACCGAACTGACTTAGATGGCAACATCTGAGATAAATCGGTAGAGATCCGATGCTCCAACTCGGCAATCCGGACTCTCGTCTCAACTTCCCATGACCAATCTATCTCATCAGTACTCCGGGGAATCCACTCTTTTCTCACTTCATCGAGCAATTCTTCCAGAGGTTGCAACACAGATTCCACTCGGGCCTCTGACTCAGGTTCATTCCATTCACCTCCAGTTAGCTGGTAGTCACTCGACTCACCCTCTTGGGAGACTTCAGCAACTGTCTTCCCCTTTCCTTTGCCTTTTCCTTTGGGCTTTCGGGCTTCTTCTTGGGATCTCCTTTTGCCTTGGCTTTCGCCTTAGCATTGGGGGAATTGGGCTTCTTGCCTGAATCTCCCTCCTTATACCAGCAATCGCGGGCATAATGTCCCTTTCCACCACACACATAGCACTCCACATCCTTCTTGTTCTGGCTTGAAGCTCGTTTGCCAGCACCTTTGCTTGATTCGCGCTTGCCTTTCTGTTCCTTTCCTTTGCCTTTTGGTTTTCCTTCGTTGCCCTTTCCCTCATTGGGATCTCGAAAAGGTTGAAGCTTCGTGCCAGGGGCTTCTGACCACACCCTTTGTTGCACCTCAAACTTCAGAGCAACTCTTTTCAGATCTTCAAACGATTCACTATCGCCATGCAACAAGCAATGGCTTCTACACCGATCTGGCAAACTGCGCAGCAAAACCATAACCGAATCCGCTTCTTGGATCTGCAAACCACCAGCATGCACATCGGGATCAAGACTATTGAGCAGCTTGGTGTACTTGTTCAACTCATGCTCAATCTTTCGAATGATCTCCGGAATACTGGGTGCTTTCACGGTTTGATTCACCAGCTGCGACCGAAAGAACAGGCATTCAGCTCGCGACTTCAGGCAAAACTCCTTCGCCAGCAATCTCAAAGCCACAAAACCAGATTGTTGATAAGTGCTCTCACTTTCAACATATGTCTGCAAAATCAGAGAACTCTTCTCATGATTTGCAAAAGTCTGTCGCAGGATGTGCATCAGCCTCGTCGACCTCTTCTGTTGCTCCACAGTAAGTCGATCCTGTTTCAGCCGAGACTCTTCTTGAGTCTTCACCGCATGCATGAGCTCATTGGGAAACACTTCTGAACCCAAACCAACCCAACTGGTCAGCTTCTCCATCCAGGTCAAGAATCCAAGAGCTTCAGAGATGCGATCCTTCCAAGACGAAAAGTCAATGGTCGGCAAACTGGGCAACCATTTGTCCGATCGAGCAAACACATCCCTTTCACTTTCTTGCTCCAGAGGTGGAGGTCTCAGTGGGGGACTTGGGCTCGCCATCCGAAAAAGCTGGGTCCCCTTCGCAGGAGTACCCACTGGCGATGCACCTTGACATCCCGAAGAAGAACTGGGCATGTTCTCAGGAACACCATCCTGAGGTAAGGGGGGATTCACCTGTTGCTGTTGCTGTGGCTGCTGTTGCTGATGCTGCTGTATCATCCACTGCTGATGCTGCTGCTGTTGCTGCACCATGGACGAAGTCATCGTTTGCATAAACTGCTGTTGCTGCACAACCAGTTGCTGCATCATGCTTTCCAATTCTCGCACTTGTCTCGTCAACCCTTGCACGTCGGGTGATGTTTGTGATGGTGTCACCACAGGTTGAGGAGGTCCAGTGGATAGTCCTGGTGGTAACGAAGGACTTCCTACCGCTTGCTGAGGCAAACCAGGGGGAAACGAAGGGCCTCCCATTGTCTGTTGGGGTGCTCCAGTAGCTACCCCATGAGGGCTTCTGGCGGGAGTTCGACCTCTGGGCACTGGGCCATACACAGGTTGGCTTCCTTGTGCCAAACCTTGCACCCACAGTGGGTTGGGATTTCCCAAACCCGGAAAAGGGTCTACCCTTCGCCTTGTCTCAGCATCCATGATGGGCACAGAGCTTCCACGCTCTCGTCCACCTCTTGGACTCCTCACATGAGCTCCACTGGTATGTCGTGGGGGTGTATTCAACATAGTTCCTGAACTCAGGCTCCAGCCTGCAGTCTCTCCACAACGTCTTCTGGCGAAAATTCTCTCACCAACACCAGATGGTCCAGGCTCCTGAAGAACCTTAGTTCTACTCTACCAAGCACCGTATTCCTCCAAGATCGGTCACAACCAATCCAGTTCCAGACAAACCACCTTGCCCGGGCTCCAAAGTGCCTCAACAGCCGCTGAACCAACTGCTTCCAAGCCTGATGAGTCCGGATCCGCCTCCTCACAGGGTAGGCTTCCCGGTACTCACTTACACGGTCCGAGTACAAGAGATTCCGGTCCACTGGCAGTCTGGGCTCCAAACCCAAACTTGCCTCCAGGCACTCACAGAGTCCTGACAGACAACCAAAGACCATACACGGGCTCGTACCACAAGGCACAAGCTCCGCTACCACGTGAAAAACCGAAGGTCCCTCTGGTACCTTTTCCCTTGAAAGCACGAACCCTGACCTCTCACACAAGTGCGGACAGCTCTCTCTTTTTCACAGTCAGAGCCACTTGAGCCAAAAGTCACGAAGTGCACAAACTAAACGAATTCTCTCTTGTGAGCTTAAACTCAGCTTCAGAACGAAGTTCCTACACACTGCACACTCACTTTAAATAGCGTATTGGGCAAAAACACACTCGTATGATTTCCTTGGAAATCAACGAGGCATAAACCATCGAGGATGGGATCACACGGATTCCCAATCACTCCGAAGCAAAACAAACCTATACAAGCTGATCCAAAACATGACAAAAACATCACTGATCAGCTACAATCTTCCACACAGGGTTCAGGTGCACTGTCCGAGGCAGGTTCAAGCACTGTGCCCGCGCCATCTGCACCGAGCAATCGCAGGGTGAATCGCCTTGAGTTCGTTGTGCCCGATGGTGTGCCCGTCATCCCTTTGCACGATGATGAGGATGATGTCGTTGACCTGACCGTGTTCAGCGAGTGGTCTGAGGATGGTGATGAAGCGTATGCCGTATGTGCTGTGCGGTACGACATGACTTGCACGATGATGATGGAAGCTGGACCTGTGATGATGTTGTGCGGCATGACATGACTTGCACCGATGGTGATGGGAACTGGACCTGTTGCGACAGCGGTGCAGTGTGTGCCTCAACCGAAGCCTCCCAAGACCTCAGTGGCGATGAGGTGTGCCCTGATCAGGCGTGCTCTGCAGGTCATGTGCGCATGGTCAGTTCGCTGAGCTTTGATCCTAGTGATGCCAGTTCAGGGTATCCGGTTGAAATGATCATAGACAGTGGGGCTGATGAGTCGTGTCTTTCCTTGTCCATGGACCTTGTGGGAGACTCCTTGGGTCGTTCAAATCCCGGCTTTTGTGACGCTCAGGGGCATCCGCTCCAGATCCACGATCGCCGTCAGTGTGTGATGCAGTTCCTCAATGTGGATCAGAAGCTGCAAACGTTCAAGGAATCCTGCTTAGTGTCAAGCGTGAGCTCACCGCTTTTTGCTGTGGGGAAATTGTACAAGCTTGGATGGGGAACGTTCTGGCATGGGGATCAGTTTGTGCTTGGGTTGCCTGGAAAGCCTTCGACGTACATCCCCTGCAGTTTCAAACACAACAGCATCGTTGCACAAGGTTGGATCAGACGCGTCCGAGTGCCCTCGCCAAGTCGTGTTTCTGGAACCGTTTCATCATGTCCAAGTGCACTCGCGCCAGAGCCCCTTAGCCTTTCCACGAGCAAGGCTCAGGACTGCCATGCCAAAGCTGCACACCTTTCCTCGATAAGACGTGCTCATGACGTCTTCAAACGGGGTGGTCCCTGTTTGGCGTTGGCCAAATCTGTTGAGGAGCCAGCTTGCATGCCGGGTCGCCCACGAATGAAGTGGGTGCTTTGTTGACACAGTCTTTCCACTGCGGGCCTCGTACATAGAGAGCAACCCACCTGCCTGCAAGCGGGTTTGATGTACAGCGGACTCAGCTCCCCCATTGGACTGATGCTCACCTTCGGGCACTTGATCAAACAGTGTTTTGTGACCAAGCCGGGCTCGACGCTGGATGATGGCATCGCGGAGGGCCAAGCACACGTTTTCAGGGTCGCAACGAAGCTTCACGGTGGAGTATCCCAACATGTTGAGCAACCTGGTGACTTCACTTGCGAGGTAGGCTTTGGTGGTTCCGCCTCCTCGTTTGGGAACCGGGATGGCTTCTCGCCACCCACTGAACTCGTCTCGTAAGACGAGCGACACAAGTTTGTCCTTGCTGTCCTCTTCACGACCTGTGAATGCAAAGTCATATGCGATTGTCGGAACACCATGCTGCGTCACATCGGTTGGCTTGTGAGCATCGGATCGGCTCTTGTGCTCAGACGTGAAAAACCGAAGGTCCCTCTGGTACCTTTTCCCTTGAAAGCACGAACCCTGACCTCTCACGCAAGTGCGGACAACTCTCTCTTTTTCACAGTCATAGCCACTTGAGCCAAAAGTCACGAAGTGCACAAACTAAACGAATTCTCTCTTGTGAGCTTAAACTCAGCTTCAGAACGAAGTTCCTACACACTGCACACTCACTTTAAATAGCGTATTGGGCAAAAACACACTCGTATGATTTCCTTGGAAATCAACGAGGCATAAACCATCGAGGATGGGATCACACGGATTCCCAATCACTCCGAAGCAAAACAAACCTATACAAGCTGATCCAAAACATGACAAAAACATCACTGATCAGCCACAATCTTCCACCCCCCGCATTTTGCTGAGGGTTCATGTCAAAGATCTGAAGTCCAAGCCCAGCTCGGCACTTCAACACTAAGGGGATGCCCTGGCCACATTCCCTTGGTGCGTACTCGCCACCAAACGAAACAAACAACACACCAGTCGATCTCTGACATCAAACTTAAAACTCATGCAAGATCCCACCATCAGGCAGGTTGTCCTGGGTCCACATCACTGGTAACCCAAGAGTTCGTTGTCCAAACACGTGAAAAACGAATTAAACTTGCATCCACCTGCACTGGGGCAGGGTTGTCTTGGAACGAATCCAAGAGTTCGTGGTGACAAACACGTGAAAACGAATTAATGCAAGCTTCAGATGTTTCCCACTCAGCACTCGACCTTGTCGTGGTACTCCTCCTCAGTCTCGCATCTTCCAGGTCACCAAACTCACCAACTAGCATCGGCTAGCTGATCCTTCAGGAAAAGATTGGCTTCATAGTTTCGCTTCTTCCAGCGTACCATCAGCCAAAAACGTCTTCAGAGGTGGCAATCAGACGCCTTGCAGAAGGAGCTATAGAGTCCCTCGTTGAGTTTCATCATCATTTTGCCTCCTCTTTGCAAACTTCTCATGCACTGAAACAAGGGCTCACACTAACCAGAAAAATCGCGGGCGCTCCATGGCGGCAACGCGGCCATGGCTTCCAAAAAAAATGGCTGCGGGTTTCACTCACCCACCCAACCACTGAGATCACTTAGCATCTCAGTTCATTCTTCATCCTCTTCGCCCTTCTTCTCGCCAGCTCCAGTTGACTCCATCAACTTGGCGCGGCGCTCCTTGGCGGCTTCCTTCATCTCCGCCAACTCAGCCGTCCTCGTTTCCATCATCACCTCCTGCGAAGATCGGCTAGGCTCAGCTGGCGTCTCCGCAGGCCTCTCAGTTGGCTGGTCTCCAACCTTTCTCTTCTTCTCTTCCAACATCAGCTCCAAATCGGCAACACTAAAGCTTGCCTTCACACGCTCAGCAATCTGCGCGATAGCTGCTGCATCCAACTCAGATGGTACAACTGACACAGGCGAGCGAACCGCTTCGCCTTCCAGCTTTGCTCTCTTAGCAGCTTCTTCCTCGGCAGCTGAAAGGTCGGCGATGCGCTTGCGCTTTCGCTCAGCTTCCTCGAACTCTCGGTCTTGCTGTTCCGCTGCAGCCTTGAGGATCCGCTTCAGGTCCTTTTCCTCCTTCTCGAGTTTCCCAACATTCTCACCCATGATCCCAAAGGCTTGCTGCCACATGTCGGCAGGCAACGTCAAGTTGAACCTCACCACATAGTCGGTCGGCAAGTGCCACTTACACTTGCAGATCCACACAACACCGCTTCGAGTCTCACTCGCAACCACCTTCTTCCAGCTTGCCGCCCTCTGCGTGTCGGTGATCTCCTCTTTCTTTTTCTCCAGGTCCTCCAAGAATCCTGCAACAGACTCCATCACGGATCTGTAGTGGCTGTAGGCCACAAACGACCACTTGGGGACTGGTCTCTCCCTCAGCTCCGGCTCGTGAATCCGAAGTGTATCACACGACAACATCGAAATCACTCGCACTCGCTCCACCAGTTCCTTAAACACCAAGGATCCTTCCTTTGCACTTCTCTTCCAGCGCAACACCCATGGGGGATAATACGAGCTCTCAGCTTCATCCTCCATGATCCTCTCTGCTCCCAAAATGGGTAGCATGCACAACAGATCCACCATCCGCAAGACTCCGAGGTCCTGGTGCTCACCCAGAAGCAAAACAGGGACTATCCCTTTTCTCTTCAAGTACCTCACGAAGCTCAACATCGCCAGGCCACACGTTCCCGGCGGTACTTCCATGTACAGTCCTCCTTCATTCACTGCCATCTCCCAGATGATGGCCTTGCCACCAATCTGTCCACGGACATCCAAGATTCCGAAGATCTTCGTGGGTTTCTCCTGTAGCTCACACACCTCCTGGATGGGCTTCACCAGCTTCTCGTATGAGCTTTGATAGCGCACCATATCCTTGTCGGATAGCGTGCCTACCACGTCCTTGAGCTCTAGCTCATCCACTGGAGTTCCGCGCCGGCAGATACTCCATGACACATCACCGAACCACTTCGGCGGCTCTGGATCCGCCAGCTCCGGAAACACGTCGACCATCCGTTCAATCACCTTCGGCATGGCCTTGGGTTTCGGTGCAGCTTGGCCTGAGCCTCGGCTTTCACCTTTATCACCCCTTTTTCCAGCAGCTCGGCGCTCCTTCTCTGCCTCTCGGAGATGGAATGCATGGCTTGCATCCGTGCCAGAGACTGTCACAGTCTGTTTGCACTTTTCGCACTTGGGCTTGCCACTTTCATCCCAGCTCAACCCGGCAGCATGCTCGGATCTGAACAACCATTTGCAAACCTTACACCAAAAGGGGCTTTTCATCTCAGCACCCTGCTCACCCTTCCTGCTGTCTTCAGCTGCCATTTTCCTGTCCTTCACCAAAGGTACAGGCTCCAGGCTAGGGCTAGCTTCCGTGGTGCTTGAACCAAAGCTTTTGCGGTTGGACCATAAATCCATTTCTTGAACCTCAGGGGAAGAGTCTTCACGAAGGGTTTCGGGACTTCTAAGTTGGAAATTTTCAAAAACTTCGCCACACTTTTTCACACTTTTCAACGATCCAACTTGCTCCACACTGCATCCAGTTGCCTCGGCACACTGGCATGCCTGAACTCCAACCCTTGGTCGGATTCCACAGATCCTCCACACCTGCTGCACATCTTCACCAGGGTATATACCCATAGCTTGCTGGTGCTGACAGAATGTCACTTGACTCAAGCACTTTGTAAGAACGTCAGCGATCATTCCCGCTGTCGGGCACCAAATGACCTTCAAGGTCTGAGCTTCCTGTATCCGCTCCTGAAGATAGCAGACAGCGATGTCTAAGTGGCGAACTCGCCTACTCAACCCACGGTTTAGCAAAACCGCTCTCGCTGAGGAACTGTCAGTGTGCAATCGGATCGTGACATCTGACTCGGCCAACTGACCGATCAAAGTCGCAAGTCCCTCACTCTCCTGTACCGCAGTCAAGATGGCTCTCAACTCGGCTTCACAAGAACTCAGCGATACACACCCTTGAACTCGAGAGATTCCCTTGATCAGGCATCCTCTATAAAAGATGGCTATGCCCGACACAGATCTTCGTCCTAACGACGCTTGGGGTGCCCAACTGGCATCCGCATACACTTCCAGCTGCGCCGGCCCACTGTCCGGTACATTCCCATCAGGGCCAAAGTACTGCCATGCATGGTATTGTCCCTTTAGGAACCTAATCACTTGTCGCAATGCTTGCTCAAAGCATGCTGTTGGCTTGGACTGTCCTTGCGAAAGAATGGACATCCACCTACTCAGGTCAGGTCTCGACTGACCCCACCATGCAATCCGGCCAAGTACTGCTCTGTACCTCGCAGCTGCAGTGTCACTCAACTCAGGATCCGAACCACTTGCTCTGCCCTTCTCGACCGTTTTCACGATGTCCGGAGGAGCAGTAACCACCTTCAGGTCCTTACAGAACTCTGTCTCGAACAGGGCATCTAAGTATGCCGGGGGCACTCGCATCCTGAGATGACTCCCTTGTCTCTCAATCTCTCGCCCCAAAAAGGTGATCTTTCCACCAGTGGAAGTGATTCGACCCGTTTCCTTGATCTTCAACTCTCCGTTCAGGGTGTCGGTCACCAACCGAATGGCATCTCTAGTGCCACACAGAATCAAATCGTCCACATAGCACAACATGAGGAATCTTTTCCCTCTCACAGTGCCCTCGAAGACGGAAGGTTCCGTTGGGCATTGCTTCAACCCAACTTTCTTCACAACTGTCGCCAGCTTCAAGTTCCAAGCTTTGGCGGCAACTCTCAAACCATTCATGGCTTGATCCAGAATCATAAACACCGGGACATAATAGTCCTTGCAGGCGGAAACATCCTTGGGCAATTGGATAATCGCCTTCGATCCTTTCGGAAGGGGGGAATGCAAGAATGCAGTGCTAACATCCAAAGTTGCGATATCCATAGCATCTACCGAAGCAATGGCCAAAAGCGTCCGTAACGCTTCTAAAGAAGGAGTCGTAGCACTCAGTCCTAAAGATGATGCTGTGCTCCCCTTTGCGATGTCTTGCACCACACACCGAGCTCTCACAGCTTCCTTGCCATTCACCACCTTTGGGCCTATGACCCATCGGGTTGGGATGATCTTTATCCCATGCTGACGAGCAAACTTCTGAGCCTCGTCTGCTCCAACCACTCTCCCTGCTTTGTGAGCAGTCATACTCTGCAGCTCAGTTCGCCGGCCTTCCACTGTTTTATCCACATCTAATGGACATCCATCTATCTCAGACAGAACACTCGTGGGTCTTGCCAGCCAAACTTGGGATCCACACACCTTCATGGACTCCGGGAAAGTGCTATTCTTGTTGAGCAGAATCGAATTGGTCACATGTACCAACTTCGGACTCTCGTCACTGCTTACCATTTTAATAGGACCTTGAGGCACATCGAGTCTTGGGTCTAAACAAATACGATTGATCAGCCGGGGAACTCGATTGGACTCATCTGGAACTGAGTTCACATCTGAAGTTAAACTCTCTAAACGCCGGGGAACTCGACTGGACTCATTTGGAACTGAATCCACATCCATTTGAGGTTTTTCTTCCTCCATTGGGATCGCTTCATCCTCAGCGGGAGTTTCTCCTTCGAAGTATCCAGGTTCCATTGCCTCATCTGGAATCCCTTTGTAAGGCAAACTTGGATCCTCAAAATCCTCCATGTCAACATCCACAACTTCTGTCGCAGGTGTTGGGACGCTTTGCTTCTCCTCCAACTTGGGATCTGGTCGACTCTCATAGGTGATCTTCGGGCGTTTCAGGAGTGAAGGCTCACTTCCAGACTCCATCACCCCCGCATCCTTTGAGCTTCTCTGGTCCATTTTTGGAGTTTCCTCTGTTGGTTCTTTCGATTCCAACCGTTGTCGTTGAGCTTTCAACCAATCATCATACCGTTTTCGGCATTCAGCATTGTGGTTGGCTTTTCCTCTTTTTGGACCACACGCAGGACAGTTCGCTGTGCCACCATGTTCCTTCACCCATGCAGCTGGAGGTCCAACTTTGCTCATGTCGGTGGTCGGTCCCTCAGACACTCGGCCCTCAAAGGCCTTGTCCGCTTCACCTTCAATCCGATCGGGCACACCATCCTCTTTCTCCTTCAGAATCGGGGGAGCCAATGTATCCGATGGATCATGCTCCTTGAGCAAATGTTGACAATGCTCCAACCCAATCTTCAACGGAACGATGTGCTTGATGGACTTTGCTCGAAAGTGTTTTGGACAACCATCCACCATGGCACTCACAACATGAGTCAAGCCACCAACTTCAGGGTACACATAGGCTGCTTCCACAAACCGGGAGAGCGCCGTGGTTTTCATCGAATCCGGTAGCTCAGCCAGAACTGTAGCACCTATCAACGACGATCCACACTCATGGAGGGATCTCTGTAGTACCAACTCCTGGGGTGATTTCTTCCCATCAAAGGCAGCTGCATGGTGATTGTGCATTGCAGCACAGTAAATCAGACCAAACTCAAACGCTCGAGGACTTCTTTTCAAGTCAAAGCCCTGCGCTCGTAGATCCAACCTCACCGTGCTGAACAACTCCTTGAGTGTTCTCACTGCCCTTTCCACACCACCAACCGCTTCATGTCCCTGCGGAGGTGCTCTTTGGGTCACAATCCTAATCCCCAGATTGGCTCTCTTGATGAGGGCGCTCACCGCTGTCTCGCTGTCTGTCCTCAACAGTACAGCAGACCCTGCAATGTCCAGTCCGAAAGCATTCATCCAATAACGAATCCAGCTGGAGGTATTGTCAGCATTGGTCCCTACCAACAGACATCCAATCATTCTGGTTGACATTTCAGTCATGACCAGTACTTTCATGTTGGGAGCCGTCGGCTGGTCTTTCGCAAAAGTACCAGTTACCAGGTTGATGAAGCAGAAATCTGCTTGCAACGCCACGGGTCGGTCTTGAGCATCCTTGGTCCGACGATGCTGGGTTGTTCCTCTTGTCATCCGACAATGAGGACATTCGGACGAAAAAGGAATGTGGCCTCGCATCCGATGCAGCTCCATTTCTTCTTGCTTTTTCTTGGTCATTGACTGCACTGACTGCATCTGATCAACCTCCATCGGTCGTTGGCCATCATCCACATCCATGGGTCGAACCTCAGTTCTTCCAAAGGTTACTTTCTTTCGCTTTCCAGCATCACCTTGCAGGTAGATCCAAGGACATCCAGCCCAGGATACTCCATATCCCATGACTCCTTTCTTCTCGTGTCGCAGCGAAATTTCTCTTCGAGTGAACTTCACTTCCCAACCAGTATTCACCATCTGCTCGGTGCTCAAGATGTTGTGAGCCACATCTGCTACAACTCCAGTCACACACACCGATGTCAAACCAAGATACTGCTTTCCTTCATACATAGGCAGCAAGGCTCGGATGCGAACTCGCTCGAAGACATTCACCGGGGTATCGTTGGCTGCTGAGTACCTCTCATTAGGTCCCAACGCCTTCCGATCCAAGATCTGGAACTCATCCAAGTATCTTTTCGCAATCACAGTCACCGATGCTCCTGAGTCAATCAACCACCATTTGCTTGCATCATCCTTTTCCATGCTTTTGACTTGATTCATCGGAGGTTTCATCAAAGACCGAACTGACTTAGATGGCAACATCTGAGATAAATCGGTAGAGATCCGATGCTCCAACTCGGCAATCCGGACTCTCGTCTCAACTTCCCATGACCAATCTATCTCATCAGTACTCCGGGGAATCCACTCTTTTCTCACTTCATCGAGCAATCCTTCCAGAGGTTGCAACACAGATTCCACTCGGGCCTCTGACTCAGGTTCATTCCATTCACCTCCAGTTAGCTGGTAGTCACTCGACTCACCCTCTTGGGAGACTTCAGCAACTGTCTTCCCCTTTCCTTTGCCTTTTCCTTTGGGCTTTCCCTTTTCGGGCTTCTTCTTGGGATCTCCTTTTGCCTTGGCTTTCGCCTTAGCATTGGGGGAATTGGGCTTCTTGCCTGAATCTCCCTCCTTATACCAGCAATCGCGGGCATAATGTCCCTTTCCACCACACACATAGCACTCCACATCCTTCTTGTTCTGGCTTGAAGCTCGTTTGCCAGCACCTTTGCTTGATTCGCGCTTGCCTTTCTGTTCCTTTCCTTTGCCTTTTGGTTTTCCTTCGTTGCCCTTTCCCTCATTGGGATCTCGAAAAGGTTGAAGCTTCGTGCCAGGGGCTTCTGACCACACCCTTTGTTGCACCTCAAACTTCAGAGCAACTCTTTTCAGATCTTCAAACGATTCACTATCGCCATGCAACAAGCAATGGCTTCTACACCGATCTGGCAAACTGCGCAGCAAAACCATAACCGAATCCGCTTCTTGGATCTGCAAACCACCAGCATGCACATCGGGATCAAGACTATTGAGCAGCTTGGTGTACTTGTTCAACTCATGCTCAATCTTTCGAATGATCTCCGGAATACTGGGTGCTTTCACGGTTTGATTCACCAGCTGCGACCGAAAGAACAGGCATTCAGCTCGCGACTTCAGGCAAAACTCCTTCGCCAGCAATCTCAAAGCCACAAAACCAGATTGTTGATAAGTGCTCTCACTTTCAACATATGTCTGCAAAATCAGAGAACTCTTCTCATGATTTGCAAAAGTCTGTCGCAGGATGTGCATCAGCCTCGTCGACCTCTTCTGTTGCTCCACAGTAAGTCGATCCTGTTTCAGCCGAGACTCTTCTTGAGTCTTCACCGCATGCATGAGCTCATTGGGAAACACTTCTGAACCCAAACCAACCCAACTGGTCAGCTTCTCCATCCAGGTCAAGAATCCAAGAGCTTCAGAGATGCGATCCTTCCAAGACGAAAAGTCAATGGTCGGCAAACTGGGCAACCATTTGTCCGATCGAGCAAACACATCCCTTTCCCTTTCTTGCTCCAGAGGGGGAGGTCTCAGTGGGGGACTTGGGCTCGCCATCCGAAAAAGCTGGGTCCCCTTCGCAGGAGTACCCACTGGCGATGCACCTTGACATCCCGAAGAAGAACTTGGCATGTTCTCAGGAACACCATCCTGAGGTAAGGGGGGATTCACCTGTTGCTGTTGCTGTGGCTGCTGTTGCTGATGCTGCTGTATCATCCACTGCTGATGCTGCTGCTGTTGCTGCACCATGGACGAAGTTATCGTTTGCATAAACTGCTGTTGCTGCACAACCAGTTGCTGCATCATGCTTTCCAATTCTCGCACTTGTCTCGTCAACCCTTGCACGTCGGGTGATGTTTGTGATGGTGTCACCACAGGTTGAGGAGGTCCAGTGGATAGTCCTGGTGGTAACGAAGGACTTCCTACCGCTTGCTGAGGCAAACCAGGGGGAAACGAAGGGCCTCCCATTGTCTGTTGGGGTGCTCCAGTAGCTACCCCATGAGGGCTTCTGGCGGGAGTTCGACCGCTGGGCACTGGGCCATACACAGGTTGGCTTCCTTGTGCCAAACCTTGCACCCACAGTGGGTTGGGATTTCCCAAACCCGGAAAAGGGTCTACCCTTCGCCTTGTCTCAGCATCCATGATGGGCACAGAGCTTCCACGCTCTCGTCCACCTCTTGGACTCCTCACATGAGCTCCACTGGTATGTGGGGATGTATTCAACATAGTTCCTGAACTCAGGCTCCAGCCTGCAGTCTCTCCACAACGTCTTCTGGCGAAAATTCTCTCACCAACACCAGATGGTCCAGGCTCCTGAAGAACCTTAGTTCTACTCTACCAAGCACCGTATTCCTCCAAGCTCGGTCACAACCAATCCAGTTCCAGACAAACCACCTTGCCCGGGCTCCAAAGTGCCTCAACAGCCGCTGAACCAACTGCTTCCAAGCCTGATGAGTCCGGATCCGCCTCCTCACAGGGTAGGCTTCCCGGTACTCACTTACACGGTCCGAGTACAAGAGATTCCGGTCCACTGGCAGTCTGGGCTCCAAACCCAAACTTGCCTCCAGGCACTCACAGAGTCCTGACAGACAACCAAAGACC
>CAJNDS010000548.1:0-105000 GCA_905221605.1 Symbiodinium natans
AGGGTTTTAGGGTTTCAGGGTTTCAGGGTTTTAGGGTTTTAGGGTTTTAGGGTTTTAGGGTTTTAGGGTTTTAGGATTTTAGGGTTTTAGAGTTTTAGGGTTTTAGGGTTTTAGGGTTTTAGGGTTTTAAGGTTTTAGGGTTTTAGGGATTTAGGGATTTAGGGATTTTGGGGTTTTAGGGTTTCGGGTTTCGGGTTTAGCGTTCAAGGTTCAGGGTCAAAAGCCTACCCAAATCCTAAAGCGTTGAGGGTCCAGGGTTTGGCAAGGGGGTTACTTGAAGGTTCATGGTACTTATTAACCAATCATAACTGTACCTGTAGCCCTACTTATCAGTGGGATAACCCCTATAAGGCCCTTTAGGGGTACTATAAGTAGGGTTATAAGTACAGTTATAATTGGTTAGTAAGTACCATGAACCTTCAAGTAGAGTTTGGCTTGGGGTGTTCAGCCTCCATCGCAGGTCCCCACGAGTTTGCCGAGCTCTATAGGGTGTAGCTTCGACGGCTACGGGCCGAGATTCCCCTCCCCCCAAAGCCGAAGCCTTGTGCAAACCATATGCATTCTAACAGTGCCAAAAAAGGAGAATCCAGTATTTGAGGCACCCCAAAAAAAGAGGTACCCCGACACTCCTCAATTTTTTGGAAGCCCCCATTGTGATGGTGGCTCAGCTCAGACGTGGGAAGGGTTTAGGGTTTAGGGTTTAGGGCTTAGGGCTTAGGGCTTAGGGCTTAGGGTTTAGGGGGTCAGAGTTTAGAGGTTTCAAGCGATAAAGGCTCGTCTCGTGCCCTTAAGGTTCTAGCCTTGATGGTTCCCCTAAATATACTCCTAAAATGGCCCTTATCTTCCCTTAGGGTTTGGGGTTTAGGGTTTAGGGTTTGGGGTTTAGGGTTTAGGGTTTAGGGTTTGGGGTTTAGGGTTTAGGGTTTAGGGTCCCCAAACCCAAGGGTACCACCTTAGGGGCCCAAGGTAGAACCCCAAAGAGGTTGGGGGCGAACGGGTTGAGCCCCAAACAGACTAGGGTTTAGGGTTTAGGGTTTAGGGTTTAGGGTTTAGGGTTTAGGTTGTAGGGTTTAGGGTGTAGGGTTTAGGGTTTAGGGTTTAGGGTCTAGGGTCTAGGGTTTAGGGTTTAGGGTTTAGGGTTTAGGGTTTAGGGTTTAGGGTTTAGGGTTTAGGGTTTAGGGTTTAGGGCTCTTAAGGGACGGGGGTTCAAGGGGGGTAGGTACCTGGGGAACCTGAGGGAAGCTTAGGGAGCCTGAGGGAGTATTGGGGGAGTGTTAGGGAACCTTGGGTTCCATACCCCCACCAAATCCTAAACCCGAACCCTAATCCCTAAACCCTATAAAAACAAAAGAATCCAAAAAAAAGCAACTCCAAGCACCCAGGGTTCTTGGTGATTGGCGTCGGCCTTCTTTATCTGGTCAACTACCCCGATGAAGACATCCGAATGGCGACTTGTTCCGCGGTTGGTTGTTTAGGGTTCAGGGGGGGGCCCTAGATCCTAAACCCTAAACCCTAAACCCCTAAACCCTAAACCCTAAACCCTAAACCCTAGACCCTAAACCCCAAACCCCAAACCCCAAACCCCAAACCCCAAACCCCACGTCATTGGTCACTTGAATGATAGAACCGAAGCTTTCTAGACCCTTCAAACCCGACACCCGGTATAAACGGGCCGCTCTGAAAGCGCAAGGTATTGGGCTGAGTTCCCTTATTCCCTTCTTGGGGGGTTTAGGGTTTAGGCTTTAGGGGTAGGGCCCAGAGTAGGCCCTTGTATTTTCCTTTGTTGAGGTTCACTTATAGGCCCCGTTACACCTTTTTTTTTCCCTCGGTTACTCTAGGGTCTAGGAGTTCTACCTATCTTCACCCTGAAGACTAAAAAGACCTCAGCTTCAGTGAAGCTACCCCTACACCCCAAACTCCAACCCCTGAACTCCCTAGACTCTAAGCCACCCCCCCTAGGCCGCCAAAACCTTTTTTCGCCAGAAGGCCCTCCCCCCCCCCCCCCCCCCCCCCCCCCAGCTCTAAACCTGATACAGTTTAGGGCTGAGGGTTGTTAAGGGTTGAGAGTTTCGGGCTCTCAGTCGCAAAGCCTCCTAACACTAACATCTCCTGTTTGGGGCGCCAGCCCGGGCATTGAGGTTTTTCTGCCTTGTACCATAATGAGGTACAACAGTATGTAGTGGGGTTTAGGGCTTAGGGCCTTGCAGTAGGGTTTAGGGCTTTTTTAGGCTCCTGAACCCTAAACCCGATCATGGGTAGTGTAAGGTAAGTAGTTCCTTGACAGGAACCCAGGTGTCTAGGATGGGTTTAGGGTTTAGGGTTTAGGGTTTAGGGTTTAGGGTTTAGGGTTTAGGGTTTAGGGTTTAGGGTTTAGGGTTTAGGGTTTAGGTTTAGGGTTTAGGGTTTAGGGTTCAGGGTTTATAGGGTTTATAGGGTTTATAGGGTTTATAGGGTTTTTAGGGTTTTTAGGGTTTTTAGGGTTTTTAGGGTTTTTAGGGTTTATAGGGTTTACAGGGTCTATACGGTTTAGGGTTTAGGGTTTAGGCTGAGAGCCCTCAGGTCTTGGGACAGTTCGGCTTCCTGGGTCTGCGGTTTATGGTTTGGGGGGTTTAGGGTTTAGGGTTTAGGATTTAGGGACTTTTTTCTCACCTGCCACAAAAAGCAGGTATGTGCTACAAGGACCTGTAGCTCTGGGTCTATGGGTAAAGCCTTAAACCCTGACAGTTGCAGGTTTCGGGTCGCGGGTTTAGGGTTTTACGGAGTTAGAGTTTGGGGTTTAGGGTTTCGGGTTTAGTATTAAGAGCTTCCGGTTTCGGGCTTCAGGATCTCCTGAACTGAAGATATGAAGCGTGGAGCTAAAAATCAAGCCACCCGGAGGCCTGATCCTTAGGTTCTTACGGTTTAGGGTTTTAGATTTAGATTTAGGGTTTAGGGTTGAGGGTTTTGGGTATCCTAGGTTCTTACGGTTTAGGGTTTTAGATTTAAATTTAGGGTTTAGGGTTGAGGGTTTTGGGTACCCCCTGAACCTCATAACCCCCAAATCCCACATGATCCGGGAGCCTAGCCAGTCTGGCCCCTAAAAAAAAATTAACCATTTTTGGCGGCTGAAGATTTTTATGAAATGAGGAATCCATACGCATGGAATCCAATCTTTGTTGCAATTCAGACCGTACCCGGGTCACCATAATATCGCAGAACCCTAGACCCTAAACCCTAAGCCTTAAACCCTAAACCCTAAACCCTAAACCCTAAACCCTTAAACCCTAAAGATACCTGGTTTAGGATACGGGGTTGGGCATGGGCTCTTTAGGTGATACTGGAATCAGGACCTACATGATTGCGATGACTATCCTTTTTTAGAACCCTGCTTCTACGTACAGTTCAGCCTACCACGAATAAAGCAAATCCATCTAAGTCGGCCCTGCATTGCGGGGGGGCGAGGGGAGGGGGGGAATTTGAGATTAGCCATAAGGTTCACCTGTCCCCCAACCCCGACATAGTCCTAGACAGAAGGTAACTTTCATATGGGACCCTAAACCCCAAACCCTAAATACCATATGGGACTCCACCCCAGATTTCGTGTCTGGGAGCTTCCCACTAAGGCCATGTGGGACATGATCAACACCACCGTGTCCATCTTCTGCGGCGCCAGCTTCGACTTCACCGTGTTCAGGCGAGCTGTTTTCGGGGTTTAGAGGGTTTTAGGGGTTTAGAGGGTTTTAGGGTTTAGGGGTTTGGAGGGTTGTAGGGTTTAGGGGTTAGCGTTTGGGGTTTGGGGTTAAGGGTTTAGGGTTTAGAGGGCTTAGAGGGTTGAGAGATTTTGGAGGGTTTAGAGGCCAACACAAGCCCTGAGTCACTCGGGTGCGATGGATGTTCCTGCATCTCAGAAGTCAGAAAAGGGCTGGGTGCCTCAGAATTGAGGGTTTAGGGTTTAGGGTTGAGGGTTTTGGGTCTAAGGTTTAGGGTTTAGGGTTTGGGGTTCAAGGGTTCAGGGGTTAGGGTTTAGGGTTTGGGAATCCCCAAGCATGCAGACAAGAAGCGTACTCTGTCACAGTAGGGTAGCATTGTACATGCTTAAGGGTACTTAAACTCAATGAGGAATAGAAGTGAAAGTTTTAACCATGAACTAGAAAAGGCCCCAAGGAAACCAAGAACCTTAGGGACCCTAGCTATAGCTGTTTGAGTACCTAAACCCTAAACCCTCAAAGTTGTTGCCCCACACGAAGGTATTTCAATTGAGAGTCTAGGTAGAAGCCCAAAACGCATGCAAAACTTTAGCCTTCGGTTTCTTCATGCTTCCGACACGCTAAAACATGGCATAAAAAAACCCGGAGCCCCAAAACCCAAACCCTTAGAAGCCCTAAGCCCTAATTAAACCCCAATCCGAAATCCTAAGCCCTCAACTCCAACCCCCAAACCCCGATATCCCTAGTCCCTGAACCTAAATCCCGCACCCCCTAAACCCTAAACCCTAAACCCTAAACCCTACACCCTAAGCCCTAAACCCTAAACCCTAAACCTAAATCCCCCAAGTTCTGCGTCTGGGAGGTTCCTGCACAACCAGCTCGTGCTCTCGCCTCCGCCGCGCCAGGGGGCTCAGATTCGCTTAGCCCTAAACCCTCAACTTAGGGCTTAGGGTTTAGGGTTTAGGGTTTAGGGTTTAGGGTTTAGGGTTTAGGGTTTAGGGTTTGGGTCCCTCAACCCTAAACCCTCTACCCTGCAGACCCTAAATCCTCCCAGCATCCTGCGCACCAAGGGTTTCAGGTCCAAAGACTTCAGGGTTTAGGGTTTAGGGTTTAGGGTTTAGGGTTTAGGGTTTTTGGAGTTTGGGAGCCTGAGCTATACAGAATATACCCTCATGGAGAGCCGGCAGGGTTCAGGGGTTGATAGGGTTTAGGTTTTGAGGCTCCAAGGGTTGAGGTCGACCCCTAGCCCTAAACCCTAAACCCTAAACCCTAAACCCTAAACCCTAAACCCTAAACCCTAAACCCTAAACCCTAAACCCTAAACCCTAACAACCCCTCAACTCTTTCGCCACGAAGCCACCGATTTTTGGGCTGCAAGGTGGCCTCGGTTTTAAGCACGACACGCCGCACATCAAGTCCACCATGAGCCACTTGGTTCCGATTCAGGCATAGGCGGCTGGGCAAGGGTGCAGAGAGTAGGGTTGAGGGGTTTAGGGTTTCAGGGTTTCAGGGTTCAGGGTTTTAGGGTTTCAGGGTCTCCGGGTTTCAGGGTTTAGGGTTTATAGGGTTTGGGGTTTAGCAGTTGCTTCCCAAAACCTACACATGCCAACCCCAACCCTGGAAATCCTCAATCCTGAGCCCTAATTAATACAATGGGTCCTCTGCATCGTGATCAACATTTCCCCTTGCAATCCTAAAAACAAGCATAAACTGGGTGTTGGAGTTCTGGGTTCCTATCATAGCCACTGAAGCCTGAAAGGTATATTACTTTTTGTTCCAGGGTCTTCTCCAAAGTAGAGTAAAACTCTGAAGGAATTACCCAGCATACCAGCTCTGGATCAGTTTCCTAAGCCCCTTGTTGCGGCCCTGAAGCCCCAATTTCTCTGGCTGCACTTGGGTCGAGGGGTTCGGTTTTTTGGCGGTTGGAGGTCTTCGCAGGCTAGGGTTAGGGTTCAGGGTGTTTCCCCCCTCGAACACAGGGTCCTGCTTCATGTACGTCCTTCAACAGCAACCCAGAAAGATGGCCCACTTTTGCCGCTGGCAGGTTTATGCTTTGGCATCCTTGTCTGTGTGATCCTGCATGCGCAGGGCCCAGGGGGTCTTCTGAAACTCTTTGAGGGGCTGCCGCATGATCATTGTCAGGATTTCGAGGGGTTTGGGGGTTCTGGGTTTAGGGTTCAGGGCTTAGGGTTTAGGGTTTGGGGTTTAAAGTGTTGAGGTCAGGGTTTAGGGGAGTCTGGGGTTCACAGCTCAGGGCTTAGCTATTGTGGTTCTCGGACGGATCGCAAGGGTGTTGTCCCTGCCCGCACGCGTGTTTTTTCGGCGCCCAAGATATCCCTAAGCCCTGAGCCCCTCGAGTGATACCTGAAGGACCCTGGCCGGTTGTCATACGTGAGGCTATCAGCAGGGCAACGGATGGCAACGGTGTTTGCCAGTTTTCTTCACCGCCTAATATGCGTCACTAAACCCGACCCTCAGCCCTGAACGCGAAACCCCGAACCCCGAAACCCTAAACGCGAAGCAACCCAGAACCTCCAACCCCTGTAAGGAAGTCCCCCTCCCCCCCAAGCCCCCCTTGACACCCTAAACCCTCAACCCTCAACCCTAAACCCCCCTAAACCCTAAACCCTAAACCCTAAACCCTAAACCCTAAACCCTAAACCCTAAACCCTAAACCCTAAACCCTAAACCCTAAACCCTAAACCCTAAACCCTAAACCCTAACTCGTGTGAGGTGCTGCTCTTCAAGCTGCCGCAGTCGAGCCATCGCCGCCTCTTCGCCGTTCGGACGATGGGCGGCCACGCCGGGATCTCTGAGGGTTTTGGGGGGTTTAGGGTTTAGGGTTTAGGGTTTAGGGTGTAGGGTGTAGGGTGTAGGGTGTAGGGTTTAGGTTTTTGGGTGGAGGTTGGGGGGTTTTGAGGGTCTTCTTCGGGGGGTTTTGAGGATTTTGGGGTTGAGGGTGTAGGGTTTAGGGTGGGTTGAGGAGTTTGGGGTTTAGAGAGATTTCGGGTTTTGGGGTTTGGGGGGTTTTGGGGCTTTAGAAGGTTTTGGGGTTTTGGGTTTAGGGTTTGGGGGTTTAGAGAGTTTTGGGGGTTTGGGTTTAGTGGTTTCGGGTTTGAGGGTTTGGGGGTTTGAGGGTAAATAAGTAAAACACATATATATATATATATATATGTTGATTGATTGACTGACTGACTGACTGATTGGTTGATTGATTGATTGATTTTATGTATCGGGCGGGGGGGGGGGGGGGGGTCGAGGGCTTGGGGGGCTTTGGGTTTAGGATTGGGAAGGAGTTTGGGGGATCAGGGGTTTGGGGGATTAGGGTTGTTTAGGAAGGGTTTGGGTTTAGTTAGGGTTTAGGGGTTGGGGATTAGGCTTTAGGATTAGATTATAGGGTATGTGAAGTCTACAGCTTTGGGCTCTTCGGGCTTGGGATACCCTAAATACTAAAGCCTGAACCCTCAACCCGAAACCCTAAACCCTTAACCCTAAACCCTACACCCTACACCCTGAACCCTCCTCCTTCCCAGGTCTACGCCTTCGCAGGCATCCTCACTTTTGGCTTCCTCCAAGAGTGCCACTGGTTTCGTGACGACTTGTGGAGGACGCGTGGGCAAAGCAAGTACTCTAAAGCCTGAAGGGTTTAGGGTTTAGGGTTTAGGGCAGAGGGTTTAGGGTTTGGGGTTTAGGGGTTAGGGTTAGGGTTTAGGCTCTATAAACCCTTATAAGCCCAAAGCCTGATAAACCCTCTTGTAAGCCGTAAGCCTTTCAAGGCCTGTAAACCCTACTTCTCAGAGCATCCTCTGTTTAAGGCTGGGTTTGGGGGTTTTGGGGGGTTTTCTGTGCTGATGTCAATGGGGTGTCTCGATTGTACTCACAAACAAGGTCCCTTAAGATCACCTGCCAAAGGTTTGAATCTTCACTTCCCCTCCCCGCCCCCCAACCCCCCCCCCACTCACCCGGAACCCTAAACCCGGAACCCGAATCCCTAAACCCTAAACCCTAAACCCTAAACCCCAAACCGTCAACCCTGGAAAAGCTGAATCCCTAAATCGCCGAAGCCATGAGCCCCAGAGGATAGTGATGGTCGCCTTTCTGTGCTTCGGGGTGCCGCGGCCTGTGGTCTTCTTCTGTGAGGTTTCAGGGTTTAGGGTTTGGGGTTTGGGGTTTGGGGTTTAGGGTTTAGGGTTTTTACACCCTAAACGCCAAACCCTTGGGGCTTAGCCGGTTCCAGGTTTCAGGTTCCACGCTCCAGAGGCCCGCGTGAAGTCGCTCTCAGGGCCGCAGCAGGTCCGCGCGCCAGTGGGACTTGACTACGGAGCTGGCTTCGTTCTCAAGCGAGGACTTGCAGCTTAGGGTTTAGGGTTTAGGGTTTAGGGTTTAGGGTTTAGGGTTTAGGGTTTAGGGTTTAGGGTTTAGGGTTTAGGGTTTAGGGTTTAGGGTTTAGGGTTTAGGGTTTAGGGTTTAGAATTTGGTTACCTGGGTCCTCACTCCCAGGCTTGGCATTCGTGCCAAAGCTTTTGGAATGAGGCGACGTGCCTCGGAGTTGCTACCCCGTCTTGCGGGAGCTACAAAGGAGGCATTGGCAGCTGCCTTGACCAGTCGCCAGAGTCAGGCTTTCGTGCCGGGCTTTTGTCAAGAGATCGCTACGCACGCAGGGGGAACCCGAAACCCGAAACCCGAAACCCTAAACCCTAAACCCTAAACCCTAAACGGGGAACCGTAAACCCGAAACAAAGGCTTTGAACAAGAGTTTTGACTGAGGGTCGGTCCAGGACTTGAGTTTCAGGTTTGGGGCGCTGGTGCCAGCAGCGCGTTCGCGAAACCTACTTGGAGCTTCAGGGGTACTCCAATTTTAACTGTACTTGTAACCCCTTTTGGGTTTGGGGTTTAGGGTCCAGGGTTTAGGGTTTAGGGTTTAGGGTAATATGTTCTAAACCCTAAACCCTAATTCGCAAACCCTAAACTCTACATAATCGGTACCTCCTCAAACTGAATGCCCTGGTTTGTGAGGGCCCATACTTTGAAGCCTATGAGCCCTAAACCCTCAGATCTGTTCCCTACACCCTAGCCCTAAACCCTAGATTCTGCACCCTGCCCTAAACCTTTGGGTTTAGGATTTGGGGCTTAGGTGTTAGCTTAGTAGCTGTACCTAAACCCTAAACCCTAAATCCTAAACCCTAAACCCTAAACCCTTGTTGGATTTGCAACACTCAACCCCTCGAGCCCCATGGGCCCCAAATTCGAAAGGTCCACCCTGAGACACAAGGTTGAAGGTTTAGGGTTTAGGGTTTAGGGCTTAGGGCTTAGGGCTAAGGGCTTAGGGTTTAGGGGTTTAGGGTCTAGGTGTTTTGGGTTTACGGGTTTAAGGTTTAGGGGTTCAGGGTTTAAGGGTGTAGGGTTTAGGGTTTAGGCTGTTTTTTTGTCACTGATAGGGTGTTAGGTTTGTGGTTTAGGACTTTAGTGTTTAGGGTTTATTGCTTTGCTTGGGATTTCGGAGACATGATTGTATGTGTGATGTTTGCGAAGGCGTCTCCGTCTCGGCTTCCTACACCTCAACCCTCCAGCAAAGCAACACTGGAGAGCTTGACCTGCCATAAGGGTTTAGAGCTTAGGGTTTACGGGTTAGCGTTTAGGGGCCGAAGCAACAACAGAGAGCGCTTTCCTGGTCTTAGACCGGGTCATTTAGGAAACCCGAAGCCCTAAACCCGAAACCCTAAACCCTAAACCCTGAACCCTAAACTCACAAGCCGAGGTGATGTCGCTAGCCTACAAGGTGGCGTTGTGGATTGCCAAGAGCACGGACGACGGAGAGTGGTGGAAGGACGGGGTCGCGGCTTCGAAGGATTTAGGGGTTTAGGGGTTTAGGGGTTTAGGGGTTTAGGGGTTTAGGGGTTTAGGGGTTTAGGGGTTTAGGGGTTTAGGGGTTTAGGGGTTTAGGGGTTTAGGGGTTTAGGGGTTAGGGTTTCGGGTTTAGGGTTTCGGGTTTAGGGTTTAGGGTTTAGGGGTGTAGGGTTTAGGGTTTAGCTGTTTAGGGTTTAGGGATTTCGGGTTTGCCGTGCAGGCCTTTCGGAGCCCTGAAAAGTGGGAGTTCAAGGTTGGGGGTTTAGGGTTTAGGGGTTCAGGGGCTCAGGGGTTCAGGGGTTCAGGGGTTCAGGGGTTCAGGGGTTCAGGGGTTTAGGGGTTTAGGGGTTTAGGGGTTTAGGGGTTTAGGGGTTTAGGGGTTTAGGGGTTTAGGGGTTCAGGGGTTCAGGGGTTCAGGGGTTCAGGGGTTTAGGGGTTCAGGGGTTTAGGGGTTTAGGGGTTTAGGGGTTTAGGGGTTTAGGGGTTTGTGGCATGGACCTTTAGGGTCTATTTGGCACTTCCTTTTTGTTTGCTATTTAAACGGTTCAATTCACACATACAATTTGTGGGGTTTAGGTTTAAGGCAAAATTTATGGCTTAGGGCTAGTTCGGTTCACGGCTCAGGGCTCCCATGTTTGGCATCACATCTCTTATTTTCCTAGGGCTGCGCCACCTACCTCTCATTCCGTTTTCCATTCAACCCTCGTCTAAGGGTCTGGTGTTTGCGATAAATATACTACTTTAAAAAAATCAATAATAACATAAATAACGCTAACTACAGGAGCTGCTGGAAATGACAAACCCTGAGCGCTCTCAAGTGTGTTGCTTTAATTAAGACGATAATAGACTCTTTTGTTGATAAATAATCCCATGACCATATTGTTGTTTCAGCCGCTTTTAGCCTTTTCCTATTAGTATTGTTTTTGTTTACCTGATATAACACCAAGGAAGGGGAAAGGGAAAACACCACTTCATCTCGATGTGTTTATCTCTCCTTTCCTTCCCTCTCAAGATTTTTCTTTTGTTAATCTCCCTCTCTCTCTCTCTCTTCTTCGCTCTGTCTCGCTCTCTCTCTCTCTCTCTCTCCCCCTCTCTCTCTCTCTCTCTCTGTCTGCCATCTCTTGCTCTCTCATCCCTCCCCTCCCCTCTTTCCTTCCTCCCCTCCTTTCCAAAACTTTCTGCGGAGAATAAGGACAACAGAGAACAAAAAGGAAAGATAGGATGAAGGCAGATGGTGGGGACAGGAAGGGAGAACTCCTCTTTCGCTCGGCTCACACGTTTTCTCTTCCCTTGCCTTCATCCTCTGCTCTTCTCCCTTTTCTCTTCATAAGAAGAAAGGACAAATGAAAGGAACCGAAAGCTCAGGGAAAGCAAGACGCCCTCGCTCTCATCATCTGCCCCTTCCTCGACTTCATTGCTCTATTCCTTGTTCTTCTCTCCTGTCTCATTGGTGATCAGTGATAAACCAAGACGAGCTTGCCGTTCTTTCATTTTCTTTTTCTGGTGGAAAGCTAAGAAGCAGGAAGGAGAGGAAGGAAAGTGGAGAAATAGAAAGAGAAGCAAGAACGGAAAGAACAATACGCAGAAATGACAGAGAGGAAGGGAGAACTGCAAGCCCAGCAGAAGAAGAAGAAGATAGAGAGAGAGAGAGAGAAGAGATGAAGATAAGATAAGGGTGAAAAGGTGAAAAGAATGAAAACAAAAATCTAACAGCAAAGTAGCTAAACAAAACCTTCTGGCCTACCCCTTCAACTCTAAACCACCCTAAACCCTCGGTAAATTGAGATATAACAGCACAGTTCCCGTAGCATGCTATATCAGAAACCATTTATTCCTACGAGACGTACAACCGCCTAAAACACGGTGACAAAAAATAAAACAGCGAGGCATCTGAAAAGACTTTCTGGCCTTCCCCTTCAACTCTAAACCACTAAACCCTCGCTATATAAAGGCTTAACAGCACAGTTCCCGTAGCACGCTATGTCATTTCTTCTTACGAGACGCACAACATAAACCAAGGTTTCGTATACTTTTTTGTAGTCAGGATGTGATATCCTGTTGCTTTGGACGAGTATTACGTAAGACTTTAAGCGCCTGTGGGTCTTGCGGATAATTGGAGAATAAGCATCATCCTTGACAAATGATAACCATGATGGGAGACCTGTGGGAAGCATTGAGAATGAAAAAGCAAGATACTTGCGAGCAATTACTTGCAGCCTGTTGGAAGGTCTCAGGAAATCGCGAAAGGACATTTGCTCACAGTATTCTCGTGTCCCTGGGGCTTAAAGTAAATGATTTTCCGCATTACCCTATGCGCTCGAATACTTCTGAGTCTCATGGTTCGTTCTCCGCTATCGGGATTTGATACGCCATACATTTATCCTATATACACACTTGATGTGGGCACCTATTCTACGTACTTTCTCTTTGCGTTTTCAATCGGCCTTGCGGCCGAAGGATCAGGATTGAAGATTCTCGGGGAGAGTTCCCCGGCATCGTCAACCCGATTAAGCAGCTGGAGCGCTTACTCGGCGATGGGGTCCAGTAGTTCAATATTTCATATGCTCTGCTAAAGTCTGTAGAATTTTCAAGCCCCCCTCCCAAAGACCCATCTGTGTTTTGGTGTTTGGGATACCGTAAGCCAAAGCTAAATGAAAGGGAAGAAGTCCCTTTTTCCTCTGCCAATCTTCTTCCTCCCACTCCTCTCTTCCTCTCCTATTCCTTTCTTAGCATAGAGCATGGAGTGATGAGAGGGAAGGGGTGAAAGCGGATGAGAAAAGTGACAGAGAGGGCAGGGCGAAATCTTCATTTCCTTGCCTTTTTCGTCCCTCTCACCTCTCCTTCTCATCGTTCTCTTGCTTTCTCGTGTGAGAAGGATGTGGACAGGGCATGGAACAAGGCGAGGGAAGGGGGGGGGGGGCGAAATCGAGTGAGAAAGGATGGAACAAGGAAGAAATGAGGAAAAATGGACAGGACAGGTCAGGTGTTTGGTTTGGCGACTATATACACGTGGACCAGCAGAGTGACAAGCCCAAACCAAAGAGAAAAAGCAAATCCAAATCGCCCACCTCCCGCTCACCCATCTGAAAAAAAACAACAAAAATGCATCCGTAGCGAGTGTTCGCCTACGGTCAAATCGATCTACAGAGGTCCCGGCACATCCCTTGTCGAACAGGCAAAAAAGCAGAAACATAGCAAGGGGGGGTCGGGCTTGCCATTGGTGTTGGCATGTGGCCAAAACACCGCCACAAGGGGATCGTGTCCCCCTGCACCCTTCGGCTAGTCGTGCCAGCCAATCCCTTGACAGGCAAAATCCGACCACGACGTATCGACGCCTCCCCCCGCCACGAACCCGCCTTTTTCGTAGAAGCTGTCAACAGGCCCGATTTCGCCGATTCCGAACCGGCTGAAAACGACGACACACTCGCAACAGCATGTGAACAAGCGAGTGAGGGTACTCTGGGTGTGAAGTTACCACAAAAACCTCGAGAAGAACTTGACCGAGAGTATCTTCGTCCGACAGCCCACCCAGGAAGCTGCCCGACACGACACCGCTTCGAGAGAAGGCGGCGAAGGCACTCCATGAGCACCCCCCCCAACACCTTCCCCCGAACAAAGAAACCCAATGGCACGGGACCAGTGGAGCAAGACCGCAAGAGTGCGGATGCCGTTAAGAGAATTGGCGGCACTCTCACCCCATCAGTATAAAAGGCCCACCAAACTGTAACCAACCAAAGTGACAAAGGTGACACCCCTCAGGGTATGGAGTTGGTCTCAGTAGGGGCGCTACCTTACCCCTAGCTGAGTCCCTTCCCTCGCCCACGTGGAGGACTCCGCCGTCAGGGTGAGTAAACATGGCTCAGAAGAGGAAGCGAGAGATACCCTATCCCATCCCAATGTTGCTATATCTCAGGGGCCTCCCGAATGCAGGGGCCTTTAGAGGCTAGAGCTTCCAGTAGCATCCAACCCTCCCTCCCAGCTCGACATGAGACATTGCCTCTCCTCCCCTCCCCTCACCTCTTCCTTTCCTCGCAGAAAGAGACAGACCATAGTCCGCAATCTTATAATGCCCTTCATTCTCCTTGCTTAACCTTGCCTTTTCTATCCCCCCACTTAATGGCAAAAGGAACAGAAGAGGAAAGGCTCATGGGCTGGACACGAGAAAAGCGAGAGCGGGGTCAAGGAGGAGAACGAACATGGAAAAGAAAGGAAGGAGAGCTAGAGGGAAGATAGAGAGATAGAGAGGAGAAATGAAGGACAAAGACCGTGGAAGAAAGGCGTGAGCAATGCTCGGGACATAAGTGTAAGGGGTGAGGAAAAGGAACAGTGGATAACAAAAACAAGTGTCCTGCTTGACCCCTTTTTGTTCTCCAAGCGGCCCTCTTTTCACCATCGCTTCCTTCTTCCTCTCCTTCATTGTTTTTGTTTCCTTCACCCTGTTCCCCTATCTGTCGCTCTTCCACTGTCTTCCTTCTTCCTCTTCTCCCTAATTGTTGTCTCCTTCTCTTTGCTTCTCTATCTGTCTCCATCTCTCTCACTCCGGTGCTCCCCGGCGTTTTCTGTTCAATTGCTCATCCTTTCTGACTTTACGAGGCGGACCCTGTACAAACGATGGGTCCTGTTCTGGACATGGTCCCGCACTGCCTCTTTCCACACACTCCAGACCTCTCTGAGCCGCCCCAAGAGTTTCTTAAAGACAATAGCATTCCGAAGAACAACGAAATCCTGTCATTTATTGAAATACTGGATGGACTCGTTGATTCCTTTTCAAATGAAGGGTTCTATCGTTCACGGTGTTCCTTAGAACAGGAGGGCCTTTCAGGACAACGCCCTCATCTGTATTCAACATAGGCAGGGCTACCTGTGATTAAGAATACACGGAACGGTTCATTCTAAGAAAATAAACTCTCTCATTTCAATCGGAGCGGACGGACCCACTCATCTATCAAGAAAAGAGCCGAAAGCATTTGGGAGGAATTAAAATACGAATGAGGGGCTATCGCAGTATCCTTTTGTCTTCTGACACGGATTCTTTGACAGAAGGGGTTCCTGCCTCTTGTTTCTTTCAAGAAAGGGAGGCTTTCGAGTGGCAAGGGGCGAACTCACGCCCACCCCAGTCTTTGGGGCCACTCTGAAAACAGCTTGGAGAGGACAGTTGCTTCTCTCTCCTTTTTCTGTTTCTCTATCTCTTGCTCCGTGTCTGTCGTTCTCCTTCCCTCCTTCTGCGAATCTGCTTCTTTCAATATCCACCAGGGCCCCGCCGTTTTCGGGTTCCTTGAAGGGGCTCCCTGAAAGGGCCTCCCAGGGGTTTGAGAGAAGACCGCGAAAGGGCAAAAGGGGACACTTCTTGAAGGATGTTGAATGGCAAGTAAAAAACGGGAGGGGCGAGGAGGAAAGAGGAAAGAACAAGAAGAAGGAAGAGGGGAAGAGAAAGGAATGATGGCAGGAAGGAGGGAAGGAGGCAGAGAGGGAGAGAGACAGAGAGAGAGAGAGACAGAGACAAAGAGAAGAGCGAGAGAGAGAGAGAGAGAGAGAGAGAGAGAGAGAGAGAGAGAGAGAGAGAGAGAGAGAGAGAGAGCGAGAGCGAAAGAGAAAAAGATGGAGAGAGATACGATGAATAAAAGAACCACACTCAGCTATTTAAAGGGTGTGAAGATGCTCCGGGGAGAATTCCCGGGCATCTTCAATCTTCAATCTTCAAACACAGGGCCGATTAAGCACTCCACCTGCTGCTTAATCGGCCCTTGGATTGAAGATTGAATATTGAATATGCCGGGGAACTCTCCCCGGAGTATCTTCAACACCAAACCCCTGCCGATTAAGCACTTCATCTGCCTAACCGGCCCAGGGTTGAGAATCTAGGATTGAAGGTGCTCCGGGGAGAGTTCCCGGGCATGTTCAATCTTCAAACCCAGGGCCGATTAAGCAGGTGGAGCGCTCAATCGGCCTTGAGGCCGAAGGATCAGGACTGAAGATGCGCGGGGAGAGCTTCCCGGCATCGTCAATCTTTAAGCTTCCAACCCAGGGCCGATTAAGCAGCTGGAGCGCTTACTCGGCGATGGGGTCCAGTAGTTCAATATTTCATATGCTCTGCTAAAGTCTGTAGCATTTTCAAGCCCCCCTCCCAAAGACCCATCTGTATTTTGGTGTTTGGGATACCGTAAGCCAAAGCTAAATGAAAGGGAAGAAGTCCCTTTTTCCTCTGCCAATCTTCTTCCTCCCACTCCTCTCTTCCTCTCCTATTCCTTTCTTAGCATAGAGCATGGAGTGGTGAGAGGGAAGGGGTGAAAGCGGATGAGAAAAGTGACAGAGAGGGCAGGGCGAAATCTTCATTTCCTTGCCTTTTTCGTCCCTCTCACCTCTCCTTCTCATCGTTCTCTTGCTTTCTCGTTTGAGAAGGATGTGGAAAGGAGGGAAGGGCAGGGCATGGAACAAGGCGGGCGAAGGCGGAACACAGAGAGGGGGGGGGGGCGAAATCGAGTGAGAAAGGATGGAACAAGCAAGAAATGAGGAAAAAAAGAAGAGGAAGCGAGAGATACCCTATCCCATCCCAATGTTGCTGTGTCTCAGGGGCCTCGGGAGTTGGCAGGGGCTCCCGGGAGCCTCCCGAATGTAGGGGCCTTTAGAGGCTAGAGCTTCCAGTAGCATCCAACCCTCCCTCCCAGCTCGACATGAGACATTGCCTCTCCTCCCCTCCCTCACCTCTTCCTTTCCTCGCAGAAAGAGACAGATCATAGTCCGCCATCTTATAATGCCCTTCCTTCTCCTTGCTTAACCTTGCCTTTTCTATCCCCCCACTTAATGGCAAAAGGAACAGAAGAGGAAAGGCTCATGGGCTGGACACGAGAAAAGCGAGAGCAGGGTCAAGGAGGAGAACGAACATGGAAAAGACAGGAAGGAGAGCTAGAGCGAGGATAGAGAGATAGAGTGGAGAAATGAAGGACAAAGACCGTGGAAGAAAGGCGTGAGCGATGCTCGGGACATAAGTGTAAGGGGTGAGGAAAAGGAACAGTGGATAACAAAAACAAGTGTCCTGCTTGACCCCTTTTTGTTCTCCAAGCGGCCCTCGTTTCACCATCGCTTCCTTCTTCCTCTCCTTCATTGTTTTTGTTTCCTTCACCCTGTTCCCCTATCTGTCGCTCTTTCACTGTCTTCCTTCTTCCTCTTCTCCCTAATTGTTGTCTCCTTCTCTTTGCTTCTCTATCTGTCTCCATCTCTCTCACTCCGGTGCCCCCCGGCGTTTTCTGTTCAATTGCTCATCCTTTCTGACTTTACGAGGCGGGCCCTGTACAAACGATGGGTCCTGTTCTGGACATGGTCCCGCACTGCCTCTTTCCACACACTCCAAGCCCCTCTGAGCCGCCCCAAGAGTTTCGGGCGGCCTTCAGAGAGCGTCTCCCAGGGGCCTCCAAGAGCCCCCATATTGCCAAGAAGAAAAACCACACAGAGACATGTAGAGAAGTAGTTACGAGGAGCTGGAGAAGTCCTCCTTCCATCATATCATTCCCTTCATTCTCCTTGCTTAACCTTGCCCTTCTTCTACCCCCCCCAGGGCCGCAAAAGGGACACAAGAAAGGGAGAGTGCAGAAAGCGGGCGCACGAAGAGCGAAAACGAAAGGAAGGAGAAAGAAAGCTTCTTAAAGACAATAGCATTCCGAAGAACAACGAAATCCTGTCATTTATTGAAATACTGGATGGACTCGTTGATTCCTTTTCAAATGAAGGGTTCTATCGTTCACGGTGTTCCTTAGAACAGGAGGGCCTTTCAGGACAACGCCCTCATCTGTATTCAACATAGGCAGGGCTACCTCTGATTAAGAATACACGGAACGGTTCATTCTAAGAAAATAAACTCTCTCATTTCAATCGGAGCGGACGGACCCACTCATCTATCAAGAAAAGAGCCGAAAGCATTTGGGAGGAATTAAAATACGAATGAGGGGCTATCGCAGTATCCTTTTGTCTTCTGACACGGATTCTTTGACAGAAGGGGTTCCTGCCTCTTGTTTCTTTCAAGAAAGGGAGGCTTTCGAGTGGCAAGGGGCGAACTCACGCCCACCCCAGTCTTTGGGGCCACTCTGAAAACAGCTTGGAGAGGACAGTTGCTTCTCTCTCCTTTTTCTGTTTCTCTATCTCTTGCTCCGTGTCTGTCGTTCTCCTTCCCTCCTTCTGCGAATCTGCTTCTTTCAATATCCACCAGGGCCCCGCCGTTTTCGGGTTCCTTGAAGGGGCTCCCTGAAAGGGCCTCCCAGGGGTTTGAGAGAAGACTGCGAAAGGGCAAAAGGGGACACTTCTTGAAGGATGTTGAATGGCAAGTAAAAAACGGGAGGGGCGAGGAGGAAAGAGGAAAGAACAAGAAGAAGGAAGAGGGGAAGAGAAAGGAATGATGGCAGGAAGGAGGGAAGGAGGCAGAGAAGGAGAGAGACAGAGAGAGACAGAGACAAAGAGAAGAGAGAGGGAGCGAGAGAGAGAGAGAGAGAGAGAGCGAGAGAGAGAGAGAGAGAGAGAGAGAGAGAGCGAGAGAGGGAGAGACAGAGAGAAAGCGAGAGCGAAAGAGAAAAAGATGGAGAGGGATACGATGAATAAAAGAACCACACTGAGCTATTTAAAGGGTGTTAAGTCTTTTAGAGAGCCCATAATTTGAACATTTTGAATAATTGAATTCAGGTCTTCATTTTTTATAGTATTTTGAATTCAGGTCTTCATTTTTTCATAATATTTGGGAGGCTCAAGATATCACATTGGGCGCAATCACTGTAACTGAACGATGCAAACAGTTTTAGTTATGGTTACCGCAAAATATTAAACTGTAGGGTGGAGACCAGAGACCTCAATCATACGATTTGTTTACAAAAATGCACTTCTTGTAGCCTGGTAAAGATCTTGAAGCATTGAAAAAGTAAGACTGCAACAACGTTAAGGAACGTTGTTGTTTTGCAAAACCTTAAAGCACCATCATTGCTTTAACGAAAAGGTTCGATTTGAACCTTGATATGTCCTCAACATCAAAAAACGAAAGGTTTGTTTATCAACCTGGTGCGCCTGCATTTTTGCGTAAACCCTAGTGTGTCCTAAACTTCAAAAACGACGGGATTTTTGTAAGCCTGGGTGTGCCCCCATCCTCGAAAACGAAGGTGTGTTTGTAAACACGTTCAAGCGAAAGGGTTTTAATTTTTTGTAAACCCTAGCATAGGGTTTTTGTCAGCCCTAGCGTGCCCTCAACCTCAAAAACGAAAGCTCCTTTTAAATATTAAAATCTCTTAACATCCTTAAAACCTAGAAAATTTCAGCGTAGAAGAAGGCAAGGATTTTTCAAATTTAAAAAGGGGTCCCGGGGTCTCAGGGTTAGGGGGTAGGCGCTGAGGCTCTTAGGAGCTTAGGAGCTTAGGGTTTAGGGTTTAGGGTTTAGGTTTAAGGATTTCGGAGCCTAGGAGTATAGGGTTTGATTTAAGGTTTAAGGGTAGGCGCTTAGGCGCTTAGGAGCTTAGGAGCTTAGGAGGGTTTAAGGATTTAGGGGGTAGGCACTTAGGTGCTTAGGACCTCAGGAGCTTAGGGTTTAGGGTTTAAGGGTTTAGGGGTTTAGGGGTTTAGGGGGTAGGCGCCGAGGAGCTTAGGAGCTTTGGAGCTTAGGGTTTAAGGATCTACTAGTGCAGGGGGTAGCTTAGGAACTGGTTTAAGGTTTTAAGGGTTGAAGAAGTAGGCGCTTAGGCGCCTAGGAGCTTGATTTAAAATAGAAGAAAATCCTTAAAATCCGTAAAAAATAAAATCCGAGGCGCCGAATTTGGTTTTAGGAGAAGCCCCAAACGATTTAAATTTTTAAAAATCCTTAAAATCCATAAAAAATAAAATCAAAATAATTTATTTTTTAAGGATTTTAAGGATTTTATTCGATTTTAACATGCATAAAATCCTTAAAAAATAAATTCGGCCTCTGATTTTATTTTTTAAGGATTTTATTCATTTTAAAATAGAAGAAAATCCTTAAAATCCTTAAACAATAAAATCCGAGGCGCCGAATTTGGTTTTAGGAGAAGCCCCAAACGATTTAAATTTTTAAAAATCCTTAAAATCCAAAAAAAAAATAATAATTTATTTTTTTAAGGGTTTTAAGGATTTTATTTGATTTTCAAATGCATAAAATCCTTAAAAAAATAAATTCGGCCTCTGATTTTATTGTTTAAGGATTTTATGCATTTTAAAATAGGAGAAAATCCTTAAAATCCTTAGAAAATAAAATCCGAGGCCGAATTTTGTTTTAGGAGAAGCCCCAAACGATTTAAATTTTTAAAAATCCTTAAAATCCATAAAAAATAAAATCAAAATAATTTATTTTTTAAGGATTTTAAGGATTTTATTCGATTTTAAAATGCATAAAGTCCTTAACAAATAAATTCGGCCTCTGATTTTCTTTTTTAAGGATTTTACGCATTTTAAAATAGGAGAAAACCCTTAAAATCCGTAAAAAATAAAATCCGAGGCGCCGAATTTGGTTTTAGGAGAAGCCCCAAACGATTTAAATTTTTAAAAATCTTTAAAATCCATAAAAAATAAAATCAAAATAATTTATTTTTTAAGGATTTTATGGATTTTATTTGATTTTCAAATGCATAAAATCCTTACAAAACAAATTCGGCCTCTGATTTTATTTTTTTAAGGATTTTATTCAGGATTTTCTCCTATTTTAAAATGCATAAAATCCTTAAAAGATAACATCAGAGGCCGAATTTATTTGTTTAAGGATTTTAAGCATTTTAAAATCGAATAAAATCCATAAAATCCTTAAAAAATATATTATTTTGATTTTATTTTTTTATGGATTTTCAGGATTTTTAAAAATTTAAATCGTTTGGGGCTTCTCCTAAAACAATATTCGGCCTCGGATTTTGTTTTTTAAGGATTTTAAGGATTTTCTCCTATTTTAAAATGCATAAAATCCTTAAACAATAAAATCAGAGGCCGAATTTATTTTTTAAGGATTTTATGCATTTTAAAATCAAATAAAATCCTTAAAATCCTTAAAAAATAAATTATTTTGATTTTATTTTTTATGGATTTTAAGGATTTTTAAAAATTTAAATCGTTTGGGGCTTCTCCTAAAACCAAATTCGGCGCCTCGGATTTTATTTTTTAAGGATTTTGAGGATTTTCTTCTATTTTAAAATGCATAAAATCCTTAAAAAATAAAATCAGAGGCCGAATTTATTTTTTAAGGATTTTATGCATTTTAAAATCGAATAAAATCCTTAAAATCCTTAAAAAATAAATTATTTTGATTTTATTTTTTATGGATTTTAAGGATTTTTAAGAATTTAAATCGTTTGGGGCTTCTCCTAAAACCAAATTCGGCGCCTCGATTTTATTTTTTACGGATTTTAAGGATTTTCTTCTATTTTAAAATGCATAATATCCTTAAAACATAAAAGCCCAGAAGTCCTTGAGGTCGAGGCCAAGCGCAGCGCCAAATAGACCCTAAAGGTCCTACGTACTTAGGGGTTTAGGGGTTTAGGGGTTTAGGGGTTTAGGGGTTTAGGGGTTTAGGGGTTTAGGGTTTGGGGTTTAGGGGTTAGGGGTTGAGGGGTTAGGGGTTTAGGGGTGAGGGCAGGGGTTCAGGGGTTCAGGGGTTCCAGGGGTCAGGGGTTGAGGGGTTAGGGGTGGGGTTAGGGTTTAGGGTTTGGGGGTTTGGGGGGGTTTCGGGGGTTAGGGGTTTAGGGGTTAGGGTTTAGGGGGTTTGGGGTTCAGGGTTCAGGGTGTTTAGGGGGTTAGGGGTTAGGGGTTAGGGGTTTAGGGGTTTAGGGGTTTAGGGGTTTAGGGGGGTTAGGGGTTTAGGGGGGTTAGGGGTTTAGGGGTTTAGGGGTTTAGGGGTTTAGGGGTTTAGGGGTTTAGGGGTTTAGGGGTTTAGGGGTTTAGGGGTTTAGGGGGGTAGGGGTTTAGGGGTTTAGGGGTTTAGGGGTTTAGGGGTTTAGGGGTTTAGGGGTTTAGGGGTTTAGGGGTTTAGGGGTTTAGGGGTTTAGGGGTGTAGGGGAATAGGGGTGTAGGGGTTGAGGGGTTTTAGGGGTTTAGGGTTGGGGTGTAGGGGTTTAGGGTTTAGGGGTTTAGGGGGTAGGGGTTTAGGGGTTTAGGGGTTTCCGGGGGTTCAGGGGTTCAGGGGTTCAGGGGTTCAGGGGTTCAGGGGTTCAGGGGTTCAGGGGTTCAGGGGTTCAGGGGTTCAGGGGTTCAGGGGTTCAGGAGTTCAGGGGTTCAGGGTTCAGGGCGTCGGGTTGAGGGCTTAGGGCTACTGTTAGCCCATTGATACCTTCTTCCCTTTATTTGGTACAAGGTTCCCTTATAAAGTTGCCAACCCAAACAAGGGTGCGCTTGTTAGAATAAGGTTACTGTGCTACCAAGGTTGGGGGTCTAGGGTACTGAGTACTGAAGGGTGTGACAAAATCAGCTGCCATCATGGCTTGGTTAATACAGTGTGGGTTTAGGGCCGTTTAGGGTTTAGGGTGTAGGGTTTAGGGTCTAGGTTTTGGGGTTATTCTGGCCCTACTTAAGAAGTCCTAAGCCCTTTGCTGTACATGATTGCATCATGCACGGCCCGTCACGTGCCCCACGCCCTCTTTCAAGTTTAGAGGCTCGACCTTTTAAACCATGTGCCTCGCGGGCCTAAACCTGAACCTCGAACCCTTAAGACCCTGAGCTCCGAAACCCTACACCCTGAACCTTAAACCCTAAACCCTAAACCCTAAACCCTAAACCCTGATGCGCCTGGCAGTCGATCAAGATCCAGCGGAAGAACGCCGAGGAGATGCAGATCGAAGCCGGTGTTCCTTGCCGGGCCAAGCAAATACTTCTAACCACAATCTTAGGGCTTTTTGGGTTTAGGGGCAGGGTTTAGGGTTTAGGGTTTAGAGTTTAGGGTTTAGGGTTTAGGGTTTAGGGCTTAGGGCTTAGGGTTTAGGGTGACAGCCGAAGCCGAACACGCCCACAAGGTTGAGGGTATAGGCCCATCAATAGGGTTTGGGTTTTAGGGTTTAGGGCTTTAGGGTTTCGGGTTTAGGGTTTGGGGCTTAGGGTTTTAGGGGCCAAGGGCCGCAACTAATGCCCAACAGGCAGATGGCCGGGCTGTGCTGTGGGATATGGTCATACTTCCGGTTTGCCTTTCCAAAAATCCGATGCAGGGCCAAAAGAGGGACCCTTACAAGGGACCTTGAGGGTTATTTGGGGTTTTCTAGGGGCCACTTAGGTATACAGGCACTATATAAGGTATACTTCGGGGTTATATAGGGGAATACGGTTCAGGGTCCCTTCTAGGGGTACCTCCTCATACCCCTTAAACCTATGCACACATCAGTTCCAAGGGTCTATCGCGCAAGTCAGAAAATAGAAGAAGATGTCAAAACATCCTACTGCAAAAGACTGCCTGGAGCTTCATGTGTACTTATATAACCCCATTTATAGCTTCACCTATATGCCCCTAAGCCTTACAAGTAGACTTCGGTTTAGGGTTTAGGGTTCAGGGTTTAGGGTTTAGGGTTGGGGCTATACATGAACCTCCCAAGTGATCTTCTGATGAGGCGATCACCGGCGGCTTCCTCATCGTGCAGTGCTTCTGCTCCTGGACCTTAAGATGGTTTCTCCGGGCTTAGGGACATCGGACACTAAGTTTCTTCACCCCTAAACCCTAAACCCTAAACCCTAAACCCTAAACCCTGTATCATATTTAGGGGCCGAGAGCCTACAACATCTCTCATCCATGCAGCCTCGGGGTAGGAGCCTGTCAGACCCCCCCATGTTTAGGGTGTAGGGTTTAGGGTTTAGTGTTTAAGGGTTTAGGGTGTAAGGGTGTAAAGGTTTAGGGTTTAGGGGTTTAGGGTTTAATGATTGAGGGTGTAGGGTTCAAGGGCTTCTCGGGCCTGTTTTCAGGTGCAACTTAAGACTTTAAAACAAGGCCGTCCAGTTCAGAAGAGTTTTGGACTAAACCCAAAACCCAAAACCCTAAACCCTAAACCCTAAACCCGAAGCTCTTCGAGGTGGTACATATTTGAACCTGAGGCGTCCTGAGAGCAATGAACAGAGGGCCTTATCTAAATGTCAGGTCCTGTTTCGGGTTTAGGGTTTAGGGTTTAGGGTTTAGGGTTTAGGGTTTAGGGTTTAGGGTTTAGGGTTTAGGGTTTAGGGTTTAGGGTTTAGGATTTATGGTCTAGTTTACAGTACGGCTTGCAGACGATTCGCCCTAAACCCTAAACCCTGAACCCTGAACCCTAAACCCCCAAAACCTGCTCGTCCCGAAGACTGCCCCCAAGCCTTCTGCCTGCTTAAGGCTACTATCTCTCAGTCGAGGAGGAGCCATGCCCGGGATTCGGGATGCCTCAGGGGTTTAGGGTTTAGGGTTTAGGGTTTAGGGTTCAGGGTTTAGGGTTTAGGGTTTAGAGTTTAGGGTTTAGGGGGTAGGGGGTAGGGGGGTGGGGGGTTTCGGGTTGAGGGTCATACTCGGACCCCTGAGGATGTACCCCCAAGAGGTTCCCTTACTATACTTCCAATATGGCCCTTAAATTCCCTTAGAGGATCAAAGGGTCCCCAAAGCCAAGGGTACATTCGGGGTCCGAGGTAGAGAACCTCAGCTGTTCTTCTGCCGCGTTAGCTAGGCCCATGGAACCGAACCCTACCCTGAACCCTACACCCGAAACCCTAATCCCTAAACCCCAAACCCTAAACCCTAAACCCCAAACCCTCATCCCTAAACCCTAAACCCTAAACCCTAAACCTCAAACCCTAAACCTCAAACTGGCAACAAAAGCCGGTCCAAAAACCTTCGCCAACCTCCCCAAGGAGCGTTGCCCGTGAAACCCTTGAAAATAGTGTGGCGTTCAGAGTTTAGGGTTTAGGGTTTAGGGTTTAGGGTTTAGGGTTTAGGGTTTAGGCGGCTTGGGGCTTAGAACCCGAAACCCCAAACCCTAAACCCTATAAACCCTAAACCCTAAACACAGGGCTTAAGTATCAAAAGAAGACGATGATGGGCTCGGGTTTCCAAGCTCGGTTTTGTTTTCGGGTTTTCCGTTGGCCCAGCCCTAGATCCTCCACGCCTGTATTCCACTCTGTGTCTCAGTTCTTGCTTATCGGCATGTTTTTTTTGCTGCGGGTAGCTTACCCTAAACCCTGAACGCTAAACCATAAGGCAAGAGGCCCTATCAAAGCGTCTTCAGGCAGACGTCAGAGCCTATCCGGCCCTCGACTCGTGACGCCTCCCCCGAAACCCCTACAACGGTTTGGGGTTGTTTTAGGTTTTTTGGGCTCAGTATATTTAGGGTGTTTATAGGGCGTAGGGTTTTCAGGGTTCTTAGGCTTTTTAGGTTTTTTTTTTTTTTTTTTTTTTGGGGGGGGGGTTCAGAGGGTTTTGAGGGAGCCCGAGACCCCTAGAAAAGCCTAAAACCTTCCAGCAGCCCCTTGCATCAGGAGCCCAAGCATCGGTTTATGCCCATTCTCCATGGCGAACCCGGAAACCATGTGGAGCACTGTCGGGCCCTTACACGTCAGATTGTTGGAGCCCTAAACCCTAAACCCTAAACCCTAACCCTAAACCCTAAACCCTAAACCCTAAACGGCTGGTTCAGGGTTTCGTTTCCACACACACACACACGCTCCTCACTTTTTCTCTCCGTGCCTGGTCCCACCCAACCCCAGAAAAATCCCACAGAGCGCCCCGCTATAAAGTGACGCCCGGAGATTCTTTGAGGGTTTAGGGTTTAGGGTGCAGAGACTTTCGCCGGGGGCTACGCGGAGAATTCCGTTGAGCATTTCTCAAAACCCCCCCCCCCCCCCCCGCCCACCCCAAGATCAAAAAACTGATTCTACCGAACATGGTGGCTGACTTGTTGCAGGTCTTAAAGGGGGATTCTACTGCACTTGTGGATTGAAAGAGGGAACAAAGTTTCAGGAAACTTCTCTCTTTGCTTGTGGAGATATGATTCCTGCTTGTGGAGATATGATTCCATTGAAGAATGTTGTTGTGTGATTTGTTCAGTGACGGGCCTCAGGGTGAATGTCTGTGATCACTGCTCTAAAATATGGTCCCCATTTAACGGTCCTTCTTGTACGGCGGCCCCTCTTATTTAGGGTGCCCAAAAAAGGTGACCAACATTTTTAGAGAACCGGCCATTTTTAGCACTTTGGAGCTGCAGGGCATGGGGCTTATGGCCTTCTTTTCAAGTTCTTGTAAACACAGCCAGCCCCCGAAGAGCGTTTAGGGTTTATAAGGCCTAGGGTTTAGGGTTTGGGGTTTAGGGTTAGGGTTTAGGGTTTAGGAGGCACTATATAAGGTATATGTAAGTAAGGGGTTATATAGATTTAAATAGGAGAACAAGATTAAGGGTCCCTTCAAGGGGGTCCCTCCTTATACCCCTAAATGGTCCAACCAAATGGGAGCCTCAAGGGACTTGTGACGCTTCCTGCTATGCATCGGAACCACAGGAACCGACCGATAAACACAACGAAGCTAGGGTTCAGAGGTTGCATCCCCAACGACTATAGACCCTAAATGGTTTAGGGTTTAGGGTTCAGGGTTTAGGGTTTAGGGTTTAGGGTTAACCATCTGCCCCAGGCGTCTCCATTCTCACCGGGATTGCTGTGAGCCTCCTCGTCTGCGCGGCATTTTGCTTCAATGCGCCAGGGGTTTTAAAGGGTTTGGGATCTTTAGGCGGGTTAAACCCTAAACCCTAAACCTTAAACCCTAAGCCCGAGACCCTAAACCCAAGACCCTAAACCCGAAACCCTAAACCCTCGAGGTTTTTGTGGTTGTGTATTGAGATGTGTATTGAGATGTGTTTAGCACAAGCCCGATCCGGAAAGTGGGCTCAGTTTCACGAGATTGATAAGGGTTTAGGGTTCAGGGTTTAGGGTTTAGGGTTCAGAGACCCCCAACTAGTAGGACTCACCTTAGAATAAGGACCCCGATAAGGTAGCCCGAGTATGGGAAACCCGAAGCCCTAAACCCTAAACCCTAAAACCCTAAACCCCAAACCCTCAGGAAACCCCGAAATGAGGATGGCGCCTTACGGACTCATGGCAAGCCAAGGCTCTTTGGGCCATCCTGCTGCGACCCGCCAACAGGAGGGTTTAGGGTTTAGGGTTTAGGGTTTAGGGTTTAGGGTTTAGGGTTTAGGGTTTAGGGTTTAGGGTTTAGGGGTGCTCTCTGGCGTTGGTTTCAAGTGAGTTTCTGTTTTCTTCACGCTTCAGGGAAGCCCTGCCTGCCTCGAATATGGTCACATGTTGCCCCCCCCCCCTCCCCCCCGGGAACGATTGGAAGAGCGTATGGAGCAGGGTTCATAGTACTGCTATTGGGAGTGTATATACCTGGTGTCCTTTTGGGGGTACAAGAAATACATACCCTACCTCACATGGAGCTCAAGAGGCAGAAGTCTGGTCCACTGAGTACATGGATCAATCAGCTGCCCCCTAAATCCCAAACCCTAAACCCGAAATCCTAAACCCTAAACCCCAAACCCTAAACCCTAAACCCTAAAACCCTAAACCCTGAACCCTAAACCCTAAACCCCAAACCCTAAACCCTAAACCGCAGCAGAAGCCATGCACGAAGCCGGAGACCTCGCCCTAAGAACCCAAAACCCTACATCCTACACCCTACCCTCTTATCAACCCTGAGCCCAACAAAGGAAGACCTAAACCCTAAGCACTCAAAAAGGGGAGACCTCAACCCTCAAACAAAAGTCCATGCACCCATAGGGTGCATGCTTGGCTTTATATGGGGTTCCTAGACAGCAGCTTTAGGGTCCAGATATGTACCATATAGGCAACCCTAAACCCTAAACCCTAAACCCTAAACCCTAAACCCTAAGCCCTAAGCCCTAAGCCCTAAGCCCTAAAAGACCTAAACCCTAAGCACTCAAAAAGGGGAGACCTCAACCCTCAACAGGGTCCATGCACCCATAGGGTGCATGCTTGGCTTTATGTGGGGGTTAGACAGCAGCTTTAGGGCCCAGATATGTACCATATAGGCAACCCTAAACCCTAAACCCTAAAGCCTAAACCCTAAACCCTAAACCCTAAACCCTAAACCCTAAACCCTAAACCCTAAACCCTTCGCCCTCTGCCCTAAGCCCTAAACCCTAAACCCTAACCCCCAGTGTAGGGTTTCGGGAATTGCTGCGAGGAGAGAGAAGCCTTGCACTGGCAACTTCCTCTACGAGTACATTGGGGCCCGGCAGAGGGGGGGGGGAGTCGTTTTGCGTTTCATTGCCTGTTTGGTTTTGGGGTTTGGGGTTTAGGGTTTAGGATTTAGGGTTCAGGGTTTGGGGTTTGGGGTATTTTGGGGTTTGGGTGTGGGGTGTGGGGTGTGGGGTGTGGGGTGTGGGGTGTGGGGTTTTGAGATTAGGGTTCAAGGTGTTTGGGTCAATGCAATCAGGCGGGTGCATGGGGGGGGGGGGGGCGGCAGCATCCATCGTCGAACGACGATTGCGTCCGTGCAAGCCGTTGCAGCTCAACGCGAAGGGCTATATGAGTCCGTGCATCTCCCCCTAAACCTGAAACCCAAGGCCCGAAACCCTAAAAGCCCTAAATACCCTAAAAGCCCTTAATACCCTAAAAGCCCTAAATACCCTAAAAGCCCTAAAAGCCCTAAATGCCCTAAAAGCCCTAACCTAAAGCCCTAAAAAACCCTAAAAACCCTAAAACGCCCTACCTCACACCCCGCAAACCCTGCACCGCAACAGTCTTCGTCTCAACCGCAAACGCCCCAAACCTGTAGGTTTTAGTCAGACCCGTAGGGTTTAGGACCTAGGGTTTAGGGTTTAGGGTTTAGGGTTTAGGGTTTAGGGCTAGGGTTTAGGGTTCAGGCTCTAGGCTCTAGGCTCTAGGCTCTAGGCTCTAGGCTCTAGGCTCTAGCTCTAATCCCTCTAAGGTTGGAACCATGGGATTGGTATGGTCCCTTGCCCTTGCTTAAAGGGATCCGGTATGGGCCCTGTGTATATAAGGGCTATATGACAAGAGAACCCCCTAAACCCTAAACCCTAAAACCTAAACCCTAAACCCTAAACCCTAATCCCTAAACCCTAAACCCTAAACCCCCAAATTTTGGGGGGGACTTCGGCCCTAGGCTTCCCTTATCTGAGTTTGGAGGCGCTGTGCGCTGTGACGGCCTGTTGGTGCCTCCAGCGAGCATCCTGGATGGATTTAGGGTTTAGGGTTTAGGGTTTAGGGTTTAGGGTTTAGGGGTTTAGGGGTTTAGGGGTTCAGGGGTTTAGGGGTTTCGGGTTTAGGGTTTCGGGTTTAGGCTTGAGGAGCTTGGCCCCTGCGGCCTGCTGCAGGGGCCTTGGGCTTTGGGAACCCTGAGCCCCAAAACCCTAGCTGCACAGCTTGAAGAGATGTCTTGACCTTTTTAGGGTTTAGGGTTTAGGGATTAGGGTTTAGGGTTTAGGATTTAGGGTTTAGGATTTAGGGTTTACAGGTAGTCCGTAGATACCTATATCTTCGCCGCCCCGTAGGGCCCCTCCTTTTTTCAGGATTCCTCATCTCCACGGGCCCTACTTGGAGTTTCATATGGGCACTTAACAACGCCAATTCTTATACCTTATAACCTACTTAGGGGACTTAGGGCGGCTTCTAAGTGCAAGTATTAAGGGATATTTGGGATTTAGGAGCTCATCCGCATCCATGAGGGGAGAGCCTGGTTAACTCGGCCCGAATCAGCTCATTGGGGGCTTCTGGGGCGTTGGATGTTCCCCCTTACACTAACCATGCTTAATCGTACTATAATCCCTTTTAAGGACTGTTCGTATAAGGGGGAACATCCCAACTTGCAGGGCTTTAGATGTTTTTTGTAGGGCTGGGGTCCCAAGATGTTCTGTTCGACCGAAAGTTGCGACCGAGCTGTGACATTTCAACTTAGCTTCACAGTCTTATTGTCGGGACGGTGCCTTTTTGTTTTGGAGGGGGCGGGAGCGGCCTTTGGACAATCTCTTCTGGGAATTCAGAATGGTATGGTGGCAAGTGCAGAGGTTTGAGTCATTTGAACAGTTTAACCTTTTTTTTGGTTTGAAAGAAGCCCTGCACAGTTGCAGGCTTTAAAGTGGTCCGCATGCAATTTGTACTAGGTATTTCCCATGATAGGTGTTTATAGGGTGCAGGTGTACGATCGCCAAGCTACCCTAAACCCTATAGGCCCCTAACTCCGTTTGCTGCCCAGGCCGGCCACATCTACTTGCCGCGTGGCTTATGCTCCCTTGTTTCTGCATTCCATGCATACCCTACTTAAGCTAAATTCTGGGGCGCAGGTCTGAGGGCTTACGTGCTTGGAGGTAAAGGAGGACCTGGCCTTCGAAGCGGGGAAAAGTCAAGAACTCGAGAAATCGCAAAAAAACTGCGTCGAGCAGGACTGCTTGGACAAGGAACTCCGGGCATAAGAGGCAATCGCTTCGAATTCAAGAGAATGCCGCAGCAGAAGTTTTAGGGTTTAGGGTTTAGGGTTCTAAAAGAGATCAAGGGCGAGTCATCCCCAGCTAAAAGAATCTTCGCTCTGGCGCTTGGGAGGCTGATGCCCCGAAACCCTGCAACCCTACGCTTTTTTCTTCTGTGGGTCATGCCATGCACACATCGGAGTCCGAGCCAACGAGCCCAACCGCCACGGTTTAGGGTTCAGGGTTTATGGTTTGATTGGGGGTTTAGGGGTGTAGGGTTTAGGGTTTAGGGTTTAGCCGGTTTAGGGTTTAGGACGTGACTGGTAGCCTCCTTGAAGCAAGCTCGGACAACCATTGCGCATCTAGCAATGAAAGTTCGGAATCAAGAAAGGCTAAACGCCCCGAACTAAACCGTGCAACCCAAACCCTCAACCCTGACCTTTGGGTTTAGGGTTTAGGGTTTAGGGTTTAGGGTTTAGGGTTTAGGGTTTAGGGTTTGCCTTCTGATTGCTTGCAGGGTTGGTTTCAGAGAGGCAAGTGGGAGCCTGCGCCGAGCTACCATGGGGTCAGATTGGACTTTGTCCTAAGCCTTACTGCCCGAAAAATCCGTGCCTAAACTCTATAAACCCTAAACCCTTAAACCCTGGACCCTTAAACCCTTAAAGCAAAAACCCTATGTTTCTGAGGCTGGATAGAAGCGGTGTGGCACGTGGGTAGTGCTCTAAAGAAGGTCGCGTTGTGGGTTCCCTACATCGTACGCACCCTTAAAATTCCGACGAGTTGCTTAAGAACCGCCCACCCCGCAAGACAAATGAAAATCTTCCTTATGAGGGTTAATTCAGGGCTTATTGTCTTTGATTTTTTGTCAGCCATTCGTAGATAACGACCCCTAAACCCTAAACCCTAAACCCTAGACCCTAAACCCAGTTGAGAGAACTACCCATGGAAACTTGAGGTACAAGTTCTTCAGTGTGGGCATCCTGGCGAACATTCAGTCTTGGGACATTTTTCTATTCCCCTTATTGGGTTCCCTAAACCCTAAACCCTAAACCCTAAACCGGGAATTCTTATCCGGGCTATCAGGGCTCACAACTTGCATTCTAGATCAAGCCCCCCTGCAGGGGCGGTAGTGGGGTTCTCAGGACCCTACTTACGGTTATACTTTAGGGTTTAGGGTTTAGGGTTTAGGGTTTAGGGTTTAGGGTTTAGGGTTTAGGGTTTAGGGAACCCAACAATACGTGCAGTTATCCTACTTGTAAGCTGCTGCCCTTTCCAGTCGTGTAAACCTCTGATGTTTCCCCATCTTCCCCCTGTTTTTTCGGCTCCTTAAGGGAAGGCGTTCATGGGGAGTCGGTGCCTAGGAAACCCTAGAATTGTTTTTATACCCTAAACCCTAAACCCTAAACCCTAAACCCTAAACCCTAAACCCTAAACCCTAAACCCTAGAAAGCTTAGGGAGGGAGACTTGGGCAGTAGTGAAGAGTATTAAGGCTCCTTTGGGTTGCAGACCCCCCTTGAACCCCCGCTCCCTTAAGGCTCCCAACCCCATCTTCCCCCTGAACCCTAAACCCTAAACCCTAAACCCTAAACCCTAAACCCTAAACCCTAAACCCTAAACCCTAAAAACCCTAAACCCTAAACCCTAAACCCTAAACCCTAAACCCTAAACCCTAAACCCTAAACCCTAAACCCTAAACCCTAAACCCTAAACCCTAAACCCTAAACCCTAAACCCTAAACCCTAAACCCTAAACCCTAAACCCTAAACCCTAAACCCTAAACCCTAAACCCTAAACCCTAAACCCTAAACCCTAAACCCTAAACCCTGCGCACCAGCGAAGGCAATACTTTAGAAATGGCATCCAGCCGAAGCATCATTGTCAATGCTCCTGGGCAGGCAACACAGGGCATTTAGTTTTGGTTTAGGGTTTAGGGCTTAGGGCTTATAAGGTACAGGGTTTAGGGCTTAGGGCTTAGGGTTTAGGGTTTAGTGCTTTTTTTTTCGGTTTTTGGTGTGCGGTCTGGGGTTTAGGGTGTACTGAAAGTCTCCAAGGTAGTTGCACGTGAGGGTTATATGAACCCTAAGCCTTCAACCCTATATGAACCCTAAAATCCGGGAATTCAACACTGAACGTCGCAAGTAGGGCAACTTACATATCCGTATCGATGAGGTTGAGGGAGGGGGGGGAAGGGTGTGCACCCCAAACCCTGCCAAGAAAGACCAGATCTTAAACACCCGAAACCCTAAACCCCAAACCCTAAGCGCCAGCCCTACACCCAAGATCCCAAGACCTAGGCCCAAAACCCTACTGTACAGCCTAGACCCTCAAGCTTTTCTGAAGTCTTCGGCTTGCAGTTTGGCGATTTAGGCTTCGGCTTTGGGGTTTGGGGCATTGAAGCGGAAGTTCTTCCGCAGTCACCAAGGCAAGGAAAGACCTAAATACAGCAGCAACACACCAGAGGAAAGAAGACCCCGGCGACATCCTCACAGCATTAATTCTCAGCGGCTCTTAAAAATCCCCTTAGAATCCATGTTTAGGGCTTCAGGTTGAGGGTAAAGCCATGCATCCCAAACCCTAAGCCCTAAGCCCCAAGCCCTAAACCCTAAACCCTAAACCCGAAACCCTAAACCCTAAACCCTAAACCCTAAACCCTAAACCCAGGCTTTCGTTATGTCCCTCCTCGCCGTCGTGTGCGTGTGCGTGCCTGCCGACTGCACCGAGCAACCCTGCCATCTGATGCTCACAGCAAGTAAGAGGGCACCCTTGTATTTGGTAGCTTAATTTAAGGTTCAGGGTTTAGGGTGTAGGGCATAGATTCTAGGACCCAGAGTAGGCCCTTATTGAGGGAAACGGGGTTGGGGTTGCCTTCTAATCCTTTTTTTGAAACCAGAAAGGGGTTACTCCTGGGTCGAGATTAGGTAGCTTCGTTTTAATCGCTGAATAAGAACCCCGTAGGGTCTACGGTTTAGGGTTTTAAGGTCAGGAAGCTAGGACAACCCGCGGTTAGGTTCAGGGTCCCTTCAAGAGAACAAAAAACGAGGGCACCCCTTGTCTATATCCCCCTTAGGAATCATTTTTTGTTTTTGTTTATATAAAACCCAAAAGGATAATATTAAGCATACCATTTTTATAAAGGTTCTAAGGGGAGTATAGTTGTTCCAACTAGGGAACTGTCACCTCTGGTACTCTGAACCCAAGCTTGGCTCTCTTTTGAGGGAACTGATGCGAAGCCAACTGTGCCAGATTGAGGCTATTGACACCGCATTCAGAACTAGTATTTTCTTTAGTTGCTATGTAACCCATTCTGTAGTAGCTTAGTTTCAGTTCCATGACAAGAACTTAGCGAAACTATGTAAAAGCCGACGCGCTTCAAGCAAGAAGGTGCAGGATCTAATTCCCCCGAATGATTTGGGTTCGGGTTGTGAGGCCTACCGCTAAACCCTACAAAGAACTGACAGCCCCAAACCCTGCCGGTAAAGTATACACCCTTGCCCCTACTGCTGACAGGTTCGACAAAATCGCAGACTTCGCGCAGAATAGGAATTCTTGCAACAACGTCTGCAGCAGCATTGGCCTCGATGAGGACGACGGTTGCCGGGCTGGTTTCGGTTTTCGGGTTGGCCCTAAACATCCCTATAAGCCCTAAGCATCCCTCTAAACCGCAAAGCCTCAACCCCAAAAACCTAAGCACCCAAAACCCTCAACACCCTAAACATTCCCAACAAGTCCTCCTGCCTGAGCCCTGTCACCCTGACCCAAACCTGCAGCCGCTTTGGAGGAGGAGGTCGCGCGGACCCTGAGCATGGTCTCAGTGGCAGGGAACCCAATAAAGCTGCCACCATGCTTTGAGGCTTTAGGGCTTCAGGGCTTTAATTCTTTAGGGCTTTAGTAACGGGCTTTAGGGCTTTCGGGCTTTGGTTTAGGGGTTCTGGGGTTTATGGGGCATGGGGCTTTAGGGCTTTGAGAGCTGCAGGGCGTGGCAAACGGAAGCGCGCTTTTGCAGCGCATCAGCTTACAGACATACTCGCCCCCGCCGCCCCCCCAAATGCCCAATTACGACTCTCAGGGCTTTGACTGAGGCTCTCTATTTCTTTTCCCCTTACAATGACTACCATGCGGGGATAGATGTAATGTAACAGTCGTCATAACCCCGAAGCCCTAAACCCGAACCCCTAAGTACTGTACCCTGAACCGCAGCCCTGCAACCCTTTTTTGGGGCTTGGCTCTCTACGAACAGGTTGGAGAAATTGGGGCCTGGGCTCGACTGTCACCCTTTCTAGGACCCAGGGTAGGTTTTTTTTTTTTTTTTTTTTTTTTTCCGGCTTAGGCTCCCTTACAAGCCCTTGTATGCCTAAAAGGGTACCCTGTTTCTATTCCTAGGTTACTCTTGGTTCTAGATATCTAAAGACACTTGACTCACATCTGAACCCTTGCACATGGTCAGTGCCCAACATGATGGTCCCTTTTTGGGTGCCCTAAAGTATTCGGGTTTAGGGTTTAGGGTTTAGGGTTTCGGGTTTAGGGTTTAGGGTTTAGGGTGGGGGCCGGTAGCCCCAAAAGGGACCAACGCACAGAGAAATCGTGGTTCCTTTTCAAGCCTTTCGAAACCAAAATAAAAAGGCCAGCCCTTTTCTTCCTAGGCTACTCGTCCAGATTTATACCTGAAGGCTCTCATGAGTTAGTACTACCCAAGAAAGGTACTAATTACACAGGAGCCTTTTGGTGAAGCCAACCCTAAACCCCAAACCCCAAACCCCAAACCCCACACCCCAAACCCCAAACCCCAAGCCCTAAACCCTAAATCAGAAAGCCCCAAGTGTTTGCTGTTCCTCGCGGCCGGAAAAGTCTCGAAGCTTCAGCGTGCCGAGGAGGCCGACCTGTCCAACGTGGGACAAGGCTTGAGGACCGGCGCTAAGGTTTTTTGGGGTTTAGGGTTTAGGGTTTAGGGGGTTTAGGGTTTGAGGGTGTAAAGATCACCCACCCTAAAGTAGACCTCAGGGTTATTCTTGCTGGATGCTGAGGGCAACCGAGCCTTTTACCAAAACCCTAAACCCTAAACCCTAAACCCTAAACCCGTCTTTCACAGAGACCCTGCACATCCTCTGCAGCTGCGGAGTGGTTGCCGCAAGACGGCGTGCTCGTACGCTTCCGGGATGACCCGGATCTGCTGCACTGCCGGCTGGTGTTGTAGCGTTTAGGGCTTAGCGTTTAGGGTTTAGGGTTTAGGGTTTAGGGTTTAGGGTTTAGGGTTGCACTGGTGGCGACCACTGCTACGTGGCCACACCCGATCGGGATATGGATGAGCTGGACCTCGTGGAGGGGGAAAGTGTTCTCTGAGCTGCACCGCATGCATTTGGGTCGTCTCCCTCCAGGGATCCCCCAGTCCCAAAAGCCACTGCATCAACCCTACTTGGAGGTTCATGGTTTCTTAGAACCCCAATTATGAGTCTACTTATAACTTATAACCTACTTAGGAGACTTCGGGGACTTAGGGGGCTTATAAGAGCAGCTATAATGTTGGGGTTAGAAGTGCCCTGAACCTCCAAGTACCAGGACCCAAATTCCTGAAAGTTTCGAGTGAAGCCCTGAACCCATGAACCTGGTGGTTTATGTCGTCGCCCTCATGTGTGATAGCGTTCCCCCACCCTCTTCCTTGCTGCACTCAGGCTCTTCAGAACATTCACTGCGGCTAGGGCAGATCGAAGCCTCAAGCGACCCTACCAAACCGCCTCAACTGAACCCAAAGCCTGCTAAAGCCCCTAAATTCACCGTGGGCGCTGACTCCCCTCATTTCGCTGTTCGGCCGTCAGGCAGTCTAAACCCGGAAAGCAAGGTTCTGGGTTTAGGGTTTAGGGTGTTCGGAACCGAGGCCCCTAAACCCTAAACCCTAAACCCTACACCCTACACCCTAAACCCTAAACCCTAAACCCTAAACCCTACACCCTAAACCCTAAACCCTAAACCCTAAACCCTAAACCCGAAACCCTAAACCCTAAACCCTAAACCCTAAACCTAAACCCTAAACCCTAAACCCCAACCCCCCCAGTTTCTAGGACGGTCATCGCCGGTTTCGGCATGCTGGTTGGCATCTGTTCCGAGCTCGGGGTTGGTTCAAGGGTTTAAGGTTTAGGGTTTAGGGCTAGGGTTTAGGGTTTAGGGTTTAGGGTTTAGGGTTTAGGGTTTAGGGCTTAGGGTTTAGGGTTTAGGGGTCAGGGTTCAGGGTTGGGGGCGGGCTGCTCTTGCAAGTACGTAGCAGGGGTTTAGGGCTTCGGGCTGGGGGTTTAGGGTTCAGGGTTTAGGGCTTAGGGTTTAGGGTTTAGGGCCAGGGCTTCGGGTTGGGGGTAGCTTCTAAGTTGTAGACGCCTGAGGTGGTGGGGCTTCCGATCATGCCGGGGTGCTGCATAAAGGATGCGGTGGTTTAGGGTTTAGGGTTTAGGGTTTAGGGTTTAAGGTTTAGGGTTTAATCCAATTTCCTGTTTAAAGGTTGAGTGCTGCGTTCAATACAGTACGAGAGTGGCAGACCACGCCGCATGGACAGTTTCGAACCCTTGTAGAGTCCGCAACCCCGTCAACCCTAAGGCCCCGAGCATATACACCCCTCAACCCCTAACATCCTAAACGCCCTAAACGCCCTAAACGCCCTAAACACCTAAACCCTAAACGCCCTAAATACCTAACCCTAAACCCTAAACCCCTAACCCTAAACCACTAAACCCCAAACCCTATATAAACCCTAAACCCTAAACTCCAAAACCCCTAACCCTAAACCTCTAAACCCCGAGACCCCACTCAAGCAAGCTCAGGTTGGGACAAGGCCTTTGAGACCGCCTTTGAGACAGCGGCCGAGAAGCTTCCAGGAGTACACAAGCACCCAGTGATAGGGCCGTGGCCTCAGCCCTACTTGTGTAGGGTTTAGGGCTTCGGGTTTAGGGTTTAGGGTTTTGGGTTTCGGGGTATAGGGTTTACGATTTAGGGTTGAGGGTCAGGGTTTGGGGTTTAGTTCTTTGTGGGATATTGGGGTGGGGGGGGGGGGGTCCAAGTTCCTTGTGCCCTTCACCCCACCCCCCACCCCCCATGTCGAACCACTTGCGATACTCAGGGACAAGGGGTTTAGGTTTAGGTTCCTTGTACAACCCCCTCCCCGCTCCATTTCTACTCCCTTACATTAGCTCAGGCTTTCCGCAATAAAAAAAAACTGGTTCGACAAAAGCAGTTCAGCACTTGTATACTTTATTGCCCCCCCCTTGTAGGAAGCCAAGTCCCAGAGGGTTCGAGGATTTCGGGCTTTGGGGTTCGTTTTTTTTTTGTTTGTTTTTTTTTTTTTTTTTTTTTTTTTTTTTTTTTTTTTTTTTTTTTTTTTTTTTTTTTTTTTTTTTTTTTTCCGGGGCTCGGGGTTTAGGTTTATTGGCCTTTAGGCCTTCTGACTATCGAGGTAACGCTGGATCCACAGCTGCACGTACAACCCCCATTGATGACACTATGATACTTATACTTGAACTACACAAAACACGTTATATCGCCGGCCTAGATTCCCGAACCCCAATTCAACCCGAACCCTAAACCCTAAACCCTAAACCCTAAACCCTAAACCCTAAACCCTAAACCCTAAACAAGAAGACCGTTCTTACCCGACCAGCCGAAATTTTGCTACTGCGCTCAACCTTCCGTTGCCCTGCGCCGGCCCCCGTGGGCATGCTTGCACCTGCTGAGTGAAGTGCTGGCTTAAACAGACTAGGATGCCCAGTAGTACCCTTATTCCCTTGTTGGGGGGGGGTTTAGGTTCCCTTATCAACCCCTTTAAGCAAAAGAGGGGCACCCTTTTTAAGCCTTGGTTGCTAGGCAGCCTAGCCGAGCATCTTGTTGAATCCTTTTTTCCGAGTACATCGCAAACTCAGAACCCAACAGAGTTCTCTCTCTTCGATAATAACTTCTGACTTGTGATGTGAGAGGCATTAGGAATTTTATTGAGCCACGTCGTACAAATCACAAATGCATACGTTTTGTCTCTTGCCTTCTTGATGTTTCTTTAGACTTGAAATTGGTATATGTGGTATTTGAATAGCCTAGGAGTTCTTAGTATCTTGTTAACCTTCGGTTGGCGTTGCGCGGATGCAGCATGAGAGCCACCATCATGCGCTTGGATCGTGCGGAGTTGAGTTCAGCGTTGCTGACTCTCTTCCTTCGGGGATCAGTCCAATCGTCGATCCCAACGTTGACTCCTACGTGCTGCTTGCGCAGGCTGTCTTCGCTTGGGCACAGGATGCCAGTGGACCTGTCTGCAGCACTGGTGCCCGACGAACTTCTTGTGTGGCAGTCCGGATGCATGCCAAGCGAGCTTTCGGTCTCCTAAACCCTGAATGCAAAACCCCGAACCCTAAACCCTAAACCCTAAACCCTAAACCCTAAACCCTGAACCCTGAACCCTAAACCCTAAACCCTAAACCCTAAACCCTAAACCATAACCGTAAAAATGTTCTTCGTGTGATGCCCAAACAACGGCACTGTGCCCGGAAGTTCCTTGTCCCCAGGACACGACAAGACCAAGCTGGTAGCCCTGAACCTAGTTCGGGCCTAGACCCTAAACCCAAAAACCCCCTTAAACCCTAACAGCCTAAAAGCCTAAAAGCCTACAACCCCAAACCCTAAGTTGCTCAGATCCCAGAAAGCCCCATAAACCCTAACACCTGAATACAAACCCTAAACCCTAAACCCTACACCCTAAACCCTAAACCCTAAACCCTCGATTCCAGAGCTACTGCCCAGGACTGCCTTGGTGGCAGCATTGTTGCTGGCATTCGTCATCCCGGCCCTGCGCTCAGGTTGTCTTAGGTTTCCGGGTGCTTTTAGGGCTTAGGGTTTAGGGTTTAGGGTTTAGGGTTTAGGGTTTAGGGTTAGGGTTTAGGGTTTAGGGTTTAGGGTTTAGGGTTTAGGGTTTAGGGTTTAGGGTTTAGGTCATGTCCTCCAAGGTTCTTGTGTGCCCCCTTAGCAGTTAGCAAGCGGGACAAGCATGGTGTGGGGCCTATGTATAGGGTTTCGGGTGTTTTGTTGTGGGTGGTGTCGGTGTGCTCGGTGGCGACGAGGCCGGCGCTGAACCCAAAAAAGGGAGTTCCCCAAACTGGGTGTCCTCAAAGCAAGCACTACAAGTGCTATTGTAGGGCGGCCCCCGAAGTTTGCACGATGTCAGAGTGTTTAAGGTCTGTAGGGTTTGTAGAGTTTAGGATTGAGGGTTGAATTCGGACTATTTCTCAGTGAGCTCCTACCGCAAACCCTGCTGCTACGCGGCGGAACGACGGGGCGACTCCAGTTCAACAGTTACAAGCCCTCGGCTACCCAAACTGCTAGACGATACACATTTTACAGCCCCAAGCCCCTAGGAATCCCAACCCCAAACCCTCAAACTAAACACTTCCGTTCGGGGGCTTTCCGGTTGAGGGTTGGGGCTCGGGAATTCCAGCGAGATCACCGAAAAGCCGCCGAATCTCAGTCCCTGATCCTTGTACATCAACCCTTTCATCCCAAACCCTATAAGCCCTGAACCGCCTAAACCCTACTCCCTAAACCCTAAACCCTGAACCCTGAACCCTAAACCCGAAACCCGAAACCCGAAACCCTAAACCCTAAACCCTAGCCCTGAAGCCTCAAGTCGAGACTCTAAACCCTGAACCCTGCACTCTTGACCTTAAGCTCTACACCCTGACCCCAAAGCCCCTCTTGCTAGGGGGGTTTGGGGAGAAGAACCCTAAAACCTAAAAGAAGGGTTTAGGGTTTAGGGTTTAGGGTTTAGGGTTGAGGCTACTAAGCCATGCAAGCGCGACAGGGAGCGCCCTTCCGCGCACGCGTACACGGATCCACACCCTAAACCCTGCACCCTAAACCCTCAACCCTATAGGCATCCGTAAGTAGATAAGAATCTTAGAAAATCCCGCACAATAAAACCCCCCCTTTGCAAAAAACATATAAATGATCAAAAACCCCAAAACGATAGATAGAATATTGGCCTATCGTTTTGGGTGGAGAGGCGCCCAAGGGAGGTCGGGGTCAGCTGTGTTCCATCCATGGGTTCCCGCAGGAGTAGGAAGTACGAAAGCACACCAAAGCACGCCCGCAGGAGGGTTCTGAAGGACCCTAAACCCTAAACCCTAAACCCTAAACCCTAAACCCTAAACCCTAAACCCTAAACCCTAAACCCTAAACCCTAAACCCTAAACCAAGAGGCCCGCAAGAGGCTTTGAAAGGCTCTGGAGGCTGCTATTTCGAGGACGAAGGGATTCTATGTGTGTGTTCCTTTAAACAACGTGGGAAAACGCCCAAAACACCGAAAATCCCCCCCCCACCCGCCCCCCAAACCCAAATTCTATCTATTCAAGGATGACTATAAACCTAACCCTAAACCCTAAGTCCTAAACCCGAAACCCGAAACCCTAAACCCTAAACCCCTAAACCGCATTCGCCGGGGACCCCAGGCCTGGTACTGGTACATCGTTCCCAACGCGATGAAGAAGGCAAGGGTTTAGGGAGAAGGGTTTAGGGTTTAGGGGTTATAGGTTTAAGGTTTAGGGTTTAGGGGTTAGGGTTTAAGGTTTAGGGTTTAGGGGTTAAGGTTTAGGTTTAGGCTTTAAGGTTTAGGGTTTAGGCTTCAGGGCTTGAGGGCTTCGGGGTTTTGTGTTTCGTTTGGGGGTTTAAGGTTTCCCTTGTTAAGGGTTTCGGGCTTGGAGCATAGGATGGCGGTTTCGTTTTCGAGTTTCTGTTTGGGAGGGTTATAGGGGTCAAGGTGTCGAGGCTCCTTGTTTCAGGGGATTTAGAGTCTAAGGCTACAAACCCTAAACCCTATACCCTCAACCCTAAACCCTAAACCCTCAACCCTACATTCCTCGGCTTGCGGTTTGGGGCCGATTTTGTCTTGGTGCAGGGAGTGTAGCCCTAAGCCCTAAACCCGAACCCCAAGTGCCTCGGCATCCTAAATGCCCTAGACTCTTATGAGTCTTGTAGTCGCTGCCGCTTCAGTAACACTAGACCCTAAACCCTAAAGACCAGAAACCCTCCACGCCTTCAACTTGGGATTTTCCCCCTCATGCTTATCGGGATTTTCTAGGGGGTTGCTAGAATCCCCATTAAGGACTGTTGGTATAAGGGGGAACACCCCAACCTTACACCCCTCAAATCCCAAACGGACCCAAAATGGCCAAAGCCTGGTTCCAGCCCCGAGCTTTCTTGGAACACCGGGAACACCCTGAATGTCACACGGAGGGGAGCTGTGGCTTGCACTTGACGCGAGTGGTGAGAGGGCTTAGGGTTTAGGGTTTAGGGTTTAAGGTGGGGGGAAGGTGAAGCTGTTGCCTTGTGAGCTACCTGAAACCGTACTTACCCAACAAACAGTAGGTATAACCCCATAAAAAGTTCTTGGTGACTGCAGTGCCACGTAAACCTTAAGCCCCGAATCACACACAAGGTGGCCGTGGCTGGGGAAGTAGGGCTCCCGTCCTCCTAAGCAGAGTTCGTGACTTCAATGGACAGCGAAGAAGATTGAAAGCTCTGACTCCCGAAGCCCGGGGCGCCGTAGGCGACTAGGCTGTATGGGGTGTTGGGTTCAGGACTTTGGGGGCTGGGATCCTAAACCCTCAACCCGAAACCCAAACCCGAAGATGTAAAGTCCGGGTGGCAACCTTAAGCCTAAACCTCCCAAATCTTACCCTAAACCCTAAACCCTAAACCCTAAACCCTAAACCCTAAACCCTAAACCCTAGACCCATTGAGAGGCTGCGTCCATGCAAAGGTTCAGGGCCCATTTCGGACGCCAGGGCAGCACGGTTTAGAATTTTGAGGTGTTTGGGTTTAGGGTTTATACGTCTTTGGTTTATTTTTCTAGGTTTAGGCTTTAGGGTTTGGGGTTGAGGGTTGAAGGTCCCTCAACCTCGAGTTTGGGGTTTTGGGTTCTAGTTGGCTCGGAGTAGCCGTTGATCTGCAGGAGAGCGATCATGAGGACGACATGAAGCGCGAGAAAGAGAGGCCGGTTGTGAGAAACACTTTGTGCGTTTCAGCGGCTTTTCAAGGGCCCCCTCAAGAATAGGCCCCTAAACGCCTCCTAAATACCCCTAAACCGGAAGCCCGACAGGAGTTGTTGTAGGTTTTTGTTGGCACTTCTATTGGAGCAAGCTGCCCCTTGAGTGCCCTGCGGATTTAGGGCCAGGGCAAGGTTATGTAAGCAGAGGGGGGTTGACTCGAATGCCATACGAAAGGCAGGTCTTGTCAGGAGGCTGTAGGGTTTAGGCAAGTGTCAGGCAGATGCGTGAGACTTTCAATTTACTCTTGGGTGGACTCGGACTAGTTCATCGGTCTTGTTTTGGCCAGTGGTTGAATTGCAAGGATGCCTTCACTGCTGTTTGCAGGGTTTTTTGGGGGCGATCACGCGCTTCTGCCCTCAACGTCAATCGGCGTTTACTTTGTGGTACTTTACTGTAACTTTAGATCCTTACCTTTTTTGGGTTTATTGGGTTTCCTATTAAAGCAGCTGAAAGTTTAATTTATAGCTACCCTCCTGAGTGCAGCCAAGTTTAGTCATGTTTTGAGGCGGGAGCCCGATGGGTTGAGGCACTCCTTGGTGTTTCCGAAGCCAGCAGTCACACCTGTCAAGGACTTACCCTAAACCCTAAACCCTAAACCCTAAAGCCTAAAGCCTAAACCCTAAACCCTTATGGTTCAGGGCTCGCTGCCCCCCATCTCGCGCACCCGTTTCCAGGGAGCTGACCCAGAAAAACCTGCATTCGGTGGAGTACTCCACGGAGGAAGACGACGAGGCCGGACGTGTACACTCTCCTAGGATGCCCAGCAGTACCCTTATTCCCTTTTTTTGGGGGGTTCAGGTTCCCTTATAAACCCCTTTAAGCAAAAAAGGGCACCCTTTTTAAGCCTAGGCGACTAGGCAGCCTAGTCTCCCTGTGGGCAAATTCGGGTCGCGTATCATGTGCCACTCACAGGGCCAGTTTTGGCTGGCTCTTAAAGCAGTACAGGACATCAATCGGCATGTTCCCCCTTATAGCAACAGTCCTTACTAGGGATTGCAAGCAATAGGGGGTACTCTAATCCCTGTGAAGGACTGCTAATCTAAGGGGAACATCCCAACATTTAGGCAGTAACCTCGGGCCCTAGTAGTCTGCACGGACAAGAGTCAACCCCCGGGGCAAGCCGCGCCATAAAAAGTTGTTGGCCCCCAGCATGTGGGAGAACTAAGCAGCTGTAGAAACCTGGGACCCCTTTTTACCTACAGCTTTATGGGTTCTACATACCAATTAAGGGTTACCTACAGTTTTATGGCTTCTACCTACTAATTAAGGGGTAGTTCCTACTAACGCATAGGTAAAGAGAGTCCCAGGAAGTCACCGCGTCCAGCGCTTCCAACGCTCCAGGTTTGGCAGGCCCAAACCTGTCCACATGCCGAATCCAGCGCGACCGCAGGGCTAGAACAGCTTTTCACGCAACCGAGTCAGGCATCGAGTAGCCAGGGGACAATGTCCCAAGGCAAAAATGGAATGGGTTCGGTAGAGCATGACCGGCTGTGCGGGGGCGGGGGCGGAGGGGGGAAGGGACAGGGCCTAACCTTCGTTTTCTCCAGGCCACAGATTATGGGGGCATCCAATTCGGGGGAGTCACATGATTTTCAGGTTTTTGCCCGCTCCTGCATATTTGATGGAGGCCCCTTTCCTTGGGACTGAAACCCAAACATATTCTGTTTGGAATATGCTGTTGCTTCCGCTGCTACTAGTACAAATTCTCTTCCTCCTCCTCCTCCTGCTCCTACTCCTACTACTACTACTACTCCTCCTCCTCCTCCTCCTTCTCCTCCTGCTCCTCCTCCTCCTGCTGCAGCTGCAGCTGCAGCTGCTGCTGCTGCTGCTGCTGCTGCTGCTGCTGCTGCTGCTGCTGCTGCTGCTGCTGCTGCTGCTGCTGCTGCTGCTGCTGCTGCTGCTGCTGCTGCTGCTGCTGCTGCTGCTACTGCTACTGCTACTGCTACTACTGCTACTGCTACTACTGCTGCTGCTGCTACTACTACTACTGCTACTACTACTACTACTCCTACTCCTACTACTACTACTACTACTACTACTACTACTACTACTACTACTACTACTACTACTACTACTACTACTACTACTACTACTACTACTACTACTACTACTACTACTACTACTACTACTACTACTACTAGGCGTCACGTTCTTAATTGATCGCAGGGGTTTTGTGGCGTGCAATTTTCGTGTTAAGAGACGAAAACCTCGGTATTTACAGTGTTTCCTGGCTTTGTCCGTTTACGGACACGAAAAATGGACGTGTAAAAAGTCCCGCAAACTACTTTCAACTACTTTAGGCGCAGGAGGAAAACATCGGTATTTACAGTGTTTTCGGGCTTCAAAAACGGTCAATTACAGGGCCTACTTTGCGCAGACGTGTTCTCAGAACAGAGGAAAAGACCGGTATTTACAGCGTTTCGCGGGTTTTCTAAGATGTGGCCAAACTTGTCCTTAAACCCGAACGCCTCCAGCAAGCCGAACAGTCGTGCACCCTGAAATCCGAAACCCCGAAACCTGAAGCAAGCCCAAGAGTCGTGCACCCTTAAAATCTCAACCCCACAGCGTCAAGCACGTCCCCAGAAAAAACACAAAACATCTGGAGCCTGAAACCCCAAACCCCATGTGTACCCTGAATGACAAAGCAGTCCCACAGTGCACCCCCTTAAACCTTAAATCCCATAGAAAAAGCCCAAAAGTCCTTTCACCTTACAGCCTCAACCCCAAACCCTTCCCTTAAACCCTCAACCCCAAATCCCAAAAAAGCCCAGAAGATCCCTAAACCCTCCACTGTGAATCCCAAAAAGCCGAAAAGATCCCGAAACCCTCCACTGTGAGCCCAAAAGGTCTTACCCTTAAACCCTAAACCCCAAATCCCAAAAAACCTCAAAAGGTCTCTACCCTCAAGCCCCAAACCCTAAACCCTCCACTGTAAGCCCAAAATGTCTTGCCCTGAAACCCTAAACCCCAGATGCCAAAAAAAACCAAAAGATCTGTAGGCTGAAACCTCAAACCCCATATTTCCACTGGAAGCCCAAAAGGTTCCCAAAAAAGCCCAAAAGATCTGTACCTGCAAACCCTAAACCCTCCACTGTGAGCCCAAAAGATCTTGCCCCTAAACCAACCAAAAAAACAGAGGAAAACAGTAGACAGCGTGGTCAAGCGTGCACAAAGCCCAGCACGACCCCCATGTGTGCACAAAGCACAGCACGTAATTACCCCCCCAACCCCTCAGCATGGTCATGTGTGCACAAAGCACAGCACGTAATTACCCCCCCCCCCACCCCCCCCCACCCCCCCCAACCCGTCAAACGCAAAAAAACCAGAGAAAACGATAGAAAAAGTCAAAAAACAGCAGAAAACACCATGATCAGTTAAGAGCGTGTCACCTCCTACTACTACTACTACTACTACTACTACTACTACTACTACTACTACTACTACTACTACTACTACTACTACTACTACTGTACTGCTACTAGTGCTTGCAAGTACGACTACCTCCACGACCACGACGAGATAACCACTACCACTACAACTACCCACTGCCACTACCACGACTCAACGCCTTGGCACAGGAGAGCTCGACTGTCTTCTGATGCAGCATGCTCCTAACCTTTCCAAGAAAGGTGACGTAGGGAGCTTTCAGAATTGGCTTGCCATGTTTCTTGGCAGACCCTGGGTATTCTCTGCGCCTGGAAGGATTCAGTTTCCCACACGACGCCCAACAGCAACTTTGCCAGGAGCACAAGAATACCCACTAGGGCTCACTAGGGACCCACGGCACTCAAGTTCCGCAGCTTTTAGGGTTGAGGGTTTTAGGGTTGATTCATTGGTGGTTTTCGGGTTTAGGGTTTTAGGGTTCTAGGGATTGAGGGTTTGTGGGTTTTAGGGTTAGCGGATTCAGAGGTGTTTGCTCATTGGTGAGGGGATGTTTTTTGGGGCCCTCAGGGCATTTCAGACTTAGCTGCTCCTCTCATCTGACCAGAAGGTGGCTGATGGGATCTCCCTTGCCAGCCCCATTGTTCCCAACATGAGCCTCAGATTCCGGCCCTTCAGGGTGCGGTTGCTTGGGGTTGAGGGTCTAGGGTCTAGGGTTTAGGGTTTAGGGTTTAGGGTTTAGGATTTAGGGCTCAGGGTTCAGGGGGGCACGTTTAGGATCTAGGGGGCATTCCCCGTCAGCCACCCAGTGCGGATTCAAGCTTCCGGAGAGCCCACTGCCTCTGCTTCTGCGCCAGGCGGAAGAAAATCCTAAACCTGAATCCGAAAAAAAACCTTAAATCTCAAACCCTAAACCCTAAACCCTAAACCCTAAAGCTCGAAAACCCCAAATTTGAGACTCCTAGGCCCGAAATACGGGGGACTGGGCTCACGGGAGCCTCTTCAGCCACACTGTACGGTTGACGATGGGCCATCGTCACAGTTTACACAATGCTGGGATTGGGTTTAGGGTTTAGGGTTTAGGGTTTAGGGTTTCGGGTTTCGGGTTTAGGGTTTAGGGTTTAGGGTTTAGGGTTTGGGGGTTTAGGTTCCCCTTGTAAACCCCTTTAAGCAAAAAAGGGCACCCTTTTTAAGCCTTGGTTACTGGGCAGCCTAGAATGTGAACCTGGACAAGCCCCATAAAGTTCGACATGTTGTAAGCAAATGCATCTTCACGAGAGGTTCTAAACTTTTTTCAGAATACTTCTGTTTTGATGTGTACTTTCAGCGTTTACCGCCAGCTGTTTATATATATATATATGTTCATATGTACATATTGGTGTTTTTTTTTTTAAATTCCTATGTTTATCAGTAATTGTACTTACTTGTGTGGCTTCAATTCATGCATTTCCGCCCTTCGCAGTTTATGTATTCACACAGTTCTGCATTACCATATGTATGTGCTTAGTTGCTTATGAGGCAATGCTTGTTGTTGACCTTCATGTTGTGTAAACCCTAAACCCTAAACAAACCCTAAACCCTAAAACCCTAAACCCTGAACCCTGAACCCTGAACACCCTAAACCCTAAACAGTCAAAAGCGGCTTTCCAATTCCTACATCCTCAACCCTAAACCCTGAACCCTAAGCCCTCCCATAATCCCTAAATCCTAAATTCACGAGCCGCCAAACCCCGGAGTCAGACTGTACAACGAGATGCCATGCCGGCCAACGTTTTGTCGGCAACATCAGCCAGGACGGCGGGGACGGCGGATGCCGGACGCGCAAGGGTGTAGAGGTTTAGGGTTGAGGGTTGAGTGTTGAGGGTGTAGGGGTTCGGGGGTTTTAATGGTTGATGTTTTAGGGGTTCAGGGGTTTTGTGGTTGAGGGTTTAGGGGTTCAGGGGTTTTATGGTCGAGGGTTTAGGGGTTCAGGGGTTTAGGGTTGAGGGGTTGAGGAGTTTAGGGGGTTCAGGGGTTTAGGCGTTACGGGGGTTGTGTGGGCGGTCACGACGGGCGGGGAGCAACCCAAGCCTAGGGTCGTTGATGTGGGTGGTTCGTGGGTTTTCCTAACCCTAAACCCTACACCCTAACCCTAAACCCTAAACCCTAAACCCTAAACCCTAAACCCTAAACCCTAAACCCTAAACCCTAAACCCTAAACAATTGTATGAGCCTCATCTTTTTAAATCCTAGGGGATGCGCACCCTATATTCGGAAGATCCCATGTGGGAGACCCGAGACTTTTTGCTTATTTGATTTATTAGTTTTTTTATTTTTTTTTGGGGGGGGGAGGGGGGGGGGAGGGGGGGGGGGGCGGGGAGGGGGGGGGGGGGAGGGGGGGGGGCAGGGGGGGGGAGGGGGAGGGGGGGGGGGGGGGGGGGGAGAGGGGGGGGGGGAGGGGGGAGGGGGGGGAGGGGGGAGGGGGGGAGGGGGGGAGGGGAGGGGGGGGGGGGGAGCCTTAGACCCCCGAACCCTTTGAAGGCTCTGGCCCCCGTAAACCCTAACCTCAATCCTAAACCCTGTAAGCCTTGCACCTTGCAAGACTTTTAAAGGGAGGGCGGTGTGAGTGGGAGGGGGGGGGGCGTCGCAGGAGGGGTTTGGGGGGGTGAGGGGGTGGGGGGGTGCGGGGTGTAGGGGGGGGGTGGGGCGGGCGGGCGTGTGCTGGAGCCTTTAAATCATTGCCTCATCGGCGAGGGAGGGTCCCTGAACCCTAACCCTAAACCCTATAAGCCTTCCACTCTGCAACCCTGAAAACCCGCAACCCTCTTCGTGCCCTCCCTGTTGCTGGGAGGGGGGGGGAGGAGGGGGGGGGGCAGGGAGGGGGAGGGGGGGGGCGGGGGGGGGAGGGGGGGGGGGGGGGGGGGGAGGGGGGGGAGGGGGGGGGGGGGAGGGGAGGGGGGGGGAGGGGGGGGGAGGGGGGGGGAGGGGGGGGGAGGGGGGGGGGAGGGGGCCGCCCTAAACCTTAAACCCTTTAGGCCTTGGAGCCTTAGACCCCTGAACCCTTTGAAGGCTCCAGCCCCCGTAAACCCTAAACCCCAAATCCTAACCCCTCAATCCTAAACCCTGTAAGCCTTACACCTTGCAAGACTTTTAAACCCTAAACCTGAAACCCTGAACCCTAACCCTAAACCCTATAAGCCTTCCACCCTACAAGCCTGAAAACCCCCGAACCCTCTTCGTGCCCTCCCTGTTGCTGGTACTACATCCCAGACCCCAAACCCTAAACCCCAAACCTAAAACCCCAAACCCTGAAGCCCTAATCCCCCAACTCCAAAAACTAAACCCTAAACCCTAAACCCCAAACCCTAAACCCTGAACCCGAAACCTGACTTGCCATGAAGTGGTTGAGGGTGACCCGTGCTCGGAGTCTTGGAGTTTAGGGCTTAGGGTGCTTTAGGGGTCTAGGGTTTAGAGTTTACGGTTAGGGTTCAGGGTTTCGGGTTTAGGGTTTTTGGGACTGGGGTTTAGAGTTTATTGTGGTTTCGGGTTTAGGGTTTTGTAGCCCTTTTTTTAGTGCAGGGTCTGTGGGTTTTTGGGGTATTTCGGGTTCAGGGTATGGGGGTTTTGGGTCGCCAGTCTTAGTTTCATTCACAGATCCGCTGCCCGGCTGTCCCAGTTCTCTGACCGATAGACAGGGACTTGACGCGCAGCTGGCATCACACAAATTTCGGTTTTAGGGTTTAGGGTTTGGCGCAGCAACCAGCAGATTCCCAACAAAACGCCGGAAAATCCTACAAGGCAAGAACCGAGACCCTCCACCCTGGATCTTATGCTGAATAGAGCGACTTGTTCAAATGGGAGTTTACAAAAGTAAGGGACCCCCACATATAGAGCAGGACCCCTTACAATATAGACCCCAATAGGGCACCCCCATTTTCAAACCCGCAAATTAGAGTTTAGGGTTTTGGGGTTTTCGGATAGGCTATGTGGCGTTGGTCGTTGGGGTTGTAAGGGGATGTGGTGGTGTTTCAGGCTCCTTGCAATTAAGTCTACGAAGCTGGGGCATGCCCCTAAGCCTCCTAAACCTCCTCAGTCCTAAAAGAGTCTAGAGGGTTTAGGGTTTAGGATTTAGGGTTTAGGGTTTAGGGTTTATAAGGGATGAGGGTTTGGGGTCTTAGTCCGACACCGTGGCACCAAGTAGCTTAGGCAGTGCCACAGGACCGCATCCCTTCAACCAGCGCAATTGCCTTGTCCGCATGCCCAGAAACAGTCTTCACGTCCCCTAAACCCTAAACCCTAAACCCTAAACCCTAAACCCCAAACCCTAAACCCTAATCTGGATTCTAGTTTAGGCTTCAGGGTTGCGGGCTCACAATTGAGAGCTCTTCTTGGTATCAAAAATTACCTCAGGGGTGCCTGTGCAAGTCAGCACCACCATCTCATTTCCACCAGCCCGTTTACCTCTTGACAAGCCAGACAGCATGAAGGGTTAGAGGCATTCGCTTTTGCAGACACCAGTGGCGTGACAAATTCCCTTTGTAAAGCTGCAAGCAGCTTCGAAAAGAGGTATCGCTGCTCGCTGTTCTTGAAGCCCGGCGCAAGAAGAAACAAACGTCCGCCAGAGTCGGCTCCGGTCGTACTCCGCAACCCTGAACGGGTTTAGGGTTTAGGGTTTAGGGTTTAGGGTTTAGGGTCAAGGGTTTAGGGCTTGCCCGAAACCCTGAACGCAGAAGCACGAGACTTGCTCTTGGAATCCGATTTCGCAGTCAATGTTACCTCAGCCCGACTCAGACACTCCTGGAGCTCCGTCGGGTGTATAGAACTCGAAACCCTAAACTCGAAAAACCCTACACCCTGAACCCTAAACCACACTCAAAGCCTCTAACTAAGGTTTAAAGCACGGCTCAGTATATTGTATCTACCCATGAAAAACCCGAAACCCTAAACCCTAAACCCTTTAGGGATTAAGCTTTCAAGAATCCCGCGTCGATCAGGGGCTGGCGACAGCTTCGCGCCTTTTGCGCGAGGCAGAGGAAGCCCTGCAGGCAGAGTCTTCGGGGTCTTAAGGATTTCAGGGTTAGGGTTTGGGGTTTAGGGTTTAGGGTTTAGGGTTTAGGGTTTAGGGTTCAGGGTTTAGGGTTTAGGGTTTAGGGTATAGGGGGTTAGGGTTTAGGGTTTAGGGTTTAGGGGTTTAGGCAGGGATAAGCCACCAAGCTGACCCTCGCAAGCCTACAGACCCTTTTTTGATTCTTATGGAGGCCGATCCAAACTCGGCTTGATTTGCGCATGTCATGAGGTACCCGTGAACTACATCCCCCTTGGGAACTTTTTTTGTTTATATAAAACCCAAGAGGGTAACATATGATTTTTGTGAAAGTTCTAAGGGGAGTATAGTGAAGCCTGAATCCGGACGCGCCTAACCACAGGGAGCGGTTTCCCAAAAATGAAGCCGGAGCCAGGTTTGTGGGTTTTTTGGCGGGTTCCTTTTCCGAGGATTCGAGTACTTTGGGGGTGTATTAGGCTCAGCCCGATTTTGGCGAAAGCGCCACATGGTCGTCTCTTAAAGTTGTCGTCCATGTTCGGGGCATACCAGTCGGCCCCTGAGGGCATTCGAGTCACCTTCAACACTGCATGCAGAAGGCTTGGACCTTAAGATCTGGCTAACGATGAGGGCTACGATGAGGGCTTCAATGATGGCTTTCGCCCGAAGTGATTTGGCATAACGACAGATTTAAAAGGATAAACCCTAACCCCTAAACCCTAAACCCTAAACCCTAAACCCTACTGTAAACCCTAAACCCTAAACCAATTACTCTTGTTCAAGTCTGCAGGCTGGCAGGCAGCCATAGAGTCCGCAAAACAGAACTGAGCCCGTCCACCATGGCAGGGCCTCAAAGTGATTCGAGCGAGATGAACTCGGGATGCACTGAATCCGAACTGCCAGGCTTAGGGTGGTTTCTTAGGCTTAGGGTTTAGGGTTTAGGGTTTAGGGTTTAGGGTTTAGGGTTTAAGGTTCAGGGTTTAGGGTTTAGGGTTTAGGGGTTTCTTGCCCATCGCCCAGTATCTGAAACACCCAAGCTCAAACTCCCGAGCCTGGGTGTCCCAGATCCTCCAAACATCAGCAAACCCGAAGCCCCCCCTGAACCCTAAACCCTAAACCCTAAACCCTAAACCCTAAACCCTAAACCCTAAACCCTAAACTGTAAACCTTCCTTCTATGGCGCCCCAACGCCATCTAATCCACTTCGCCCACAGGAGCTAAGAAACGTCTCTAGGGCCCCCAAAGCCCACCAAAGTAAGCCCGGACCCTAAACCCCAAACCCTAAACCCTAAACTCTAAACCCTAAACCCTAGACCCTAAACCCCACTCTGGAGAAGTGACCTGGGGGGGAGGATGAGCAGAACGAGAGCGCCCTGGCGTGTGCAGAGAAGGCTCGCGGTTTGCCCTCTGATGTCATGCCAGGGAAGTACGTAGGGTTTAGGGTTTAGGGTTTAGGGTTTAGGGGTTAGGGGTTAGGGTTTAGGGTCTAAGCTGGCCTACGTACCTTTAAAGAGGGGGAGGGTTACCTCGATTCTGCTATGCCCCCCTCCTCTGAAGAGTATATACAAGCAGCCAAACTCCCAAACCCAGAAAACCTAGGCCCTGGACCCCAAGACCCTGAACCTCAGTCCCTAAAGCCTATGTGGGTATAGCTCCCCAAATAGTACGATCCCCTTATAATCATGACCCAAATTCCCAGAATATCGCAAGACCCCATATGAAGCGAACAAAAGTTTTGGAGAGAAGCTCGAAGAGAAGACAAGCAGGAACTAGATGGGCTTCATCCAAAGGTACAGAGCACTGTTCATGCAAAAGCTGGTTGCAGTTGCGTTGCGAGTCATTATCGGGCTCTTCCATGTGGGTCTTCCTGTGGTGTTTTGTTGTCTGAATCTTCCAAACCCTGAACTCTGAATCCTAAACCCCAAACCCCAAACCCCAAACCCCAAACCCTAAACCCTAATCCCTAATCCCTGCTCTAGGCGGCGCTGTACTTTGGCCGCCTTCCTCGCGACCCGGAGTCTCCCGGCTCTGTCGACTGCCAGCGCGCCCTGCTCCCCAGTACCTGCATGCATGGTTTGGGGTTTAGGGTTTAGCATTTTAGGGTTTGGGGTTTGGGATTTTGAGTTTGGGGTTTAGGGTTTGGGGTTTAGGGTTTGGGGTTAGGGTTTGGGGTTTGGGGTTTGGGGTTTGGAGTTTGGGGTTTAGAGTTTCGGGTTTGGGGTTTAGGGTTTGGGGTTTGGAGTTTGGGGTTTAGGGTTTGGGGTTGGGTTTAGGGTTTATTTGGGGTTTAGGGTGTGGGGTTTGTTGCTTCGGGTTTTGGGTTTTGGGTTTGGGGGATTAGGGTTTCAGGTTTTTGGTTTGGGGCATCTACGGTTTCGGGTGTAGGGTTTGGGGCACAGGCTTTAGGACGTTTAGGGTTTAGGGTTTGGGGGTTTGTGGTTTGGGGTGTAGGGTTTGGGAGGTCGAGGGTCTATGGTTTTGGGGTTTGGGGTTCAGGGTTTTTTGGTCTGGGTTTGGGGGGCGGGGGAGGGGGGGGGTCTAATTCTGGGGTGGCAAGGACTGGGCAGAATGGTTCTCTCCGGCACAGACAGTCCGCAACGCATATGCACAGTGCAGTTTAGGGGCTTTGGGGGCCTGCCTCAGGATCCTTGTGCCAGCATACCCTAAACCCTGAACCCTAAATTTGTGCATCACCACGGCTTGGCCCGGCTTGGCCAGACAGCCGTACCGCGGCTCTCAGAATCTATGGGACGGGGTCTGCCAAGTGCAGGAGAAGCACTTGAAGCACCAGCCCAGAACTGATCCAGGATGCCCAAAGACGAGAGAAGCCTCACTGAGCTGCGTAGGGTTTAGGGTTTAGGGTTTAGGGTTTCGGGTTTCGGGTTTAGGGTTTAGGGTTTAAATTCGGGTTTAGGGTTAAGGGTTTAGGGTTCAGGGTCTTACAGGCCGTAACTGGGACTCAAAAAGGTTAAGGCAGAGGGCCTCGAGTTTTTTCTGTCAAGCGCCTCTTTCTCCGGCATACCCTTGCCTTGAGGAAGGTAATCTCCAGGTCACTATACTTTCTAACTAGGACCCGAAACTCTCACATGCCCAAACCAAAACCCCTGTGACTCTGAAAAGCCCTCCAACTATAGACACCCTAAACCCTGCAACCTAAACCATAAACCCTACAAACTGCACTCCGCAAAAACTCAACCCCAATCCTAAACCCCTAAAGCCCTCCAACTCTATAACCACCCTAAATTACACCCCAAACCCTAAACCCCCAACCCCAAGCCCGAAGCCACAAACCCAAAACCCTAATCCCTAATCCCAAACCCTAAACCCCAAGCCATAAACCCCAATCGCTAAACCCCAAACCCTAAGCCCCAAACCCTCAACCTCAAACCCTAAACTCTAAACCCCAAACCCCAAACCCTAAACCCCAAACCCTAAACCCTAAACTCTAAGCCCTCGACCCCAAATCCTAAACCCTAAGCCCCAAGCCCTGAACCCTAAACCCCAAACCCTGAACCCCAAACCCCAAACCCTAAACCCCAAACCCCAAACCCTAAACCAAAGGTTCGCTTCCAAGCCATGGCCCAGATGGGCGAGCGCAAGCGGGCTCTGAAGCTCTCGAAGGAGGACTCGGGTTTAGGGTTTAGGGTTTAGGGTTTGGTGTTTGGGGTTTGGGGTTTGGGGTTTAGGGCTTCTAAAACCCTAAAGCCTACCCAAACCGTAAACTTTATTAACCAGAGGTTGGTATGGGAGTGGGGATGGAAGTTTAGATAGGAGCTACTAGGCTTTGGGGTTTCGCAATTTCGGCAGGGTGAAAATACAGGTGTCGAGCAGAGTTTTAGGGTCGGCCTACTAGGGGCTTTCAGGGGATTGCGGGGTAGGTTCTTTTTAGGGGGATCATAAGGTATGGGAGGGGGGGGGGGGGGCTTTGTGTCAGGGCCGATCTCAGTGGAAACTAGTTTAGAGAACTAAGTTAACAGTTGAGGGCTGCAGGCTTTCTTGCACTCAGGGATTCGTATGGAAGGTGATGGGCGTTGAGTCAGGGCCGTGCTCTATACTTGCAATTCTGTACTCCCCATTGTGCATAAGGACCCGTCAAGTAGGTTTCTAGGTCGTTGGAACGCGTAGCCAAGAAACGCCTCACACGGTCGAAAACCTGGCGCAACCTGGAGCAAGCCTCGTGGTGCCCCCCAACCATTCGAGCAAACGCTCTTCCAAAACTTGCTTGAAGAACCCACAACACAGAGAGGAATAAGCCCGACATGGCCCTAATAAGGAAGAGTTATCTCTATTTTTTGGGGGTGGTCCTTAAGCAGGGTTTAGGGTTTAGGGTTTAGGGTTTGGGTTTAGGGTTTAGGGTTTAGGGTTTAGGGTTTAGGGTTTAGGGTTTAGGGTTTAGGGTTTAGGGTTTAGGGTTTAGGGTTTAGGGTGTCTCAATGAGTGGGCGCGCTGGTGCTGAAAGCACCCAGGCGCGCGCCCCGACTTGCATAAGCCCACCCCCGCTGGCGCTCCACCCTCGCCTTAACCTTTACGGGTTTAGGGTTCTTTTTGAACTCTGATCGTGCTTTTGTTATTTTTCTCTTGTCCATTGGCTAGGTTAAAAGCTCGGCATCGATGCAGATCAACTACCCTGAAGTTGCAGCCCTTAGGCATTGCAAGGGAGATATCTATCAATCGAGGGCTGCTGGAGGTTTGGGCTTGGGGCTGGCTGCCGCCTTCGCCCTCGGCGATGCTGCGTGCTGGGCAGGGGTTTGGAAAACTTGCTTGGAAGGGCGTGAAATCAAAGGTTTGGGCTTTCGCCATTTCTAATGTTGGGCTTAGATGTCCATCATTCGAGGGCTTCTGGGAGGGCCAAAAAGTCAAAGGTTTGGGATTGGGTTGGCTGCCGCCTTCGTCCTTGGTGATGCTGCGTCTTGCTTGACCCCCTCATTTGGGGTGTTTTTGGCTGGAATCAGTGAAGGCTCGGTTTTGATCAAAAATGCAGAAAACGAGAGCCCACCCAGAACCGTCGCTTGAGTACTAAAAAATCGCATTTTTAACTGGGGCCCGGGCCGATCCTGGGGTCCCCCTCATTTGGGGTGTTTTTGGGGGCAAACTTTCCCCTTCAAGGGGGGTCGGAGTTTTGAGCAAGGGGGGTCTCCCAACACTAAATTGCTTCCAAAATAAGAAAAGGTCGCCGGGGTCCGGTGACCCTTTGAAGGTCCCTTAGAAAAGCCCTTGAAGAGGCCAGATAAGGGGCCTCCCAGCAAGGCCTCCCAAACAGGGGCCTCCCAGGCAAGGGGCCTCCCAGGCAGGGGTCTTAGTCAGGGGCCGCCCAAGGCAGGGGCGACAGGGCCCTCCCAGGCAGGGGCCTCAGGGGCCTCCCAGGCAGGGGCCCTCCAGGCAGGGGCCTCCCAAACAAAGCCTCGTAGGAAGGGGCCACTCCCAGGTAGGGCCTCCCACCTCCCAGAGCGGGCCTTCCAGGCAGGGGCTTGCCAGGCAAGGGCCTCCCGGGCCTCCCACAGAGGGCCTCTCAGGCACAAGCAAAGGCAGCATGCCCAACACGAGGAAAATTGCTGGGCTGCCTGTCTGGACAGGCTCTGGGTTCCTCTGGTCCACGAAAAACGACCACGGCTGGAGGTGGGGCTCCTCTGGGAGGGGCCCTGAGAGACCTCAGAAAAGGAGGTTGCTGCGTTTTACCCGAAGGTTTGGGGTATCTCATTCTAGGGCGACCTGACGGGTTTCTCGCCAGCGACCTGCCGGGTCCACCGCGCAGCCCGCAGCTGCCTGCGGGACTGGAGCTCCGTCGCCCGCCGGAGGGCTTCTGGCTCCGGAGCTACCTCGCCTGCCGGCTTCGGTGCGTTCGCCCTGCTCGACGTTAGGGTTTAGGGTTTAGGGTTTAGGGTTTAGGGTTTAGGGTTTAGGGTTTAGGGTTTAGGGTTTAGGGTTTAGGGTTTAGGGTTTAGGGTTTAGGGTTTAGGGTTTAGAGTTAGGGTTTAGGGTTTAGGGTTTAGGGTTTAGGGTTTAGGGTTTAGGGTTTAGGGTTTAGGGTTTAGGGTTTAGGGTTTAGGGTTTAGGGTTTAGGCAAATAGTTCTTCCCAGCAGGAGTTAGATGACTGCCTCGATGCGAAAGACTTGCGCGGGGAGGTTGGGCAGCCTCTCCAGGAACTTTGTGTGTTTGAGTTTCAGGGTTCAGGGTCGTTGGGTTCAGGGCCCTAAACCCTGTACAATCCCTAAACCCTAAGCCCTAAACCCTAAACTTGGGATGTTCCTAGCAGCCCTTAGTAGGGATGATGATAGGGCATACTGTTAGTATTATAAGAGGGAACATCCCAACCCTAAACCCGCAACCCTGAACCCTGAACCCTAAACCCTAAACGCTAAACCCTAAACCCTAAACCCTAAACCCTAAACCCTAAACCCTAAACCCTAAACCCTAAACCCTAAACCTTGCACTGGAAATTGGTTGAGACTTTTGGTGATCGGAACTCTTCTAGCCAAGCTGCCGCGGGGACAGGCTTATGGTAAGTAAGGTCACAAACTCAGGATTCAGTGACTTAGGGTTTAGGGTTCAGGGTTAAGGGTTTAGGGTCAGGGTTTAGGGCTCAGGGTTAAGGGTTTAGGGTTCAGGGTTTAGGGTTCAGCGTTTAGGGTTTATGGTTGAGGGTTTCGGGTGTGAGCATATACTGAAGTAAGTAGGGTTAGATTTCAGTGGTGTTTGTTTTTTTTGGTTTTGGGTCGGTGTACTTCTGGCTCCTTGGAAGTTTTGGTGGGTGTCTATTTTGTGTGTCCTCTTGTGGGCACTGCAACTCAACATGCCCTGGAAAGGCCTTTTCCCTTGAATCAAGCCCCCGGGGAGCATCAATACCAACCCTAAACCCTGAACCCTGAACCCTGAACCCTGAACCCTAAACCCTAAACCCTAAACCCTAAACCCTAAACCCTAACTCAGGGTTTACAGGGCTTAGGGCTGGGGGTTTAGGGGGATTTTGGGCTTTGGGCTTCTTCTGCCCGAGCGGCCAGCAGTCAGCAGGCCGTCATGCGCCTGTGCATCGCGGAGACCGTCTTGGAAAAGATGGGCAGCAAGCACCGGAAGGAGGACGGAAGGGTTCAGGGTTTAGGGTTTAGGGTTCAGGGTTCAGGGTTCAGGGTTTAGGGTTTAGGGTTTAGGGTTTAGGGTTTAGGGTTTAGGGTTTAGGGTTCAGGGTTCAGGGTTTAGGGTTTAGGGTTTAGGGTTTAGGGTTTAGGACTTGAGTCGGCTGCAGGGTTTCATCTTCGGAGGATGAAGAACTAGGTAGCCCCTTGGGGCGTTTTACATTTTTCGCTTCTTGGGTTCAAGAGGGTCATATTTAGGAAAATTGCTCAGAGGGTTGTAAGGGCCATCCTAGAAAAGGTTGCCTAGTTCCTGTGCTGACCCCGTCAGCTCTAGCTGAACCGGTGGCTCTGCACGCAGTGCAAACCGATGACGCTTATGGAGGTTCTGGACAAAGTGGCCTGCTCCCAACATTGGTAAGAACACTTCCCAAGTATGTTTCCAAAGCATCATCAACTCCCTCGTGATCGCAACTTGTGAGTTACCTAAACCATGGTCCCGGATTGCCCTGGTTCCCCGATTTCCTTTCTTCGGAAGCCCCCATTCGTACAAAAGACTTAAACCTTCACCGAGCCTTGTGCTAGAGACCCTAGACGGCTACTGCAGACCCTAAACCCGACCTAACCTTGCCCTAAAACCTAAGCCTAAACCCCAAACCCTGAAAGCCCGAAAACTGAGATGCATGATTCAGGTTTCAGGGCTTAGGGTTCAGTGGTGTAGTCTTTGGGGGGGGGGGGGGGGTTAGGGTTTCTGGTTTAAAATTTAGGGTTCAGATGTTTAATCCTAAAGCACAACCTGAATCCCTAGAGACCCTAAAGCACAACCTGAATCCCTGAAGCGTCTCCATCGTCGAGACACGCCGCAGGCCATCCCCAATGCCACAAGAGCAGTGGCCTTCTCAGCTTATATAGAAATGTATTTATGTACTTTTCATATATATATATATATATACATACATATGAAATGCTTGTTTGCTTAGTTATGATTTGATTCTCATAGTGTATGCAAATAGTTTGTCAGCTTCATGTAGTTGCTTTTTCGATGTTGCGGCTACAGAGGGTTTGGGATTTATGTAGGGGTCTTTCTTGGCAGTTTCAAGGCAGCCTGTTTGGTACCCAAAGCTTGGAACCACAAAGCCACAAAGCATTTCAGGCCAGCCTGAACTTTGTGGTTGATGCCCAGAACCTCTCCGTAGACAAAATAGCCGCGAACTGTACAACGACTAAGTTTATGAAGCCTTGTACCCTGCATCCCAGACCCTACAAGTTTATATCTTAACTCCTAAACCATCAAACATGTCTAGTACCATTGTTTTGGAGGGTTTAGTGTTTAGGGTCTAGGGCATAGGCTAATATTCGGGTAGTACAAATTAGTGGACAGACCAACCCGACCAGCCTGCGTATAACTACAAACTCGAACTCTGGGTGTCACGCAAGATGGCGGCCAAAAACACGCAGTATGTTTTCTGGAGACATAGTTCCCCATGAATGTACTACAACAAATGGGACCTTTGGGCATTCAGGCCTCAATCTTCCGAGATTTTGAGGATGACAGGCCAGTCATGTGTTTTGGATGGTTGGTTTGCCTCCCCCCCAAATCCTAATCGCTCTTTAAGCCCCTAAAACCAGAAAGACTAACGCCCCAAACCCTAAAACCCTGCAACCCTTGAAAGCCTGGAACCCCACCCCATTGTGAGCTTGATTGCCAGACTGACCGTGGGCTTAATACAGGAGCCTAGACATTTAAAATGCTATTTTTTGCACGAAATAGCTATATCGTGAGACAAAAAAAGCCCACAATGCCCATGAGGAGGCCTGAGACAGTTTATGTTCAAACCCCAAAGCCTAAAAATGCCAACCCCGAAACCCTAAACCCTTGTTGGGTTTGTTCCTAGTGCAAGGCAACTGTCAGTTTGCCCATCAACCTTGGCACCCTTCCCTTGATGGGTGGGGGAGGAAAACTAGGTGGGACATTACTACAACTTTATCACTTCATAAGCTTAGGGCTCCTCTAATTCATATGAAGGGAGCTAAACGTTAAACTTTTATTGGCGGGTTAAACAGCAACCAAGGAAGAGGTCTTCAGAGGGCTTTAAGGAGGTTAGCCTTGGAAAGGTTTGGGGTGGCGACTAAGGGGGGGGGAGGCTTTTGTGAGGATTTAGGGTTTAGGGTTTAGGGACCCCAAACCCTGAACTGGGACTTCGGGGCCTTGGGCGTCTGTAAGCCCAACCGTAGGTGCGTGTTTAGGGTTTGGGGTTTCGGGTGTGGGATTTGTGGTTTAGGCGGGCTGAGGGGATTTGGGGTTAGCTTGGAGGTGTGTGGCAAGGGGTATATAAGGGGTCCCCTTTTCAGGGCCCATATGAAGGGACCATGTAGCTACCCTACTTGGAGGTTCAGGGCACTTACAACTTACAACCCTAATCATAACTGTCCTTATCAGCACCCTAAGTCCCCTAAGTAGGTTTTAAAAATAGACTCATAGTTCGTCCCCTAAGTAGGTTATAAAGTAGTAATTGGGGTTATAAGTAACCATGAACCTCCAAGTAACCCTAAACCCTAAACCCTAAACCCTTAACCCGAAACTCTGCTTCCATTTGGCTGGTGGAGGCTCGAGGCGATGTCTCTTCTGGCCGCCTTGGCGTGCAAGATGTGCGTTAGGGTTTAGGTTTAAAGGGTTCAGGGTTTAGGGTTTAGGGTTTAGGGTTTAGGGTTTAGGGCTTCGAGCTTCGGGGCCTTTTGGTCCTTTCAAGGGGCAGTAGCAAGCTTCGAGGCGAACCTTTTCTTGGATCCAGTAGCCTTTGCTGCTTGGCTCCTCCCTCAACCAAACCTAAACCCTAAACCCTACTAAACCCTAAACCCTACTCAACCCTAAACCCGAATCCCTAAACCCTAAACCCTAAACCCTAAACCCTAAACCCTAAACCCTAAACCCTAAACCCTAAACCCTAAACCCTAAACCCTAACCCTAAACCCTAAACCGTGAACCCCACTCTTTGGGGTATGTGGTGTAGGGGAAGAAAGGGCGGCCCTCTCAGAGCTCCCGGTTCCGAGCTTGGGGCTTAGGGGCTTAGGGTTTGGGATGTTCCCCCTTCTACTAACAGGGTTTAGGGTTTGAGGTTTAGGGTTTGAGGTTTAGGGTTTAGGGTTTAGGGTTTAGGGTTTGTCTAGGGTTTAGGGTTTAGGGCTTAGTGTGCAGGGTTTATGTCGGGTTCAGGGATGTTCCCCCTTTTACTAGCAGTCCTTAGCAGGGATTCTAGTGCCCCCTAATGTAATCCCTATTAAGGACTGTTAGTATAAGCGGGAACATCCCAGCTTAGGGGCTCAAACTGTGGGAGTTTTGGTTTTGGAGTTGAGTTGCGGGTTTAGGGTTTGGGGTTTGGTGTTTAGGGTTTGGGATTTAGGGTTTAGGCTTCGGGGTTTAGGGTTTAGGGTTCTAAACCCCACGAATTTGAGCGGCTCCCTGCCTGATACAGCCTTGACCCTAAACCCTACACCCCTAAACCCTAAACACTCAAGACAACAAACATAGAAGTTGTATGTGGCATCATTATGAACTTCCCAGGTTGTTTGTCTAAACAGCTGGCAAGCAGAGTTTAAGTACATTCATCCATAGCGCCTGGGAGGCCAAAAGCTCAATTTACTTAAACCTCTGTGGCCTGGGCCTTCCCACTCAAAGAATCCCAGGAGGCCAGCCAGGGCCGGAAGGCAAAAACATATATTCATTCGGCTCTAGAACAGAAACTTTCGCTCAAAACGGTCGCTCAAAACTTTCGCTCAACACTTTTTGGGACCCAAACCCTATACAATCTCTATAAGCCCTAAGCCCTAAGCCCTAAGCCCTAAGCCCTAAACCCTAAACCCTAAACCCTAAACCCTAAACCCTACACCGAGCTCGCCCAGGTTATCGCCAATGCTCACCTGAAGCGGTCCACGGCGGCTCCTTGCCTGCCAGGGTTTAGGGTTTAGGGTTTAGGGTTTAGGGTTTAGGGTTTAGGGTTTAGGGTTCGGGGTTTAGGGTTTCGGGTTTAGGGTTTAGGGATTAGGGACGTTTCGAGGGGGGTCAGGGTTGAGGGTATTGGGGGTCTGGGGGGTTAAGGGTTTGATGTGGGGCCTTGGATCGTAAACCTAAACCCCTCCGTCGGCTTAATCAGGTTCAGAGTTTCCGGCTCCTATCCCATTTCATCGGGCTCAGGGTTCAGGGCTTTCTACTCCATTCTTGTAGCTTATGGGTTAGGGTTCTTACTGCAGTCTTTTAAAGGGTTGTAGAGCTTATCTCTGGTAATAGGGCCTTTGTACGCATTATTTCTCGTAGACTGCAACTGTATAGGGTGTATGGGGGTATATAGTTGTCTGTGTTCTTGCTCAGGAACTTGAACAAAGCTACACTTGCATATCGGGATATCTGCATACACATGTATACACACATTTCTCGCAATCAATGCTGTAGTATCCTGATTATGGCCCCTGTAACACAAAACAACCTGAACTCTAAATCCTGAACCGCTAAACCCTAAACCCTACACCCTAAACCCTAAACCCTAAACCCTAAACCCTAACAAGAGCCCAATGTTGGATGCAAGGTCATGGACGCCACCAAAGACAGCCAAATCGCCGTCGACACGGCCAAGGCTGGCTGGCGCGACATCCCCTACACCTAAAGCCCTGAAAGGATTTAGGGTTTAGGGTTTAGGGTTTTGTGTTGGGAGAGTGAACCCTAAACCCTGAACCCTCTAAACCCTAGGAAGTGTTCCACATGTAAGTTGTTGCCTCATCTCCAGAGCAAGCGCCAAGCCCTCAACCCCAGACCCTCTGGCGCCGACGGCTCAGACACCTGCTACGGTACAGCGTTTAGGTGGTGATGGTCAGTGTTTAGAGCATAAACATCTAGGGCTTAACGCTCAGCTGGTGTTGGGTTTTAGGGCCAGCGTCAGGAACTTGTTGCGGGTGAAGGAGTCTTGGGATTCTCGGAGGACTCCCTAAACCCTAAACCCTAAACCCTCTACCCTCTAAACCCTAAATCCTAAAAAGGATTTAAAGTCTGCAGTTGCCCTCCCTTGCTTGTAGGCTTTCAGAGGGGTTCGGGAAAAAGTGTTGAAGGGTGAGGATTTCACAGGATTGAGGGTCCCTGGGTGCACAAGTACGGTCTAATTAGGGTCCAGGGTTTAGGGTTTAGGGTTTAGGGTTTAGGGTTTAGGGTGCTTCTTCCGCAGGACGCGCTCGACCTCGCCCGCAGCTTTCAGGCGGTGAATGCATGCTTTCGCGTCTCGCAGGGGGGCTGTTCTAGCCCTAAACCCTAAACCCTAAACCCTAAACCCCTGGACTGTACGCCGTTCCTGAGTGTAAGGCATGGTGCGGAGCCCACCCGTGTGAAAGGAGAGCCCTAAACTTCACGCCGCAATGTACTCCAAAGCCCTGAAATTTGGGTTTAGGGTTTAGGGTTTAGGGTTAGGGTTTAGGGTTTAGGGTTTAGGGTAATTGGGACATAGTGATGAAGGCCCACCCCCCACCCCCTCCAGGCTTTCTTTTTTTTTGGGTTTCTCTCTCTCTCTCTCTCCCTCTCCCTCTCCCCTCAACCCTCAACCCTCAACCCTCAACCCTAAACCCTCAACCCTCAACCCTAAACCCAAAACCCTAAACCGGTCAAAAGGGGCCTCGGGGGGCGGGGGGGGGGGGGGGGGGGTCTCTGCCAGGATCGGAGGCAGGAGGGCCTCGCGCTCCACACCATCTCGGTGGGCTACCTGCACCTTCAGGAGCACCGGCAGGCCTGTCAGGGGTTTAGGGGTTGGGGTTTAGGGTTTAGGGTTTAGGATTTAGGGTCTAGGGTTTAGGGTTTAGGGTTTAGGGTTTGGGGTTTGGGGTTTGGGGTCTTGGGGTTCTAGGGTTCAGGGTTCAGGGTATCTTCGGCTTAGTAGAGTTTAGGATCCAGGGCTTAGGGCTGAAAATTGTGTACGTGCTCGTTCTTAGCACCAGAGGATCGGGGTTTCGGACCCCTCAATAATCTCTTAGAGAGATGTAAGGTGCCTAATTCCCAAATTCCCTGCTAAGAACGAGTTTGGGGCTGTGAGTGGAGAGTTGCGCCTGACGTGTTCAGCCAGTTGCCCTTCTCGTAGCCCCGTAGTTGCCTAGATTAGTGGGGAACAACATGTAGCCGCAATGTAGCCCCCAAACCTGCAGCCAAACACCCTGAACCCTCAACAGTGCCCAACGTGAAAGACTTCGGGTCTTCATCTGCCGAAGCAGGCGATCCAGCTTTGCAAGCAGGCTATCAAGATCTACCAGGATGGGGGGTCTTGCACTTTCCCCAAAACCTCTACACCCGCAAAGTTTTGTGCACCCTGTATCCTCTTCAAGGGTATACAGGCTACTTCGGGTACACCCTAAAACGCTTAGCAGCTGTCTAGGGGCCCGGGGATGTAGGGTTCAGGGTTTAGGGTTTAAGGGACTTAAGGTCCGGGTGCGAGGCTTCTGCGTTTTCCAAGAACTCAGCACTTGCTTGCTGTGGGGTTGAGGGTTGAGGGTCTTGCTTCGGGAGGCCAACACCTCCTTTTTAAGGAATATGCTCCTAAGTCGCATTAGAACCCCTAAAAGGGTCTTAGAGTTTAGGGCTACAGGGCGTTTAGAAATTTAGGGTTTAGGGTGTAGGCCTTCAGGGTTCTTGAAGGTTCAATACTGTAGAGTGCATTTTGAGGAAGATGCCGTGATTTTTGCATCCGCCCCCTCCTTGGACCACTGTATGCGGCGTGGCCCACACGTCGAGGGAATCCCTTCACAGTAGCGGTTTAGGGTTTAGGGTTTAGGGTTTAGGGTTTAGGGTTTAGGGTTTAGGGTTTAGGGTTTAGGGTTTAGGGTTTAGGGTTTAGGGTTTAGGGTTTAGGGTTTAGGGTTTAGGGTTTAGGGTTTAGGGTTTAGGGTTTAGGGTTTAGGGGCTTTTGTTAACTCACTTTGCACCTCAGGAGGATTATCAGATCAACGGTCCTAGATGCTTCCCTTAATCCCCCCTCCCCCCAATATTACAGTAACCCCTCCCCCCCCCTCTACCCCTAATATTAAATTACCCTAAACCCTAAACCCTAAACCCTAAACCCCTAATATTAAATACTCCCATTTTTGTTTTCATATAGTATAGGGGAGTATTTATTGCTAGAGGGCAGGGGAGAGTTCAATATTAGGTGGAGGGGATGATTCCACTACGGAGCAGGGCCTGGATCCCTAAACCCTAAACCCTAAACCCTAAACCCTAAACCCTAATCCCTTCTGAACCTCGAAATGGGGCGCCCTTCTTCTGGGCAGGTTGCTGGGCAAACTGGAGATGGCACCTTTCACATGAGCCTCTGACTAAAGTACCCCTGTTTAGGGTTTAGGGTTTAGGGTTTAGGGTTTAGGGTTCAGGGTTTAGGGTGCTGGGATCTCGACTTGAGTTCGTTGCTCGTGTCATTCTCACCACCGCGGCGGCACTTGACACCTTGCTGGATCCCGGCCCGTGGTCACATCTTCAAGTGTGCTGTTTACATTGGCGAAGCCCCCACTGACCGCTTGGCAATGCTTGATACTTTTTGAGGCCGCGCTTCTTGGTCTGGCGTGCGCAAGGCCACTTCCAGCCAGAAGAGCTGCCTGCGACGCCTAGCCTACAAAAGTGGCGGTTTAGGGTTTAGGGTTATAGGGTTTAGGGTTTCGGGTTTAGGCTACATGTAGCCTTCGACTTACAAAGATGCGCGTGATTCGGACGTGCTGAGCGCCGGACACCTTCGAAGCACATTAAACCCTAAACCCTAAACCCTAAACCCCAAACCCCAAACCCCAAACCCCAAACCCCAAACCCGAAACCCTAAACCCTAAACCCTAAACCCTAAACCCTAAACCCTAAACCCTAAACCCTAAACCCTAAACCCTAAACCCTAAACCCTAAACCCTAAACCCTAAACCCTAAACCCTAAACCCTAAACCCTAAACCCTAAACCTAAAACCCTAAACCCTAAACCCTAAACCCTAAACCCTAAACCCTAAACCCTAAACCCTAAACCCTAAACCCTAAACCCTAAACCCTAAACCCTAAACCCTAAACCCTTTCCCGACTCTCAGAACTCCAGCGCAGACACCCTTTCCCGCAAGGCTTCCTGCGACGGGGTCTTGCGTTGGCCACAAGATCTCGCACGATTTACGGCACCCTAAACCCTAAACCCTCTAGACCCAAAACCCGAAATCTCTAAACCCTAAACCCTAACCCCTCTAAACCCTAAACCAGAAATCCCTAAACCCTGACCCCTCTAAACCCTAACCAGAAATCCCTAAACCCTAACTCCTCTAGTCTAAACCCTAACCCGAAATCCATAAACCCTAAACCTCGAGCAATGAACCCCTGGACGCCGTTAGTCCGGCACCAACCTATCAAACTCTGAAGCCCTAACCCCCCAAAACCCTAAAACCCTAACGCCCTATACCCTGCGCCCCTAAAGCCTTGAAGCCCTTAAACCCCCCAAAACCTGAAAGCCCTATACCCTATGCCCCTAAAGCCTTGAAGCCCTTAAACCCTTGAAGCAAGAGATTCTCTTGGGCTCTAGGAGATTGGCGCCAAGAAGCTGGAGGCCTTCGAGCGCCGAGTACTGGCAAGGTGGCACCTCAGGACACATGGGTGTGGGGTCCAGGGTTGAGGTTGGTTAAGGCTTTCGGGGTTTAGGGGCCTCTGGCGGTTTAGGGTTTTGATGGTTGGCCCTACTTTGGCTTCAATATCCAAGCGATAGTACTTGTTTTGGGTTCGGAATTGGTCAAAGTAGGCTCGAGGTTTAGCATTTTGTGTCAAACCCGAAACCTTAAACCCCAGGCCCTAAACCCTGAGCCCTAAACCCGAAACCCTAAACCCTTTGGGTGTTGGCACATCTGGCGACTGCCGGGCCTTTCCACATCCCCTTCTAGTCTGCCCTAAAACAGCAAGACTGTCAAGTAGCTGGCCAACCTCAACCCTACTTAGCTTTGGGGTTTAGGGAAGGCGCATGTGTAGTTATAAGCTATTTCAAGTAGGAGAAGACTGTACCTCTAACTTGCGCAACCATAAGTAAGATAGTTCGAACCTTGCTGTTCCCCCAGGCGAAAAGCTCCAGCACCTGGATTGCCCGAAGCTCTACAGCCTAAACCCTAAAGGCCTTAATCCTTACAACCCCGAAGCCTATCACCCGAAGCCATGTGGACCCCAAAGCCTAGGGTTGAGGGTTTAGGGTTTAGGGTTTAGGGTTTAGGGTTTAGGGTTTAGGGTTTAGGGTTTAGGGTTTAGAACTCGAAAGCCTTAGAACCGAAAGCCTAGAAGCCTAAGCCCTAGAACCCTGCACTAGGCTGTACGATCTCAGGGTTGTGTGGAGTGCTCGAGGCAATTGTTTGGGGTAAGCTTGCGTTGTGGCAGTGAGAAGCCCTTTCTGAAGTGGCTTGGCTTGTGGCTGCAGCGGCATAAAACCCATGGGCACTCCACAGCCAGCTCGCACACCTGGGCGCTCCCCCTCCATATCGCAGTAGACACACTGAAGCCTTGAACCCTAAACCCTAAACCCTAAACCCAAATTCCGAGACAAGCTAAAGCTCATAACAAAACCATCTGCAGACCCCCATGCTGAAGGTCTGAGCACTGCCTAAGCGCCCGTCACCCCAGACTCTTAAACTTGTAAGCCCTCTACCCTGAACCCTTAACTACCAACCCTTGGACCCTTAACCCCAAAACCCTGAATTAGAGTTTAGGGTTTAGGGCTTGGGGCTTAGGGCTTTGGGTTTAGGGCTTAGGGTTTAGGGTTTAGGGTTTAGGGTTTAGGGTTTAGGGTTTAGGGCTTGGCCGCAGGAAGGATGAGCCGGATCAGGCCCTTGAGGCGCCGGCGCTGGCGCTGTCAGTTGTTTAGGGTCCATGGGTTTTTGTGGCACTCCCCAAGTTTAGGGTATTTCGGGGCTAGGGTTTAGGGAACCCTAAACCCTAAACCCTGAAACAAACCAAATCCTAAACTCTCAAACCCTAAGCCCGAAACCCCTGAACCCTAAAGCCCGAAACCCGAAGCCCTCCAAGCAAAACCAGCGGCCTTGGTGTGTGGGGGGGGGGGGGAGCCTTTGAGGCCTTCCGGTTTGAGGCAAGCACCTCCTACCCTCCCATGGCTTCGTGTTTCGATACCTGACTCTCCAGTGTGGCGGGACTCGCAGCAGCCAGAGAAAGCTGCCACCAGGATACAAAGCGCCCTTCGAGGAATTTAGAGGATGAACGAGGGTTTCTTAAAGCCCAAATCCCGCCAAACCCTATAAACCCTAAAATCCTAAGAACCCTCAAAAGCCCTATACAAGCCCTATAACGCCCTAAAAAACTCAAGAACTCTAGAAGCCCTACAAAGCCCCGCTTCAGGGTTTAGGGTGTAGGGCTTTAAAAGGGTCTCACATGCCCCCTGGAAACTAGGTAGCCCCTTGGGACATGTTAGATGTTCCTCATTGGGTTCAAGAGGGTCGCATTTGGGCAAACCCTAAACCCTAAACCCTAAACCCTAAACCCTAAACCCTAAACCCTAAACCCTAAACCCTAAACCCTAAACCCTAAACCCTAAACCGGTTTTAAGGGCCATCGACCAGAGAAGACCCTGAGCCCCTAAACCCTAAACCCTAAACCCCTACTGTAGGTGGGGCGGCCTCGGCTTGAGTTTAGGGTTTAGGGTTTAGGTTTAGGTTGAGGGTTTAGGGTTTAGGGCTTAGGGCTTAGGGTTTAGGGTTTAGGGTTATGAGCCCCTCCCAATGCTAAACCCTGGGCTTCTTTGAGTTCGAGCGTTCAGCCGGGTGAAGCCCCTGAAGCTCCAGACAGCCTGCCTTGTAACCCCCAAGACCCCAATTCCTAAGGCCCAAAGGCATACACCCTAAACCCTAAGCTCTAACAACCCCTGAACCCTAAACCCTAAACCCCCCACCCCTTTTTGGGGAACGCAGGCTGCCGAGGTGTCCCTGCAGATGTTCCGGGAGCTCGAGGAGAGACGATCGGTGACAGGCGGAGTGGGGGGGGGGGGGGGGTTAGGGTTTGGGGTTTGGGGCTTGGGGTTTGGGGTTTGGGGTTTGGAGTTTGGGTTTGGGGTTTAGGGTTTAGGGTTTAGGTGCTTTTTTTGCACTATCAGGGGTTTGGAGGAATGTAGGTTGTTTGGGGTTTTGGGGTTTTGGGGTTTTGGGTTGGGATGTTCATCCTTATACTAACAGTCCTTAATCGGGATTTTCGCACCCCCTATTCAACTCCTAGTAAAGGACTGTTAGTATAGGGGGGGGGGGGGGGGGGGGGGGGGGGGGGGGGAACATCCCAACACATATCTTCACACCCTAAACCCGAAACCCTAAACCTGAAAAGCCCCGAACGCCGACGTCCCCAACCCTAGACGACATCTCCAGGCCCCTGGAACCCTCAAGAAACCCTAAACCTGAAAAGCCCCGAACGCCGACGTCCCCAACCCTAGACGACATCTCCAGGCCCCTGGAACCCTCAAGCCCCAAGACCCTTAAGCCCCTTTTAAATCTAGGGTTAAGGGTTAAGGGTTAGGTTCAGGGTTCCCTTAAGCCGCAAGACCGCCGAAGATTCTGGAGCATTCCAGGTTGGCAGGTGGCAGCATTGGGCGTGGTTGTGGAGGCGGGTGCACTCCCCTGTCCATGGGTTGCCTCAAGGGGGGGTGAGGGTCTCGGGGCTGAGGATGTGACATAGTCCGCCTTCAAACAGCGAGGCTTGGGGCACTGTATCTGCCAGAGGGCGAGAGTTCAGGCGACCAGGGTTTCAGCGGGGCAGGTCAAGAAACGACGGTGTGGAAGCAACATCGTTGTGGTTTTTGGTGTGAAGACGAAGCGTGCTTGGCCAGTTTTGTATAGATTGCAGTACATCATTCGCCATATTACACTCCTACTACATTGTACTACATGATGTGCACCTATCTTCGACTGTTATTGACAGATGTAGAGAATTACATATACATATGCTTGTGTATATTATATATATACACATGTATATACATATATTTGTTTGTTTTTATTTATACATATATGGACATATATATATATATTTCTACACATACATTTTAAAAGAGAGAGAGAGAGCGGCAAAACATGCACATCTATTTGCACATCGTTCATGCATACTAAGGGCCTGGCGACCACTACTGGCTACTATAGGGGTCGGAAGAATTACTCATAGTATTCCGCCGTATTCCCTTAGGGCCCCTTTGTAGTTATACTATAAAAACTTCAAAAAACATAAACAAAGCGGAATATTAATCAATTTCAAAAAACTAAAACTATTCTTGTTATTCAGGCCCCTCAACCCTAAGCCCTGAACCCTAAACCCTATAAACCCTCTTCGAGTTACTAAGGCCCCTACATTTGCTCTTCAGATTGCGGCTGCAAGGATGGTGTTTGGGGACTTTTCTTGCACAGAAGTGGCCCAGACAGGTTTTCGGGTTTAGGGTAAAGGGTTTTTAGGGTTCAGGGCTTATTGCCGTTCAGTCCCCAGACAGCAAACTGGCAAACTGGGTTCAGGGTTTAGGGTTTAGGGTACCCTAAACCCTCAAAGCCCTAAACCCTAAACCGTGCTAAGTGGGGCAGCCAAGCCTCGACCTCTCCATTTCAGAAGCTGTCGGCAGTAAGCCCCAAAAGCCCTAAAAAAACCCTAAAAGCCCTTCACATGCTCGACAGCAAGGAAGCCTGAAAACGATTCAGAGGCTTATCTGGCCGGCAAAGACTTCGACGCGGCGATTGATGTGCTGAGCTCAGGGATTTGAAGCCATGGCTCGAAAGAACGGTTTTGGGTTTCGGGTTTCGGGTTTGGGGTTAGGGGTTTAGGGGGTTGGGGTTTAGGGCTTGGGGTTTTGGGGTTTGGGGTTTTGGGGTTTGGGGAGTTTTGGGGTTTGGGGAGTTTTGGGGTTTTGGGGTTCGGGGTTTAGGGGTTTGATGTTTAAAGGTTTGAAGGTTTTGGGGTTTGGGGTTTGGGGGTTGGGGGTTTGTTGTTGTTGGGGCTAGGGGGTTCACAGTTGCTCTGTTGTAGTTGTTGTTGTTGCTGTTTTTAATGGACATATAGGTGTTTATCGCTTATTCTGGGCTTATCTTAGGAGCTCAGCCTTAATACCCTGTAAATGGGAAAAGAGGTAGAAGCGCGATTGTGTTTCGCATCTCGGAGCGCTATATAATGCTATAGACGCGTGAACTCACCTACCTGTGCAAATTGATGCCCCTAAACCCTAAACCCTAAACCCTAAACCCTAAACCCTAAACCCGAAACCCTAAACCCTAAACCCTAAACCCTAAAAGCAAGACTTGCAGGCCATCAACGCTGAGATGAAGCTCTTTGAGGCGTCGGATTCTGCATCCCGCTTTGGCTTAGGGTTTAGGGTTTAGGGTTTAGGGTTTAGGGTTTAGGGTTTAGGGTTTAGGGTTTAGGGTTTAGGGTTTAGGGTTTAGGGTTCAGGGTTCAGGGTTTAGGGTTTAGGGTTTAGGGTTTAGGGTTTAGGGTACATAGATGGCACAGGGCCCTGGGCTCAACACACCGTAAATGGGGCAACCATCACAGCTATAGGGTTTTAGGGTTTAGGGGTTTAGGGTTTAGGGTTTAGGGCTTAGATTTTAGGGTTTAGAGTTTAGGGTTTAGGGTTTAGGGTTGAGGGTTTAGGGTACCCTATTTAAGAGGTTTAGGTGTTTGGGGTAGGGTGTAGTCTGAGTTTAGGGTGCTGCGGTTGAGATGTCCGTGAAGCTTGCGGGCCTTGATTGCTGCAAGCTACTTGTAGCCCGCGTGGTGAGTTCATGGGCGGATCTAAGTAGGTCGGTTTAGGGTTTAGGGTTTAGGGTTGAATTATCACCAGCACTACAGTTGCCCGTGTTAACAACCTCATTTGCAATTACCCATGAACTTTCAAGAAGCCCTAAACCCTAAACCCTAGACGAAGTTTAGGGTTTGAGTCCGAAGAGAACCCTAAGCCCTTAACCCTGACATGCCAGTTTAAAGCCCCGTAAAGCCAGACTTGCCTGGACCAAGATCTCGGCTGTAGTGGTTTCGGCTTGTTGGGTTTAGGGCTCAGGGTTCAAAGAAAAGGTCTTGGGGCGCTCGAATAATTACGAATCGTATCCCCTTATGGTCCCTGTTATAAATATACCATAATAGCCCACCAAAACCCCATTGCCCCTCAACGCTAGACCCTAAACACTACAAACCCTATTCTAGTTACTAGGGCCCCTAGATCAGCCCTTCCCAAAACCCGGTAATTGTTAAGGCCCCTAGACCCTGAACCCTAAATCCTAAACCCTAAATCCTAAACCCTAAGCCCTAAACCCCAAACCCTGAACCCTGAACCCAAACCCTGAAACCCTAAACCCTACAATTCCTGTTCTCGTTACTAAGGCCCCTATATTGGGGTGTTTGAAAGGCGCAGAGGGGTCGGCCAAACATCATCCCAGCCGCCGCTTAAGGTTTTGGGTTTAAAGGGTGTAAAGGGTTTAAAGGGTTTAAAGGGTTTAAAGGGTTTAAAGGGTTTGAAGGGTTTAAAGGGTTTAGGGTTTAGGGTTTAGGGTTTAGGGTTTAGGGTTTAGGGTTTAGGGTTTAGCCCCACAGCTACATGGGTGAGTTCTGGTCCCTTTTCTACGATTTGCGTAAGAACCCCCCAAAAAGCACAAAATATTCTGCCTCATAACGGCACTTGTCTTGATATTTTGGGAGGGTTCTTAAGTGAACTGCAGTTTTCGGGTGCCCTAAGAATAGGAGGGGCCGCCTTACAATAAGGACCCGCAAAGGGACCACATTTTTGAGAAGGGACCACATAAGTCAGCTTGCGCGTGTCGCCGCGTGGGCCCAGTTCCAATATTCAGCTGAAGCTGCAGCAGGTTTAGGGTTTCGGGTTTAGGGTTTAGGGTTTAGCGTTTAGCGTTTAGGGTTTAGGGTTTAGGGTAGTGGGTCCTGTTCCTTTCGCACCAATGCCGCTGCCCAGCCAAGCTCGTCGCTGTTGCAACACGTCAGCCATCGCAGCCTTGTCGGTGGCATTCATGCGTTCGACACACCCATTCAGCCTACTTCTTCCACAGACAACGGGTGACATGGTCAACATGGTGACAGCGGAACATGATCATCTGGACAGAAGAGAGGATACGACACCTGTGTCTTTCGGGCAAGTGGCTGGATGTTTACTTGTAGGCACGGTATGCATGATGCTGATACTACGGTTGGTTGCCAGAGCTTCGCCAAAATCAGACAGGGCACCGCAGACCCTGCTGTCCAGCAGGCATCATTCGCCACTGCTCCGTGATGGTGCGGGCGTCAAGGAACAACTCTCAGGCTCATCATGGCTCGTCCATAAGACAAGTTGAGACAGGACCGGTGTTAGGTGCATGAAAGTCGGTATGCAAGGCCGCCGCATTAGAAGTCCAGCTAGGACTCCAAGCGCTTAGCATCCATGAGCGTTTGCAAAGCTGGGCAAGTTTCACACGACCATGCCAGTTGCAGCTAAATGCGACCGCAGTCTGAAAAATCAAGACGCTCGCTGTGAGGTCCATGCCTCAGTAGAAGGGTCTACCACTTGACTCACTTGTTGATGATCCTGGTCGTTCTCTATTTCTTGAAGGTTCATGGGGAGTTGTAGTTTTAGTTCATTCGTGGGGTTGTAAGGTTGAGGTGAGACTACTTGGAGGTTCAGGGCACTTATAACCCCAACCATACGCGCACTTTTAGGCCCCCCTAAGTAGGTTACAAGTAGACTTGAATTGGGTTTATAAGCACCCATGAACCCCTTATGCAGGCAGGCGTGTAAGCACGTGAGTATATGCGTGCATCAAGTATGTATGCATGTAGGGTGTAGGGTTTAGGGTTTAGGGTTTAGGGTTTAGGGTTTAGGGTTTAGGGTTTAGGGTTTAGGGTTTAGGGTTTAGGGTTTAGGGTTTAGGGTTTAGGGTTTAGGGTTTAGGGTTTAGGGTTTAGGCTGTAGAGCAAATCCTCAACCCTAAAGCCTGAACCCGAAACCATGTCTTTGGCTTCATGCCTTCGTTTGCAAACCTTGTTGCAGCTACCAAAAGCATGCGGAGCACGCCCGAATAAAGCCAATTCCTAGAATCGAAGCCCTAAACCCTAAAGTAAGGCTCAGCCCTAAACCCCAAACTCTCAACCTTAAACCCTGGACCCCAACATGAAAAGGCTCGAAAGCACTCGCAGGCACGTGGCTGCAAGTCATCACAGGCTTCTGCCCAGGCCAGCACTGACCAATGTCATGGCTTTGTTTAGGGTTCAGGGCTTAGGGTTGCAGTGTCTTCAAGGGAGGGGTCGTCCAAAGGGGGGGTTAATTGGCAAACCTCGTATCCCCATGAACCTAAAGCATGGACTTCAACCAACATATGAAGCTGGACCTGTGCCACTAGACATCCTGAGCCCTAAGCTCTGAGCTCTCAACCGAAACCTCTAAACCCTGCTGAGACCCTAACTTCCAAAACTCCCAAAACAGAGGGCCTAGAATCCTAAACTTTTAACTCTCAAAAGTCAGGCCCAAGCGCCGGCACTGCAGAGTTTGCCATCGCCCCAGCCTCCGTGCTCGGATTCGACGAGCAGAAAGACGGCGGCATACTTTGGGGAAATTATTGAGGTAGGTTGCTGACTTTCTTCGACACTGCAGCCATGCTTCCGAGCTGGCTTTGGTCCTCGGCGCAAAGACGGCGGCATGTCCGGCAAGCTTTCGGAGTGAAGTGGGAGTTGTACATTCCACGCTCCTGCGTAGAGCCAGCTGGCGATGAATTTCAGAATTCGCAATGAGCTCACCAGCCACTGGACAGCTAACTGTGCAGCCTACAAGCATTGACCGGTGAACGCTTAAGCCACGACGCCACTCCCTTCAGGCTGACAGTTAGGGTTTAGGGGTCCATTCGAGACAGGGACAGGGCTTCAGTTCCCTAAACCCTAAACCCTAAACCCCAAACCCTAAACCCCAAACCCTAAACCCCACACCCTAAACCCTAATCCCTAAACCCAGGCCAAGGCCACTTCACACAACACGAAGTCTCGGCGTGGTGCTTGCAGGTTCGGAGTTGCTGGAAATTTGTGGTGGCCGCGGTATCCCTTACATACCCCCAAATGGTATACTCTCCACTTTCGCATCCGCAAACTAGGTGCCTTATTTCTGAGGAAGCCGCCGCATTTGAACTTTTCAGGGGTTACATGTACATAATTTTGGCAGCGCGCATCCCGGTGTAATGGCATCTAAGCCCCATACCCATAAAACTCCAAAGGCCCCTCCTAAACCCTAAACCCTAAACCCTAAACCCTAAACCCTAAACCCTAAACCCTAAACCCACAGTCCCCGAATCCCTTACAACCTGATAGCCCTTCTAAACCTCCAAGTCCGAACCCTAAACGCTCAGCCATGAGCCATGGACAGTCGCCTCAGTTAAACTAGGCAGGCCCCCTGTGATATTTGTGTGTATGTCCCCCTGCGAGGCCCGACAACCCAAACAACCTCTCGCTTTCGAAACCCAGGAGCCTACACCCCTAAACGGCACAAAGCCCCAAACCCCCACAACCCTAACCCACCAAACCCCAAACCCCAAATCCCTCGAAACCGAAACCCTGCACCCCAAGACCGCCTAAACCCTAAGCCCTACACCCCAATCCCTAAACCCCAAACCCTACAACCCTGAACCCTGAACCCTAAACCCTAAACCCTAAACCCTAAGCCCTGGCAAAGGACATGCTCCGTGAGGCGCTCGTAGCCAAGGGCGACTTCGAGGTGGCGGAGGGGAGAAGGGGGCTTTAAGGGCCTCCTCCGGTTTAGGGTTTAGGATTTATAGGGTTTAGGGTTTAGGGTTTAGGGTTTAGGGTTTAGGGTTTAGGGTTTAGGGTTTAGGGTTTAGGGTTTAGGGTTTAGGGTTTAGGGTTTATTTGGGATGAGGGGTCTTGGTTTGGGGATTAGTAGGTTTTAGGGTTTAAGGGTCTTCGGGTTTGGAGATTGCCGGGGTTTGGGGATTGAAGGCTAAGAGTTGGTTCCAAACCCCAGAATTATCATAGGTTCCCCTACTCCCCCCCTCTAGAGTAACTGCTAGGTTCTCCCCTTAAATATCCTCAACTCAATTATCCTTAAATAGCCTTAATTCTGGGGGAACCTAGGCGGGGGTAGTATAGAGGGGGCTAGTAGAAACCATGAAATTAACCCCAATTTTTGTTTCGCGACTTTAGGGCCCAGACTTTCTTCTTGTTTTTTTGAGGCCTCAGGGGTTTGGGGATTAGTAGGGTTGAGGGTTTAGGGTTTGGGGGGTTAAAGGGGTTAGAAGGTCTGGCTGTGGCCATTAGGAGGCCAAGGCCAAGGGGTCCGTGACCAGGGGGGTGACTCGCAGTGAAACCTGGTTTAGGGTTTAGGGTTTAGGGCTAGCCTTAGCTTACCACAAGTTTCCTCCCAGGAGAGTCTGCAGCTCTTAACCCCCAGTCCAGGCCGCCAAAGAAGCGGCCGAGAGGAGCGTGGTGCTGGCAAAGGTGCCAGAGGGTTTGGGGTTTAGGTTTAGGGTTTAGGTTTATTGTTTAAGGCTAGGTTGAGGTCGGGTTATGGTTGAGGGTTCGGGTTCGTATGGTTCACCCTACTTGGAGTCTCAGGGCACTCAGAACCCCCATTATAACTGTAGTCATAAGGCCCCTAAGTCCCGCTATAAGTAGACCTTTTTTTTTGCGGGTTACAAGTACCCATGAACCTCCAAGGGCCTAAGGGTTAAGAGATGAGCCTGGTAGAGTCCCAGAGTTCCAGGGCTTTTTGAGCTCGAGCTTTCAGGCTGCCTATGGCTGAACTTTTGAAACTTTCGAGAAGCTGACATGAAAACTAAGCCCTTTAACCCTAAACCATCCTAAGCCGCGAAGGCCCAAAAAAACCCTCAACCCTCACCTTAGATTGGTTTTGGGTTTAGGGTTTCAGGGATTTAGCGTTTCCCTAAGCCCGAAAACTTTGCGGCTAAACCGCGGAACTCTCAAACCCCACCCCTCAACCCTCAGCCCCAAAACCCTGCACCCTGACAACTACTCGAAACCCCAAACCCTAAACCCTAAGCCCTAAACCCTAAACCCTCAACCCTCAACCCTAAACCCATCCTCCCATCCTAGACCCTGATCCTCAGGCGGTGGATCGCAGGATGGAGGCGCTGCACGAAATTCCTGCTTTGTCTGCTTTGGTTTTGGGGCCTTCGGGTCTAGGGCTGTTTGGCAGCAGTATAGGGTTTCGGAGTCTTGGGTTTAGGTTTAGGGTTTAGGGTTTAGGGCTTAGTTTTTTGCTCCTGCGACTATTATGCGAGTCTATCGTCTAGAGATGCTTATGCTTGGGTCAAGTATGACCAGAACAGAGTCATTCATACAAGCGCCCGATCGTATGTGATCGCGTGCATTCATTGTGCTGGTGTATCGGCAGTCTTCAGGCCACGTGATGCTTGCAGAGTTTTCAGGGTTCTGCAAGTTAACCCTAAAGCAATTCACCCTGCCCCCTCTTCTGTTTCACTCGCCAGGTGGGAGGGGGCTGCGTAGGTCATGCCAGCCACTGCGAGCTTACTGGGTTACACGGTGCGACTGTAACGAGTTTCGCGGCCTTAAACCTTGAACTTAACCCTCCCAATGCCCAATACCCCTTCAGTAAGGAATAAACCTTCTATCATGTTCTGTTTAGATTCCCTATATATATATACATACATGTGTATATATCTATCTATCTATCTATCTATCTACATATCTATAGATATATATTATACTAATTTATTCATCAAGGTAAATGCCTTAATTCAGGGGTCTTTGGCTCTTTGAGGAAGTGGGTTCAGGGCTCAGGGCTTCAGAGCCCTGAGGCCTGAACCTGCAGTACCTGCAGAAGTGCAGAAGTAGTGGGGCTGAGGGTTGGGGGGTCGAAGTTGCCGGTGTAAGGTTTCCAGCCCCCCCCCCCCCCCCCCCCCCCCCCCCCCCCATGCTCCGAACCATCCCCTCAAGTTTTCAGACCCGGGACACTAAACATAACTCCCCTAAACCCTAAACCCTAAACCCTAAACCCTAAAAACCTAAACCCTAAAAACCCTAAAAACCCTAAACCCTAAACCCTAAACCCTAAAGAGCCCGAAGAGCCTGCCAAACAGGCAGAGCTGCTCCTGCAGCGAGCGCCGTTGCTCGGACTCGCCTCGGACGCCAACAAGGCCTTGCACACCCACGAGGTTTAGGGTGTAGGGTTTAGGGTTTAGGGTTTAGGGATTTAGGGTTTAGGGTTCAGGGTTGAATTTGGGTTTAGGGTTCAGGGTTTAGGTAGGGGTTTAGGTTTAGGGTTAATCCCTTGCCGGGCGGAAATATAGCCTACTTTGTAGGTACGCTTCCTGTTATTTTTAAGGGTGTAGGTGGCTTTAGGTAGTTTGGGGTTTAGGGCTTCGGGTCAGCAGCTGGGAACTTTGCTTGGAGTTTGGGTGTTCAGGTTCAGGTTCAGGGCTGTGTGCTGAGGGTTCAGGGCTGGGTGTTTGGGGTTCCGGGCTTTGGGTCTAGGGCTTAGGGTTTAGGGCAAAGTTTAGGGTGGGTTTGGGGTTTTGGGCTTTGGGTCGTGCAGGTGCAGGCGCAAGCTACTCACTTCAGCAGCCTAAACTCTAAGCCTTAGACCCTAAACCCTAAACCCCTAAACCCCTTAAACCAGTAAACCCCTTAGACCCCTAAACCCCTAAACCCCTAAACCCCTAAACCCCTAAACCCCTAAACCCCTAAACCCCTAAACCCCTAAACCCCTAAACCCCTAAACCCCTCACCCCTAAATCCTAAATCCTAAACCTAAACCTCGTGGGAGTGCAACGCCTTGTTGGCGTCCGAGGCGAGTCCGAGCAAAACCCTAAACCCTAAAACTCTAAACCCTAAAGCCCTAAAACTAAAATCCCTAAAACCCTAGAACCCTAAAGCCCTAAACCGTAAAACCGTAAAACCGTAAACCCCTAAAAACCTAAAATCCCTAAAATCCTTAAAGCCCTAAAACCCTAAAACCCTAAACCCCTAAACCCCCAAACCCTAAAGCCTAAAACCCTGAAACCCCAAGACCCTAAACACCCTAAAAGCGAACCCAAAGACTCCCAGCCCCTAAGCCCCTAAACCCTAAGCCCCTAAACCCTAAACCCTAAACCTAAACCCTAAACCCTAAACCCTAAACCCTAAACCCTAAACCCTAAATCCTAAACCCTAAACCTAAACCCTAAACCCTAAACCCTCAAGCCAATCTGTAAACTTGAACTTATTCCTTCCTTTTCTTGGAAGGCAACTTTTCCTGGTGCGGTGCGAAGTTGCCGGCTTCTTTTTGTTGAGTTGTCGTCAGTTGCCTTGTGACTGCGTAGGCGAGGATGTTTAAGTAAATCGAACAGAGAAGACTTTTGGGCTGAGTGCCTGCGCAGGGCAAGGAGGTTTAAGGAAAGTGAACACTTCAGCATTTTGGAGCTGTTTGAAGCTTCTCAAGTCCTTTTCAAAGCCGCCCAGTGCCTTTTAGGCTCTTTGCTGGTGGACCAATTTGGGCCTTCTCAGGCCAATTTTGGCCCCAATTTGCGCCTTCTGAAGCCCTCTCTCTGAAGCCAATTTTGGCCTTCTGAAGCCAATTTTGGCCTTCTGAAGCCAATTTTGGGCCTTCTGAAGCCCCAATTTTGGCCTTCTGAAGCAAATTTTGGACTTCTGAGGCCAATTTTGGCCTTCTGAAGCCAATTTTGGTCCTTCTGAAGCCAAGCCAATTTTGAGCCAATTTTTTGGGCCTTCTGAAGCGAGTTTGGGCCTCCCAAGCCAATTTTGGCCTTCTGAAGCCAATTTTGGGCCCTCTGAAGGCCTTCTGAAGCCAATTTTGGGCCTTCTGAAGCTCATTTGTCTGAAACCATTGGTTGCGCGTGTTGCACAAATGGACCAGAACCCTTAACTAGTTGCACGTGTTGCACGGACGGGCATGACTATTACATAGCATTTTGAGAGCTGGGTTTTCAAGCTTTGTTTCGACAAAGTTAAAACTCGAAACTTTCCTGGAAACTTAAAACTCGAAACTTTCCTGGAAACTTTCCTCGAAACTTTCCCCGGACCTGAACCCTTAATAAGTTCACTAAACCTCTCTATCATATGATAATTTAAACCCTAATTCAAAAGTCGGCAACGGTGAATTGGCACCTCAAAAGTCGGCAACGGTGAATTTCGGGCACCTCAAAAGTCGGCAACGGTGAATTCGGGCACCTCAAAAGTCGGCAACGGTGAATTTCACCGTTGCCGACTTTTGAGGCCCCCCCCGAAATTCACCGTTGCCGACTTTTGAGGCCCCGTGAATTTCGGGGGGCCTCAAAAGTCGGCAACGGTGAATTTCGGGGGGCCTCAAAAGTCGGCAACGGTGAATTTCGGGGGGCCTCAAAAGTCGGCAACGGTGAATTTCGGGGGGCCTCAAAAGTCGGCAACGGTGAATTTCGGGGGGCCTCAAAACTCGGCAACGGTGAATTTCGGGGCCCCTCAAAAGTCGGCAACGGTGAATTTCCGGTGGCCTCAAAAGTCGGCAACGGTGAATTTCGGGGGGCCTCAAAAGTCGGCAACGGTGAATTTCGGGGGGCCTCAAAAGTCGGCAACGGTGAATTTCGGGGGGCCTCAAAAGTCGGCAACGTTGAATTTCGGGGGGCCTCAAAAGTCGGCAACGGTGAATCCCTCAAAAGTCGGCAACGGTGAATTTCGGGGCCTCAAACCCCCACCCCCCCCCCGGGTGACCCCAGGATCGGCCCGTCGTAACGCCTCACCCGTTCCAAGCACATCACCCCCCGATAAGCAAGACCTGGAATCATGTATTTTCACTCGTAACGTCTCACCCCTTCCAAGCACATCATCCAAGCACATCACCCCCCGATAAGAGCAAGACCTGGAATCATGCACTTTCACTCGTAACATCTCACCCCTTCCAAGCATGATTCCAGGTCTTGCTTATCGGGGGGTGATGTGCTTGGAAGGGGTGAGGCGTTACGAGTGAAAATGCATGATTCCAGGTCTTTCTTATCGGGGGGTGATGTGCTTGGAAGGGGTAAGACGTTACGAGTGACAGTGAAAATGCATGATTCCAGGTCTTGGTTATCGGGGGGCGATGTGCTTGGAAGGGGTGAGACGTTACGGCATGGGTGCGTCGGACTAGAAATTCAAAAAAACTTTTTATTTTCTTAATGTTATGGGATTCTTTGGGCGGGTGGGTTTTTTTCCGTTGCCTACACACACTGCTGGCCTAGTAAATGCTCGAACTTGGGATGCTGAACCATAAACCCTAAACCCTAAACCCTAAACCCTAAACCCTAAACCCTAAACCCTAAACCCTAAACCCTAAACCCTAAACCCTAAACCCTAAACCCTAAACCCTAAACCCTAAACCCTAAACCCTAAACCCTAAACCCTAAACCCTAAACCCTAAACCCTAAACCCTAAACCCTAAACCCTAAACCCTAAACCCTAACTCTAAACCCGAAACCCTAAATCCTAAATACCCTCAAGCCTAAACCCGAAAGCCCGCGAAGGCGGAGGAGTCGATCCGGGAAGCTGTGGAGATCTTCAAAGACTTGGGGGCCGAGAAGGCTACAAGTTGCAAGAAGGGTTTAGGGTGTAGGGTTTATGGTTTAGGGTTTGGGGTTTGGGGCTTAGGTTTTTTGCAGGGTTACAGGGTTTAGGGATCTCGGGTTAGGGTTGCAAATAGGGTTTGAGCGGTTTAGGGCTTGGGGCTTATCAGAGTTTGAGGGTTTCACGGTTCGGGGTTTTGTGGTTCAGGGTTGCAACAAGGGTTTAAAGGATTTAGGGCTTGGGGTTCATAAGGGTGTTAGGGTTTAGGGGTTTTGGGGTTTAGGATGCCAGAAGGGTTTAAGGGTTTTAGGGCTTAAGGATTTATAAGCATGTGCTTCAGGGCCTAAGGAGTTATCGGTTTCGGGGTTTAGGGTTGCAAAAAGGGTTTAAGGGCTTTAGGGCTTAAGGGCTTTTAAGGGCTTTAGGGTTTAACGTTTTGGGGGTTTGGGGTTTGCAGTTTATAGCGTTTTTTTTTTTTTGTTGGGGGGGGGGGGGGGGTTAGGGGTTGACGGTTTAGGGTTTTGGGGTTTACGGGTTGCAACAAGGGTTTAAAGGGTTTATAGGGCTTGGGGTTTATAAGGGTGTTAGGATTCAAGGGTTTTGGGGTTTTGGGGTTTAGGGTTGCAAAAAAGTGTTCAAGGGTTTCTTATTATGGCCTAAGGCTTTATAAGGGTGTTAGGGCTTCAGGGTTTAGGGGGATTTTGTGGTTTAGGGTTGCAAAAAAGGCTTGCTGGCTTTAGGGTTTAAGGGTTTAGGGTTGCAAAAGGGTTTATTGGGTTTAGGGGGTTTAGGGGTTTAGGTTTGGGAGCTTCAAGGGCTTTAATTTAAGAGTTTTAGGTTTAAGGGTTCAGGGTTTTGGGGTGAGCGGTAGAGGAGTGGAAGAGCGACCGTGCGTATGAGGGAAGCGAGCAATCAGCACATAGGCCTAAGTCACATCACAGTGTAGTGGGCATAGCCTAAGAACCCTAAACCCTGAACCCTGAACCCTAAACCCTAAACCCTAAACCCTAAAGGGTTCTGAAGTCTGGGCCCTTAATTTGCATCGGGTATATTCAGGGCCCATGCGAAGGGGCCATGCAACTACCCTAAGAAATGCAGGAGGGCTACTCGTTGCCTGTAGTGTAGCAGGGACCTGTCGCCTGGCCGCGATGATCAGGGTTGAGGGTTTAGGGTTTAGGGTTTAGGGTTGAGGGTTGAGGGTTGAGGGTTGAGGGTTTAGGGTTTAGGGTTTAGGGTTTAGGGTACTTCAAGGGTCCGAGGTAGAACCCTTAGAAAGGTGGTTCGGGCGCGCGTCGAAAGAGAGGTCCGCGAAGCAGCTGCAAGACGAGCTCAGGAAGCGTCAAACACAGAGAGAGCGTTTCAGCGTCTGAGGACAGGATCGTGAGAACTATCTGATGGACAGGATCATGTCCGAGACGCAGCTTCTCTAGAGCGCGGCAACAAGAGCCTCCGCAAGGCTGCTCCATGGACTCTCCACTTACCTTTGTCATAGTTGGGTAACATTTTGACATTTTTAAGGGTTCTTAAACCCAATAAGGAATATAGAAATAAGTTTTAAGATTTTCCCAACTATGAACAAGTTACATCCTGGCATCAGAATTCTGATGAGTAGTTCAGGAGGGGCAAGAAAGCAACAACTCTCCTGCAAATCATTCGCTGGGAGACCACACGCATTTCTGTAATGAACCTTACACCCCAAGCCCCAAAATCTAAACCCTCAACGTTGTGCACACCCTAAAGACTTATAAAACTCTCCTTGAGAACCCTTACCCCTCCCCCCCCCACCCACAAACCCGAACCCCCCCCCCCCAAACCCTAACCCCTCCCCCCCCATCCCCCCGCATGCCCCCCATTCCCCCAAAAAAACATTAGAACCCTAAACCCGAAACCCCTCCCTCCCCCCACCCCCCGCCCCCCGAACTGCAGGACCGCGCCAATGCGCTGACCATGCTGGCGGCTTGGGCCTCAGCACCAGCACTGGTTTAGGGTTTAGGGTTTAGGGCTACTATTTTCTTAAGAACCCCCTGGCAAAATGTCGACATTCTTCCTTGTAAGGGCAATGTAGGGATTGCATCTTTTGTTTTTTTCGGTGGTTCTTATGCGCAAATAGTAGAAAAGTTACTTGGGTGAGATTCTGAGGAGTTTTTGTGCTCATGGATTTAGAGGGTTCAAGTTTCGGGTTTAGGGGTTTAGGAGGGTTCTGAGTATGGGGTGCCGATGCTTCCGTGCCTTTGCCGCCTCTTGAAAGGGCATTTAAGGTTACGGGTTTAGGGTACACCTATACTAGCCTCGATAGCCTTCATACATACACATCTTATGTGCATAGGTTAACTCTAAGCCCTAAGCCCTAAGCCCTAAACCCCAAACCCTAAACCCTACATCCTAAACCCTAAGCCCTAAACTTTGACCTTTAACCCTTGAGGGTTTAGGCCCTTGCTTCTAAGGAGCTCCATCTTGCCAGACATGAGGAGTTCGACGCGCTGAAGTGCGCCCAGGACGCTGCTTGGGGTTGAGGGTTTAGGGTGCAGGGTTGAGGGTTTAGGGTTTAGGGTTTAGGGTTTAGGGTTTAGGGTTTAGGGTTTAGGGTTTAGGGCACCTTGTTGGGGATTCCGATCATGGGCTCGTATGAAAACCCGGAACTCTACATCAGGGTTTCGGTTTTACGGTTAGGGTTGGACCAGGCTCATTAGGCCAGCCCGTCTTCTGCTGGGTTCGGGCCTGCCAGTTTCTTGCTTGGGGGGGGTCTCACAAGAACCAGAAACCCTAAGCTGCAAACTCAATTTCGCAACCCAAAGCTTCCAAAATTCACACCCCCCACCGCCCTCCGGGTTTAGGGTTTGGGGTTGAAGGTTTAGGGTTTAGGGCCTCAAATGCTGCAAGAGGATGCAGAGAAAGCCCACGGCAAGATCGGCAACACCCGGGGCCAAGCCATGGCGACTCAGCTACAACCTTTACGCAGAGTCCAGGGTTTAGGGTTTAGGGTTTAGGGTTTAGGGTTTAGGGTTTAGGGTTTAGGGTTTAGGGTTTAGGGTTTAGGTGTTCATCCTGAGCCCCTTATCTTGGCCCCTAAGCCCTAAACCCTAAACCCTAAACCCTAAACCCTAAACCCTAAACCCTATATCCTGAAGCGACAATTCTAAGGCCTATCTCAGCGCTGGGGAGGTGCACCAGTCTTGTCGCACCCTGAGACGCGGCCACTGTTTGGAGTGTAGGGTTTTGGGTTTAGGGTTTAGGGTTTTGGGTTTTGGGTTTTGGGTTTTGGGTTTTGGGTTTTGGGTTTTGGGTTTTGGGTTTTGGGCATAAGGGCAAAAGATCGTAAGGGCTCGGGCCTCTAGTTTCGCTGGTGCCGATAGCACCGGGCGGCGATGAGCTGGCTGGTGGCTTATAGGGCTGTAGACCCTAAGCCCTAAACCCTAAACCCTAAACCCCAAACCCTAAACCCGAAATCCTAAAAGGGTCAGGGTGTAGAGACTCTATAGGTTTCATCCTGCAGGGCTCTAAAGACGCCACTTCTAACTACCCATGAACCTGCCTCCCTCGACCTTAAACCCTGCTTGGAAGGTTCATGCATACTTCTATCACCCCAATCATAAGGCTACTTCTACCCCACTTCGGGGCCTCGGGGGGGGGGGGGGGGGGGGGTTACAAGTAAAGGTATCGTGGAGGTTATAAGTGTCCTGAACCTCCAAGTTTGCACCCTAAACCCTAAACATCCCTAAATTCCAGGCAGCCCTTGAAATAGAAAAAGGCGGCCGGGTCGCCGAAGCAGAGACAGCCTTCAACGAGTCTCTGGCCATGTGCCGTGAAGGCGCGGGGTTAAAGGGCCAGACCCTGAACTCTATAAACCTGCAGAAATCCCGGGGTTTGGGGGCTGAAGAGTACAACCTGTTAACGGGTTAAGCAATAAAAGTACATACTGTACGGGGAAGAGGGTTTCAGTTTGAGGGTGGAAGGGGGAAAGGATTTCAGAGGGTTCAGCCACATGTTCCGTTCTGTTGTTCAGATGGGTCTGTCTCCACGGTCCACGGATACGTCACATCGCTCTGGGCATTTGACAGTCTTCTACGGTGATGCATACGTAAGAACTAGGACCGGGAGTAGGCCCTTTTTTTCCTTCTTTAAGGTTGGGGCTCCCTTATAATCCCCTTAAAACCAAAAAGGGTACCCTGTGTATTCCCAGGTTACTCCTGGGTCTAGAGAAGCAATCTAAGGTTGTGTGTGTGTGTGTGTGTGTGACTTTTCGTTGCCCTGCGATGAAAGCTTAGACCTCTGGCTGAGAAGCGGTTTGAGAACAAAAACACCTTCCCTGCTGAAGACTTAAACCCTAAGCCCTAAGACCTAAACCCTAAACCCTGAAAGAATGGAGCACGATGGATTGGCTTCACATGGCTCTATGTTTTAGCCCCAGGTCCAGCAACGTTCGGACCTGAGGACGGCAATCATCGCCAGTCGCGTTTTCTAAGTAGGGTTACAAGCAGACATACCTAATTGCAGCTTCAATGAGGGTTCGCTATGACCCTACTTAAACTAAGGCATGCTCTGCCCAATTACCCTAGCCCCTGGACCCCAAACCCTGTGTCGCCTTAATTAGGGCCAGCTATTACCCGACTAAGCCCTCCTAAACCCTAAACCCCAAACCCCAAACCCCAAACCCCAAACCCCAAACCCCAAACCCCAAACCCCAAACCCTAAACCCTAAACCCTAAACCCTCCGCCTGGTTTTTCGGTCAGGGGGCGACCGCAAAGGGGAAGCTGACTCGCTGATGGCCCTGTCAAAGCTGTACGGGGTGCCTCCGGCGAGAGTCGTTTGAGGGAGTTCAGGTTCAGTTTAGGGTTTAGGGTTTAGGGTTTAGGGTTTAGGGTTTAGGGTTTAGGGTTTAGGGTTTAGGGTTTAGGGTTTAGGGTTTAGGGTTTAGGGTTTAGGGTTTAGGGTTTAGGGTTTAGGGTTTAGGGATTAGGGTTTAGGGTTTAGGGTTTAGGGTTTAGGGTTGCTTAAGAACCACCCCGGGTCTAGGAGCTTGCTCCGTGCTTGGTGATACTAGAACTTCACCTAGCCATGTTCGGGCCACTGCCCACTGACAGTGTCCGTCAGACTATTCAATGAAGCTGTGTTCCGAGTGCTTTTTTTTGGGGGGGGTCTAAACTCTAAACCCTAAACCCGAAGCCTAAACCCTAAACCCTCCCATCCAAGTTGGCACTGGGTTGATTCGGAATAGATTCTCAAGGTGCTCCCTTTAAACCCTAAACCCTAAACTCAAAACTTATTATCAAACCCATGGAAGCAACGTTGTGCTCCCGGCCCTTGAACAGCAAAGCCTAACTCCAACAACATGTTTCCTTTAAAAAGCATACAGCTCTAGACCCCTAGAAATTTGAACTTTTAGAAGGCCCCACACTCTAAACTCTAAGCCTGGGGGTTTACGAAAATGGGGGTACCTTATTGGGGTCCCTCTGTATTATTGGGGGTCAAAATTAGGGGCCCCCTATTGCCATAAACCCTAAACCCTAAACCCCAAACCCTACCCCTAAACCCTGAACCCTAAACCCCTAAACTCATGGTCTATACTAGGGGTCCCCGATTGTCGTAAACCCCCACTTCGCGCGGCGGCAGGAAAGCTCGCAAGGAGTCAAGGCGGCAGAGGCGGGTGCAGGGTTTAGGGTTTAGGGTTCAGGGTTTAGGGTAACACCGCACAAGACTTAAGAGGGTTAGGGTGTAGAGTTCCAGGCCTTCCATCCTTCCCATAGACAGGCCTCGAATCCAGCACGCACCCAAGCACACCCCCTAGACCCTAAACCCCAAGGCCCTAAACCCTCCAACCCCGAAGCCCCGAAGCCCTCAACCCTTGAATCCTACACTCAACCCTTGAATCCTACACTCTTAACCCTAAACCCGCCGAGCGCTAAAACAAAGCCCTCCAGTCGAACCCTGAACTGAACCCTAAACCCCAAACCCCAAACCCTAAACCCCAAACCCCAAACCCTAAACCCTAAACCCTAAACCCTAAACCCTACCTGAACCAGGCAGCAGCATCAGCGCTGCAGCTCCACCGGGAGCTGGGGCGAAAGCCGGGGGCCCTCAGATCCTGAACGCCCCCCCCGCAATCCTAAAGCCGGTTTAGGGGGTTTAGGGTTTAGGGTTTAGGGTTTAGGGTTTAGGGTTTAGGGTTTAGGGTTTAGGGTTTAGGGTTTAGGGTTTAGGGTTTAGGGTTTAGGGTTCAGGGTTCAGGGTTTGGGGTTTGGGGTTTAGGGTTTAGGGCGTAGGGGGTTTTAGGGTTTACAGGGCAGGGGAAGCACTCTCCTTCTCCGGCTGCACGAAGCACGCCCGCAAAGCCCTAAACTCAACAAAATCCTAAGCCCTAACTCCCCCCCGCCTCCCCAAACCCCAACTCCCAAACCCACCCTCGACGCCATACCGTAAACACCAAACCACACCCCTCCTCCCCCAACTCCCCAAACCCAAGCCTTAAACCCTAAACCCCAAACCCTAAACCCTAAACCCTAAACCCGCGTTTTAGGGGTTCAAGGCCCCACGGCTCTTTTGGATGCCTCGCAGAGCCTTGGGGCCTCAAGGGGTTCAGAAAATGGATTTAGAGCCTAGGGTTTATGTAGGGTGTAGGCTTTAGGGTTTGTTTAAGGTTTATTTAGGGTGTATTTTTTAGGGTTCATTTAGGTTTTAGGGTTTAGGTTTTTTATTGACCACTCTCCAGTGGCACCATTCATGGTCTGGCCCAGAAAGATACTCTTCTTGTGATAGGTGATAAGTCTGCTGAGAGTTCAAGGCTACCCCGACGGGGGTAGAAGAAATTATCAGAGTCAAGTCTCTGCGATGTCAGGTAAGCATGGGATTGCGCGAACCAGAACTCCAAAACCTGTAGCATCAACCTTAAACCCTAAACCCTAAATCCGTGCTGTTGAGTCCGGCTCAATGGGATCATTCAGGGCCGGAACGCTCCATGTCCCAAAACTCCTTTAACCCTCAACTCTGAGGGAAGTTACTGGGTTTCGGAGGACAAAACTTTGATGCTTGTTTTGGTTCTGGGTTCCTACTGTAGCTACTTCTACCCAAAACGCATATACTTTTTTCCAGGGTCTACTCCAAAGTGGGGGTTTACATCGTCCCTTCATATGTTCCCTTGCCTCCTTAAAAAGGGTTCTGAAGAATGGGCCCCTGTGTGTGATAGGGTATATAAGGGGGTATATAAGGTGTCTCCTTTTTTCAGGGCCCATATTAGGGCACATGTAACTTCCCTAAGATCAACCCCATGCTTCCCAAAATGCACCCAAAGCCCTCAGCCCCTGAACGCCATATGGTGAGCTCTCTAAGTGATGGGCCCTTTTGGGGTCCTTGTTATAAGGCGACCCCTCTTATTTGGGGTACCCAAAAAGGGGCCCGCTCTACATAATGTAGAGAATTCACCAGAAAACCCCAAACCCTGACCCCCTCCCCTCCCCCCAAACGTGATCCCCGAAACCTCGAACTCTCAAATCCCCCAAACACCCAACAGTCCTAAGCCCCAAACCCGAGACCCTACCAACCCCTTAACATCCCAATCCCTAAACCCTAAACCTCTGCATGAACCCGAATTAAACCCTAAACCCTAAACCCTAAACCTGAGGCAGTGGCTCCTCGAGGCTTTGCTGAACGCGGCGAGGACCAAGGCGGGCGGAGGTTAGGATTTAGGGTTTAGGGTTTATAGGGTTCAGGGTTTAGGGTTTAGGGTTTGGGGTTTGGGGTTCAGGGTTTGGGGGGGGGGGGGGGGGGTAGGTGCTGTGGGTTGTTCCTGCTGCCTTCCTGCTGCCAGCTGAGCAGACAGGAACCTACTGCTTTGTGCTTTGGAAGATAGCAACTGTAGCTTCCCTTTGTCAAGGGACCTTCATCAACCCCAACCCCTATCCCCTAAACCCCAGCTTGCACAGGTCTTGAAGCACGGCCTACTAGAGTGAACAATCTTGACAGCCACGCACTAGCCGAAAACCCTAAACCCTAAACCCTAAGCCCTAAGCCCTAAACCCTAAACCCTGAACCCAAAACCCTAAACGACAGCCACGCACTAGCAGAATACTGCCCTCAACTTGGAGGCGGTGTGAGCTGTTGCTTCAAAGCTTTGCTTGAGGGTTTTGGGGAGGGGTTAGGGCTTAGAGGGTTTAGGGTTTAGAGGGCTTAAACGGCTTAAACGCTTTAGAAAGTTTAGAGGGTTTAGGGTTTAGGGCTAGGGCTTAGGGTTTAGGGTTTTCGGGGCGAGCTGTCCAGCACGTTGGGTACGCAGGTTGGCGCAGCGAAAGAGCTGGAAGAGAAGGACTCCGACGTGAGGGAGATCGAACAAGAGGCGCAGTCGGATTCGCTCGTTCGGCGCGTATATACATGAAGTGATTTTCCGGTAGACATGGGTAGCTAAATACATCTTTATATGTATAGATAGATACATGTATCATTATGTGAATATGTATATAAATAGCAGTCTTATTCGTGCAACGCAGGGCCTCATGTACTTGGAGATTAGACATTGCAATACATATACAGGGCACTATCCGCTGGATTATCTAGGACCCGGAGTAGGCCCTTGTTCCCGTTTTTTCTTTTTTTTTAAAGGGTTCAGGTCCCTTACAAGCCCCTTTAAACCATAATGAGCACCGTTTTGCATTCCTACGGTGCTCTTGTGACTAGTTATGCTACATGTTATGTAGGGCAATGCATTACACCACGGTCATGTGCGGGCTTGACTTGGCTTGAGAACTTGAGAGAGCATTGCATGATCACCCTAAACCCTAAACCCTAAACCCTAAACCCTAAACCCTAAACCCTAAACCCTAAACCCTAAATCCGTAGTAAAGACCCCCAGAGCATCAGACATCGCGACTGCAGCTAGAAGCGACTGATGGTTGAGTGCTCAGAGTTCTACGTAGGCCCAGAGGCTTTTAGGGGTTTAGAGGAATAAAGGCCTTGAGCCCTAGAAACCCTCAACCCTAAAATTTTAAGGGAGGTTTAGGCTACTGCACCCTACGAGCCTAAACCTAGAGCCCGGAATTCCCGAAGCCCGGAACCTCAAACTCTAAACTTTAAACCCCAAACCCCAAACCCTAAACCCCAAACCCTAAACCCTAAGCCCTATGAATCCTAAACCCTACAGCGCCCTTCGCCTGGATCTCCACTCGTGCAGGTCATCTCAGCGCTTGAGCTGGCCAGGGTCTTGTTGACACGGTCCTTGGAGAGGGGTTCGGGTTTAGGGTTTAGGTTTGGGGTTTAGAGTTTAGGGTTTGGGGTTTAGGGTTTAGGGTTTGGGGTTTGGGGTTTGGGGTTTAGGGTTTGGGGTTTGGGGTTTGGGGTTTTGGTTTTTTGGGTTTTTGGATTTTGGGATTTGGGGTTTAGGGTTTAAGGTTTCGGGCTTGGGGGCCAGGATTGGCAGATTGTGCGGTTGATCTCAATGATATAGGCGCAAGGAATATGCGTACTATAAGCGACACTCCAAACAGAAAGCTAGCCTGAACTCTACAAGCAATGTCACAAAGGTCCCCTAAGCCACAAAGATACTATAAGCCTACGCCCGAAGCCCTAAACCCCTGAACCCCTTAACCCCTAAGCCCTCAACCCTAAACCCTAAACCCCAAGCCCGAAACCCTAAACCCTAAACCCTAAACCCTAAACCCTAAACCCTAAACCCTAAACCCTAAACCCTAAACCCTAAAGCTTTGCAAAATTGAGGGCTTCTTGTGGGCTTTTGTGTTTCGACTCTAGGGTTCTCAACGGGCTTAGGGTTTAGGGTTTAGGGTTTAGGGTTTAGGGTTTAGGGTTTAGGGTTTAGGGTTTTGGGTCTCTGGATTAACGATTTTCGGGTAGGGTGGGGCTAACCTTGCAAGCCCAGAAATGAAAGGCCCGCAAGCCCTGAAAGTCATCCAGACCCCAAAAATCATGTAAACCTAGAACCCACCCCAAACCTACCCTACAACCCTAAACCCGAAACCCTAAACCCGAAACCCTAAACCCTAAACCCTAAACCCTAGAAGTCCTTGGCCCTCCGATGCAGAAGGCAAAGGAAGCCGTGAGCAGCGCGAGGAGGCATCTGGAATCTCAGGGAGGGCCAACGTTTTTTTGTGATTTTTGGGGGGGTTTCGGGTTTGCAGGGCTTAGGGTTCAGGGTTTAGGGTTCAGAGTTTAGGGTTTCGGGTTTAGGGCTTATATCTGAGAAATAGTTGACAAACGGGTCGGTTGAATTGTTCTTAGATTCTAAGGGTTTATAGGGCTGATAGGGTTTCTAGGGTTTATAGCGGAGTTTTTGTTCAGGATCCGGGGTTTAGTGTTTAGGGTACAGGGTTCGGGCTTCGGGTGGGGTCTTCGGGGGCGGCTTCGGTGCGGGGGCAGGATCCAAGTTGAGGTTGTTGTGGGGTTTTTGAAGGGGCGTTGAGGCGATGATTGCTTGCAAGTAGAGTGTTTGGGGAGGGTAAAAGCTGTTCGGACCCTAAACCCCAAACCCTAAGCTACTCGAAAGGAACGTAGGCGCTCATAAGAAGGCCTGGGATCTGGCGGGCGCAAATTTAGGGTTTAGGGTTTAGGGGTTAGGGTTTAGGGTTTAGGAACTCCTCTTGCCAGGATGGACGACGCGCAGTCGCTGATCTTCTGCCAGCATACGGAGGTCGAGGCAAGAGGTTTTCGAGCTAGGCCCGAACCCCCACGGTCCATGGGACCGCGCTCGTCGTACAAGAGTCAGACTCAGAGTGCTCCTTCGCCTTTGAAATTCCGTACTAAGGCTTGCTAAGGCCCCCGAACCTCAAGGAGTAGTGCGCTTGCACACCCTAAACCTGAAGCTGTCAACCATAGCGCTCAAGCTTTGGTTTGAGGGTTGAGGGTTTAGGGTTGAGGCTCACGTGCCTGGCCCAGGAAGAATCATGTTCTTTCGGTCAGGGTCCGCTTCTCCCCACAACGGGACCCTGATTTGGAACAACCTTTCTGCGAAAAGACCCTAAACCTCAAAAGCCCCCCCCCCAAGCCCCTAAACTTCCAGAACTCCTGTATAACGTACTCGACCATAAACCCCTAAAATCCTAAACCCCTACACCTCTTCAACCCCCCCCGCCCCCAGCCGCCCAAAACCCTTTAACGCAGCTATCTGTCAAACTTCGGAGATTGGAGCCCGCACCTTACAGGCCTCCAAAAGAACGCAAGCACCTCTCAAAGCAACAAAGCTTCTAAACCCCTAAACCCCTAAGCCCTAACCCCTAAAATCCTAAACCCCTAAACCCTGTGGGGTTAGGATAAGTTTGAGGTCGATCCTGGGGTTCTTCACGAAAAAACAGGGCGGTTAAGTTTGAGGCCGCTCCGATGATTATTCCTATATTTTTGGGTTCAAACGTTTAAACGGTTTAGCGTTTAGGGTTTAAAATAGGGTTTAATTAGGGTTTGGGGTGGCGTACACGCACCCTGCAGTCTCCTCCCTGCCTTTCTTTGCAGGTGCTTGTGGCAATGAACCAGTTCGATGCTACTTGGCCATAAGGGGGCGTGCGAAAATTGGGGGAACCCGAAGCCCAAGATGCTTCAACCCCAAGCCCTAAACCCGAAATGAGGTTTGAGGGTTTTTAGGTCTAACTGCCTCAGGGCTTGCTGCAGGGTGAGGGAAGCCTGCTATTGGGAAGTCTATCTTGGGTTCCCTAAACCCTAAACCCTAAACCCTAAATCCTAAACCCCAAACCCCAGACTCTAATTTCGTAGACCCCTCAATCCTGAGCACTTGGTCATCAGCTTTCGCAGCGCGAACCTTCCGACTGGGAAGGCCTGAGGCTTTGGTCAAGGTGTCCTGGGTTGTCCCTATCTAGAGATCTATATAGAGAAACCAAAATGCCTTTTCAAAAGGGGGAAATAAGTATCGGGTACATCTCCTTTCGGAACTGTACATAGAATACTTTGGGGAAAGCGCCGAGCGAACGTACAAGACCATAGTCAGGGTCTGTTGCAGAGAGGCCGCGTCTTTTTTGTCCTGCATGCGCTCGGGCGCTTAGCTGCCACAGCAGCCACCATGGTTACTGGGCTGAAGAAGTTGTAAGCTCCTCCTGCATCCCAAACTCCACCCTAGACCCCTAAACCCTAAACCCTAAACCCTAAACCCTAAACCCTAAACCCGAAACCCTAAACCCTAAACCCTAAACCCTTTACCTACAACTTGTACGCGCTTCTGCCAACATCTCAGGCTTAGACCGAAATCCAACAGAGGCAATCTAAGCTCCCACAGACCTCACCCATTTCAACCCGGTCATACACCTAGTCAAGAACCCGAAGCTTCTGATTCCTGAACCCGAAACCCTAACCCCTAAACACTAACGCCTAAACCCTACACCCATTCGAAACCCCAAATTCCAAACACTAACACCCAAGCCAGCCTAAACCCAAAACCCTAAACCCTAAACCCTAAACCCTAAACCCCTAGCCTCTTGGCCAAAGGATGCCATGGAAGTCCTGAAGGAGGCTGTCGCCTTGAGCCAAGAACAGCCATGGCCTCAACTTGGTTTGAGGGTTGAGGGTTTAGGGTTGAGGTTTAGGGTTTAGGGTCTAGGGTTTAGGGTGTAGGGTGTAGGGTTTAGGGTTTAGGGTCAAGTCATTCGGCCTTGCTTCCTGGCACCACTCTTGTCTTTGCACCACTCCAATTTCGAACCCCGAAGCTCTCAAACGCACCCTAAACCCTAGACCCTAAACCCGAACTCCCCAGGAGGCCTTCACGTGTTCTAACAGGGTGGATACAGAGACCCCTTGTTCTGTTCTTGGGTTTAGAGTTTAGGGATGTTTGGGGCTAAGGCAGTAGTGTCTCATACGACCAAAAACTGCAGTTCCCCTAGGGCCTCCTGTTTCACATGTTCAAGCCACTATTGCGTCAGCGGAGGGGAGGGGGGGGGGTCTAACGCAATGAAGCCTTAACCGTAACTAAACCCTGAGCCTGCCCCTGCTTCTCCCAGCGTCCATCCTCACTTTTGAAAGGGCTCAGAGGGCAAATCACGAGGCAATTTGTTCATTTGCTCATGCTCTTGATCCCCCGTGTGGAGCGCAAGTGGGCGGTCATATGCACTGGAACCCCACCTGCTTACGTTGGCGTGGCGATTGCTCCAGGGTTTGCACACCCAGGAATAAATTGCGACCCGGTGGATGGGCCAGAACTCAAGGGTTTTGGACGCACCAAGTGCGCGCCACACACCAAGATTGTCTTCACACGATGGCTTGAAGATCATGCTGACGATGTTCAGTTTCTTTGGGTGTTCAACCGTCTGTCCGAGCTTTCAGCTGACATGGCTCTGGCACTGGACAACAGTGGTAAGGTGCCCGCGCCCTACACAGCCCCTGATTGTGATCGACTCCAACACTGGCCAAACGGTGGCATCGGGGAGGGGGATACCGGAGGTGAGACCCTTATCAACATAAGCACGTGAAGTTCCCCGAATTCGAGTCCTTGTTGGGTACCTACATAGCATCTAGAACAAGCCCCACTTAGGAAACCCCTCTAAACACCCGCCAGCCGCTGCAAACATCGCCTTCATACCTGCATAAAACCCTGAGACGCCCTAAACCTCAAAGGCCTTAAACCTGCACAAAGCCTTGAGAATCCACGCCACACCTGCACACCCTCACCTCTGTACCCGCACACCCCCACCCCCACACCACCGCACAGACACACACTCACATTCATGGGTTTCCCTACTACCCCGCTCTATAGTACCCCCCTGGGTTCCCGGTTCCCCCCTTAAATAACCTTAACTAGGCTTAATTCACCCTAAGCAGGGGCGGGAGCCCAAGGGGGGGAACCTTCAACCCTAAACCCTACACCCTACACCCTAAACCCTAAACCCTAAACCCTAAACTCCAGAGAGGGGTAGTAGGGGAACCCATGACAGATGAGCCGTGCATCAGATGCCAACCCAGGAAGCTACTCCGCGAGGAGGGGCGGCTCACCAGCGATGTGGCGCCTCGGCCCAGAATGGCGTGGGGCTGGGCAAAAGAACTAAAGTTAGGGTTTAGGGTTTAGGGTTTAGGGTTTGGGGTTTAGGGTTTAGGGTTTAGGGTTTAGGGTTCAGGGTTTAAGCTGTGATTCGGGATTGTGGCGATAGCATCTCAGAGATCGCCGGCTAGGAGAGGCAATGTTGCGCACCTTGGCTTTGCTCTCAGTCCGACCTTTGCAGGTCCGAACGGCCTCAGGCACATGTCCAAGCCCTTAGCCAAAATCTAAACTTACTGTAGTTCTTCAGCACTATAGGAGTCGGAAGATTTACTCATAGTTACTCATAGTATTCCTTGTTATGGCCCCTATATAAGCAGACTATAATCACCCCCCCCCCCCCCCCCAAACCCTATTTTATTTGTTAAGGCCCGTGTAGTCGATCATAGTGGATCTTGGTACCTTATACAGAGGGGACTACATGCTTGAAGGTTCATGGTACTTACTAACCAAGTATAACTGTACTTATAACCCTACTTATAAGTGGGATAACCCCTATAAGGCCCTTTAGGGGTACTATAAGTAGGGTTATAAGTACAGCTATGATTGGTTAGTAAGTACCATGAACCTCCAAGTAGAGGCCCTGCTTCCCTGCCAAGGACCCGTAAGACACGCGGTCAGGCAGACAATGTTGCACCCCCTAAACCCCCAATCCCAAAACCCCAAACCCCAAACCCCAAACCCCAAACCCCAAACCCCAAACCCCAAACCCCAAACCCCAAACCCCAAACCCCAAACCCCAAACCCCAAACCCTAAACCCTAAACCCTAAACCCCCCACCCTAAACCCCAAACCCTAAAAACCCTAAACCCCAAACCTTAAACCCTAAACCCCAACCCTAATAAAAGGCTCCCATCCGAAAGCATTGGTCGGTCCCAAGGCGCAGGTTTACATTTGCCAGAAGAACTGGAAGATGGCGACTCATTGCGCAAACAAGGCTGACTGGAGCTTGCTACTTCGGGGGCTTGTGGGGCTTAGGGTTTAGGGTTTAGAGATTAGGGTTTAGGGTTTAGGGTTTAGGGTTTAGGGTTTGGGGTTTGGGGTTTAGGGCTTTGGGGTCTTCGGGAGGTTTGGGGGAGTGGCTTCAGAAGGGGAGTGTGGTATGTTAGGGTTTTGGGTTTTGCAGACGTGCTCAGCCGCATGCACTCGTTTTCTAAATTAGGGGTCCCTTTTTTGCGCAACCCCCCCAATTTCCTACAGCCTAAACTGGGATCTTCCTCTTACTCTGAGACGGACAACATCTATGGCCCCAGACTCTGTACGGTAGCGGTGGTAGCAGTTCCGACGCTCGGTGCGTCCGTTTATTCGGACATATATGGTCCTGTATGGTTTTAAAGGTAGCTCCTCCTGACACTCCGCGCGGGCAAAAAAAGCGTGGAGATGCGAAGAGGACTGACACCCTGGGATGTTCCCCCTTATACTAACAGTCCTTAGTCGGGAGAAGAGTACCCCTGTTAGAATCCCTATGTTCGTATATAGGGGGGAACATGCCAAGCGACACCCCGAAACAGACGGCCCCCTGCTTGAGCTTCTGGACTTTGAACACTCTGGCACAGTCTGAAGGGTAATTCGATCTTCAGGCTACAGTGGCTACAGAGAGTCCACAGAGGGCATAGGGTTTTAGGGTTCAGGGTTTAGGGTATTAGGGGAGGAAAGCTTTACTGGAGCGCATGGGTAGGCCCTTATTCCCTTTTTTGTAGGGTTTCGGTTCCCTTAAAAGCCAAAAACGGGCACTTTTTAGGCTACTCGTGGGTCTAGTTTAAGGGGCAACTCTGTGAGAGGCTATGGAGCTGGCCGAAACTGCCGGAAGCCTAGCAACTTTGGTGGGTTGATCGGGTTGATAATAGAGGGTGATGCAGGGCATATAGTTGGGTTCATAATCGGGTTTGGCATGGGGGTTGTGGTAGGGTTTACAGGGGTTCCCATAGGGTTCTGTAGGCCTGAAAGGTTTTACAGTGTTGATAGAGTTTGCAGGGTTTGCAGGGTTTCGGGTCTGAGGGAGCTTTTAGAATGTAATTTGTTCACTATGGGTCAAAGGGGACAATATGTAACCCTAAACCTCTAAACCCTGAACCCTGAACCCTAAACCCAAAACCCAAAATGGTTCAGGGTACAGGGCCTGGGATCAAGACACGTCGAGCGGCCCCAGGCAATTTGGGATTGGGGAATCTTCGGCTGATGGGGTAAGTTATGGGATCCTGAAGGGTTTAGGGTTTGAGGTTTAGGGTTTCGGGTTTCGGGTTTAGGGTTGAGGGGGATTCCAGGCGAGGGGGCGGTATGTAACACACGGTTCCTTAAATACTCCCGACCATTCCCGAAGGCTCCCCCAAGCTTCCAATGCCCAGGTCGGTGACCACGACGGCGAGGCACGACATCTTCCCAGAGGGCTTAGGGTAACCCTAAACCCTAAACCCTCTACCCTCTAAACCCTAAACCCTAAACCCTAAACCCTAAAAGCACCCTAACCCCCTAGAGGGTTGAATCAGTATTTGCCGGTGCAGGTTTAGGGTTTCAGCAGGCGCCAGCTACGATCCCTGGCTTTCCGACCCGTCTTCCTGCATTGCGTGCGACAGGGTTTTTGGGCCTCAATCCCTAAAGCCGAGATCCCTCGACAGGGTTTAGGGTTTAGGGTTTAGGGTGTAGGGTTTAGGGCTTAGGGTTCAGGGTTTAGGGAACCCTAAACCCCAAACCCTTTGGAGCAAAATATTCAGAGCGAGGAACACGGCACTCCTCGAAACGAGTGCGGCCATTCCTTAAGATGAATGCAGGCACCCTCCTGAACAGGGCGGTTTCCCAAATTCGGGTACCTTATACCCTAAACCCTAAACCCTAAACCCTAAACCCCTTATTATAAGAGAATCCTACAATTTGGGGAGTCCATTTTGGGGGTCTCCTATTTTCGTAAACCCCCACATGAGTCCTTGCTTGGGTTTTCGAGTTTGGGGCTCCCTAAACGCTAAATAAACCCTAAACCCTAAACCCTAAACCCTAAACCAAGGTTTGAGCGTTTCGTGCGAAGATTTGCTGAGCCAGCCAGGTGTTCGCAGTCAAGCTCCTCCGCCACATCGAAAGTGAGATGGTGCGCCTTTCAGAACCCTGAACCCCCTAAACCCTAAACCCTACACCCTAAGCCCTAAACCCTACACCCTGAGCCCCAAGCCCTAAGCCCTAAGCCCTGAACCCAAAGGCCAGTCAACTAACTTGTCCTCAGTGGCTTAGAGCATGGAACCCTAAAGTCCTGAACTCTGAAACGCTCAGTCCCTAAACCCTAAACCTCGAAACCCTGAAGCCCTCTGTACGGAACCTGAACCCTGAACCCTAAACCAGCCCTGAGCCACTGAATTGCCCAGCCCTACCTAACACCCTAAGTCCCTAAACCCTAAACCCTAAACCCTAAACCCTAAACCCTAAACCCTCTCTTGTGCATCATGAGCTGCGTTGCAGAGGAGTGGTACGCATCTTGTTCTGTTCCGGCTTGACAGCTTGGATCTCAGGGTTTAGGGTTTAGGGTTTAGGGTTCAGGGTTCAGGGTTTAGGGTTTAGGGTGCTTTCATTTCGGGACTTAGGGTTCGCTTGTTTTTTTGTCGTTGTGGACGAGGAGGCTTACCCTTTAGGCCCGCAGGGTTGGGGGGGAGGGGGTTAGGGTTGTTTGGGGTTCTTGGGGTTTTGGGGGACCCTAAACCCCAAACCCTAAACGCTAAACGCTAAACCCTAAACCCTAAACCCTAAACCCTAAACCCTAAACGGTGGAGCGCAAGAATGACTTGGGTCTGAGGGTCCCGTGCTCTCATGTGTGACTCTTCGGGGAGGGCCTTTATGTTGGGGCTCAAGGGTAGCCCCTGAACCCTCCTCAGCCCAGCTACCCTTGTCATCGAGTGCAGGTGGAAGGGAGGTAGTGCCCCAACCCTAAACTACCCGGAGCCCCTGACACCTGCACCCAATTCCCCACACACTAAACCCTAAACCCTGAACCCTAGACCCTAAACCCTAAACCTAAAACCCTACCAGATCACGAGCTCCAGAGCTGCTCCTTACATCCGAAACCCTCCAATGTGAACCTTCAACTCTAGACCCGACCCCAAGCCCCAAACCCCAAGCCCCAAACCCCAAGCCCCAAACCCCAAACCCGAAACCCTAAACCCTAAACCCTAAACCCTAAGCTAGGCAGGCGCTTGGGGCAAAGCTCAGGGCAGCAGGGCTGGGGGCAAAGCCCAGGAAAGCTCAAACCAGCTGGCACTCACTGAGAAGGAAGATGCTTAGGGCTGAGGGTTTAGGGTTTAGGGTTTGGGTTTTAGGGTTAGGGTTTAGGTTTTAGGGTTTAGGTTTTAGGTGTTAGATGCGCAGTCTCAGGCTGTGACTTACAAACAGTGAAGCCTGGCTAGCGCGGCGGCTGGTGAACCGGTGAAATGGTGAACTGGTGAACTGGTGTTTAGGTTCAGGGGCGGTTAGGGTTTAGGGTTTAGGGTTTAGGGTTTAGGGTTTAGGGGTTAGGGTTTAGGGTTTAGGGCTTAGGGTTTAGGGTTTAGGGTTTAGGGTTTTGGGTTTAGGGTTTAGGGTTTAGGGTTTAGGGTTTAGGGTTTAGGGTTTAGGGTTTAGGGTTTAGGGCTAGGACTTAGACCTCGAAACACCCTGCCCAGAACCCAGAACCCCAATCCCGTACAAAGATGGTTGCAGAGATGCTTTTGTCAGAAAGGTGTGCAGTGGACACTAAAACAGGCGTCCACGACACGCCTTTTTGTAGGTGTAGGCTGTAGGGTTTGGGGTTTGGGGTTTAGGGTTAGGGTTTAAAGTTTAGGGCTTAAAGTTTAGGGATGTCTTTTTCGGAGGGTTTTAAGGGCCATCCTAGTAAGGAAACTCCCCTGGGCCAGGGCGGCAAGAAGAAGGCCCCGGAAGAGGCTGCGGCACCAGTGCCGGCTGCGGAGGAGCGGGGTGGGAGGGTTTGGGACATGGGCCGAAAGGGGTTTAGGGTTGAGGGTCTAGGGTTAGGGTTTAGGGTTTAGGGTTTAGGGTTTAGGGTTTAGGGTTTAGGGTTTAGGGTTGAGAGCTTTAGGGTTTAGGGCTTTAGGGCTTTAGGGTTAGGGGTTGAGGTTTTTAGGTTAGGATGAGACCCAGAGTGCCGAGTAATGCAAGGTCTTGGTCCCAGCAAGCCCGGTGGCTAACTTAGCAAACCCAGAAACCCAAACTAGGACCCGGAGTAGGCCCTTATTCCCCTTTTTTAGGGTTTAGGTATTAGGTTCCCTTATAAAGCCCCTTTATAAAGCAAAAAGGGGTACCTTTTTTGTTCCTGGCCTACTCCTGGGTCGAGTAATCCGTGAAGTTCAGGAACAAGGGAAGCCACTTCAGGGCCAGTGGGAGCCCTCTAGGGTTTAGGTTTAGGTTTTAGGGTCTCTAGAAGTGCAGCCGAAGTCGCATATCAAACCCTTTGGCGCAAACAGCCGAAATCCTAAAACCCCCAATATGTCACGAAAAAACGAAAACGGGTGACCTTCAATATAGATCCCCACGTAGTAGGATGCCCGTATTATAAGGACCCCAACAAGGTACCCCCGATGTCGCAATCCCTTCTTTCTCAACCCTTATAACCCGAAAGTCCCTTGCAGTTACAAGGGTCCCTCCTTTAGTCCCTTGAACAGCAGTCCGCCGAAGCTTGAACCTTGTGGCTAACCCTAAACTCTAAACGCCAAACCCTAAACCCCAAACCCCAAACCCTAAACCCTCCAAAATCAACTTGGGAGCCTTAGCCCAAACCCCCAAGCCTACGCTCTGCGCGCCTTCAGGCGGCAGCCCCGGCGGCAGCCGCGCCAGAAGCTGTCGCGGCCTTGTTTGGGGGGGGCAAGGTCGGGTTTGGGGGTTTGGGGTTTTGGGTTTGGGGTTTAGGGTTTGGGAGAGGGGCCCAATGGACCCAGAGGTAGACAACCCAGCGCGCCCGGAGAAAAAGACCGAGCTTCCCAACGGCTCCGTACCTATTAACTGGTAATTAATTTATGTCAATGTGTTGAGCATGATTGAAGTTGTGAATCCCTATTCATTTGACTTGTTAAGGAATACCTCTTGGTCTTCGTGGTTAGTACTGCGTCAGCGTTGTCGGGAATCAGGTTCCAAGCACGATCCCTCAAAGGGAAATAGACAGGAACTTGAGAAGTATTTTCTTGAACCCAAATCAAATCTAGTTTGAGGAAGATTCCTTGAATTTGATGATCTCATCATTATTCAGGATCCGGGCTACAACTTAAGGAGTCTTCCATAGATCAGGATCCCTGCTATGATATCTTCAGGAAGACGCGAGTCTTCCCCAAGTTCTCAAGTGGAAAAATGGATGTCTCAAGGTGAAGGGTTCAGGCTTCAGGGTTTGCACTGGGTTGCCCAAATCCCGCCGCAACCCTACACAATACACCTGCAAACTCATAAATGCCCGAAGACGTGCAGCAAGCCCAACAAAGCGTAAGCCCTGACCCAACCTACCTAAACCCTATAACCCTAAGCCCTAAACCCTAAACTCCAAACCCCTAAGCCTCTCACTTCCCTACACCTCTAAGCCTGTACACCCCGTACATACTTGAACCCCACAGCCCCTACGTTCCGAATCTGGGCTGAAGCACTTACCCCCATTGCGGGTTTGGGGTGTAGGGTTTAGGGTTTAGGGTTCAGGGTTTAGGGTTTAGGGTTTAGGGTTTAGGGTTTAGGAGCTAAGCCCAAGCGTCGAAGCCGTAGCTCAAGGAGATGGGGCGATTAGGCGACGCAGAAGGGCCTCGGATGGGCTTAGAAGCCCAGTGGTCGCCTTTACCCCGTTTTTGGGTTCTAGGTTCCCTTTGAGGGTTTAGGGTTTAGGGTTTAGGGTTTAGGGTTTAGGGTTTAGGGTTTAGGGTTTAGGGTGTAGGGTTTGGGTTCCCTTATAAAAGTAACCAACCCAAAAAAGGGTGCCCTTCTCATAATATGGTTACTGGGCTACTAAGTGGGGCTGAGTTTGGCTCCGGGTGCGGCTGGGAGGAAGGTGCGCTTCCTAAGAGATCGCCGACCTGCTGGGGGGGCGGAAGCGGGCGAGGCTTTACACCCTAAACCCTAAACCCTAAACCCTAAACCCTAAACCCTAAACCCTAAACCCTAAACCCTAAACCCTAAACCCTAAACCTGCGAGAGAGCATCCTCACGGTCTTGAGCATGAGGAGCAGCGCGTCTTCCGAGCGTGGTTCGGTGAAAAGTACATTTGCAGATCCATTTTACCCTAAACCCTTAACCCTAAACCCTAAACCCTAAACCCTAAACCCTAACCCCTTTGGGAGGCTTGTGGACACCCAGGATAACAGCCATCATCGTGGCAAGCAACATCGCAGGCGAACGTACCCTAAACCCTAAACCCTAGCCCTCAACCCTAAACCCTAAACCCTAAACCCTAAACCCTAAACCCCAAGCCCTAAACCCTAAACCACTGGGGCTTCGTCACCAGCCTTCTCCTTTCGCAAGGCTTCAACTGCAATCGCTCCCTCTAAGCCCTAGTCCCTCCAAAAGCCTTCAGCCCTAAACCCTAAACCCTAAACCCTGAACCCTCCTCAATCCTCAAGAACTGGGAACTTCATATGGGGTCGGAATAAGTACTAACGGCAAGCCCTTATAGTCCCATATACGAAAATCCAAGAATAGCACCCAAAGCCCCCTTCTGATTACGAAGTCCCTTCAGCCCGCACGCTTGAAGTCCCGAAACCCTTTGAAAGCCCTGAGTCCCCGACACCCCAAAACCCTAAACGGCCAAACCCCCAAAACCCAAAACGCTGGACCCTTAACCTCCAAACCCACAAAACCCGAAACGCCTAAACCCCCGAAAACTAAACCTAAAGCCGCAAACCCGCAAACCCATAAAGCCCCCAAACCCCCCCAAACCCCCCAAACCCTCCAAACCCCCCAAACTCCCCAAACCCCACAACTCCCAAGCCTACTAAAGCCCCTAAACCTTAAACCCGAAACTCCAAAACCCTCAACTCCTAAACCTTGGTAAGACTTTTATTACTACGTAACTATTAAGGGATTGTAGTAGGGGGTACTATCATCCCTATAATAACCTCACTAAGGACTTAAAATAAGGGGGAACTTCCCAACCTAGACCACCTAACCCCTAAACCCCAAACCCCAACCCCAAACCCCTAAACCCCTAAACCCTAAACCCTAAACCCTAAACCCCCTAAGCCCTAATGCTTACCGAGGCGGAGCCGGCCACCTACTCTGGGCCAACCTCTGAAGCTCTGGCTGACCGACTCCAGGCCAGGCGCAGACGTTGTTTTGGAGCCCGAAACCTTGGGTTTAGGGTTTAGGGTTTAGGGTTTAGGGTTTCGGGTTTCGGGTGTAGGGTTTAGGGTTTAGGGTTTAGGGTTTGTACCCTAAACCCTAAACCCTCAACCCGTTCAAGCACTTTTGTTGGGAATCTGTTGCTTTCCTCAGGGCTTGAGGATTCCAGAGGGTTTCGGGTTTAGGGTTTGGGGTTTGGCGTTTGGGGTCGGGGCTGAGGCCTACTTCCCAGCGGAGATTCGGGAATGAGGCCCCCTGTGTAATTTCTCTAAAGGGTTATATAGAGGAGGCAGAAGGTTTCCCGATCCTAAACCCTAAACCCTAAGCCCTGTGCCCTAAACCCTAAACCCTAAACCCTAAACCCTAAACCCTAAACCCTAATCCCTAAACTCCAAACCCTAAACCCTAAACCCCAAACCCTAAACCCTAAACCCTAAACCCTAAACCCTAAACCCCAAACCCTAAACCCTAAACCCTCTAGGGCTGTAGATCATGCCCGGGGCTTCTGCTGACGAGGGCATGGTCATGGACATGTTCGACGCGGACGAGCTTCAAAATGTAGGGCTCCCCAGGTGGGTTTAGGGTTTAGGGTTTAGGGTTTAGGGTTTAGGGTTTAGGGTTTAGGGTTTAGGGTTTAGGGTTTAGGGTTTAGGGTTTAGGGTTTAGGGTTTAGGGTTTAGGGTTTAGCTAGGGCTTAGGGTTTAGGGCGTTTGGGGTTTAGATTTTAGGACGTGGGCCCCAATGTAGAGCCCCACATCCTCAACCCGACAGTGCCTAACCCATAAGGACACCATGCTGATGGACATCGGCATTGACAGCCTCTCAATGCTGGACTTCCATGCCCGGATCCAGCGGGTCCACGCTGGCCCGGTTTGAGGGGGCCTAATAACATGAGGGGTTCGATGATATTTGTTGGTGTGAAACCCTAAACCCCAAACCCCGAACCCTAACCGCAAAACCCTAAACCCCAAACCCCAAACCCTAAACCCCAAACCCTAAACCCCAAACCCCAAACCTACTACACCCTACTACACCCTAACTTGGGCTCGCAGTGTTCAGAGGGGAAGAGCTGGACATGGAGTTTTTTGGCGGGTCCTTTCCGAGGGGGCCGACTACGCTTGATGTGAAATAGCTCTTGTTAGGGTTTAGGGTTTAGGGTTTAGGGTTTAGGGTTTCGGGTTTAGGGTTTAGGGTTTAGGGTTTAGGGTAGCCCAGTGGTACCCCTTTCCCTTTTTTTGGGGTTCAAGGTTCCCTTTATAAAGTAGCTAATCCTCAAAGGGGTACCTTTATTAGGATATGGATTTTGGGCTACTAAGAAATTGTATGCAGTGCTATGGACCCCCAGTCGCCATATAGCCCTATCAGGCTATAGGGAACTTTTCAAGATACCCTCTGCGGTTTAGGGGCTTTGGGGTTTAGTCGGGGTTTGGGGCTCTGGGTTGGGAATTTTGCTGCTGTGCGTTTTGTAGTTTCGGGCTCTGGGGCTTTGTGCTGACAGGGTTTGGGGCGTTGGGCTTAGGGTTCAGAGGCTACTCGGAGTTTCAGGGCGCGCATAACCCTAACTATAACTGTACATACAAACCCCCTAAGTCCCCTAAATGGGCTATAAGTAGACTCATACTTGGGGTTATAAGTAACCATGAACCTCCAAGTAGGATTTCACGCAACAAAGACTTCAAGAAGGCTCTGAGGCCTGAGCATTCATTGGGCTCCGGAGCACTTAGAGAATTCAATGCTATGTCCTCAAAGGACGAAAGGAGGGACCCTTGCAAGGGGCCTTAGCGGT
>CAJNDS010000548.1:107500-115542 GCA_905221605.1 Symbiodinium natans
AATGAGGGAATGAGGGCCCCAGATATACCCTTTAAGGGATTATATGGGGTACCTCATTCCCCCGTTCCCTACTCGCCAACAGTAAGGGGAGAGGGCGACTGTGAGTGAGTGATGCGTGCCTGCGGGGGTGTTTGCCGAGAGCCGGACTGAGCAGCAGCTTACCAGACGTGCGAAGATGCTTGCTCAATGTTGAGTTAGCTTGGAACAATTTTTCAGTTCTATGGCCCTAATCCCTATATAACCTATATAACCTATAGAACCACCTTTCTGCTTGTGTGTGCTATTATCCTGCCAAAGAAATCACCACGTGGACTTGCGGCTTGCAATTTCTCAAGACACGCCTTTGTTGAGACGCAGATCCACATGTGTGCCCATTCCACTCCGGAGCATCCGTTCGCTTCCGTGATGCTCAGACTCCCTTCCTCCCCACCATGAACCCTAACCCTAAACCCCAAACCCCAAACCCCAAACCCTAAACCCTAAACCCCAAACCCTAAACCCTCAACTCTAACCCCAAAACCCACTCTAGCAACGGAGCCATGACGTCCGAACTCCTCCTACAGCCCCTGGAGCTCCCCTGCGGAGCACGTCTGCAGAACCGGCTCTGCAAGGCAGCTTTGACTCTTAGTAGCTGAGTGAGTACACTTTACACTTGTTTGGGGTTTAGGGTTTAGGGTTTAGGGTTTAGGTTTAGGGTTTAGGGTTTAGGGTTTAGGGTTTAGGGTTTAGGGTTTAGGGTTTAGGGTTTAGGGTTTAGTTAAGGATCAAACCTAGAGTAGGCCCTGATTCCCCTTTTTTGGGGTTTAGGTGTCCTTATAAGTTTCTTCTGAGTAGCTGAACGAGTACCGTTTACACCTTTTGGGATACCAGAACCCCCTTATAGAACTGAAAGTAGTGCACTTTTTGGGGGGGCTTCTGAACTCAGCAAACGAAGGACTGAAGGCCTGGCAGATGAGTTCAATCGTGCGACCGAGGAGCTCTGCACGCTCTACAAAGCATGGAGTGGCTTCGCGCGCATGAAGACAGGAGCCGGAGTAGTTGATATAGGGGCGTTCATAATTAGAGTAGGGTTCTGGGGGTTATTGTAGTATAATCATAAGGGGCCATAAGGGAATGCTACCAGTAATTCTTCCGACCCCTCTATTACCAACCTTCTCCTTCTAACCCCCCCCCCTCCCCCCCCGCCCCCCACATACTGATGGTAAAATCTATCACGCACAGTACCTGGCATGCCTTTTCTACTGGAGTAGGCCCCCACTTCGTAGCCACCAAAGTGCTGACGCGAAGAAAGTTTAGAGCCGGCTCTGTCGGTGCGGAAGCGATGTGATGTCAGTGTTGTTCACCTTCTTGGAAGCCCGGTGGTGCCCTTTTACCCTTTTTTTTGTTCAAGGTTCCCTTCTAAAGTAACTAACCAAAAAAAGGTGCCCTTAGTATCAAGATGGTTACCGAGCTACCAGGACTTTCCCTCAATTCAGAGCGTCTGGCTCAGGCACTGGCGGCTTGGGTCTGCTCATCACAGGCAACGTGCAAGTGGACAGGCGCTATATGGAGCGGCCGGGCAACGTGGCGATCGATGGCCCGCAGGACGAGGCCCAGCTGGAAAGGCTACGAAGCTGGGCTTCCTTTGCGACGGTGGCGGGCAACCATTGCTGGGTGCAGCTGTCACATGCAGGGCGGCAGTGCTGTGTGAAAGTGAAGAAGGTAGGCCTGGCGCCATCGGCGCTGCGTTCCGCTTCCAGTCTATACTCATGAGACTGACTTTGTCTTGCTTGTTCCTCCTTGGTCTTAGAAGATATACCTGTGAAAGCTGATTCTTGTGAGCTCACTCCTCAGCAAGGAGAACATTGGCGGTCGGCGCTCCATCATGCCAAGCTATGTTCCGGAAGAGATCTCGGCTGCAGGAGTTGCAGACGTCGTCCGGAGGTTTGTGGAGGCAGCTGTGGTGTGCAAAGAGGTCGGGTTCACAGGAGTGCAGATACACGCAGCCCACGGCTACCTGCTCTCCAGCTTTCTGAACCCTTTGGCAAACAGGCGCGCGGACCGATATGGCGGATCCACCGCATCTCGGTCTACGCTGCTGCTTGAAGTGGTGCAAGCCACGCGCGCGGCCGTGGGAGGGTCCTTTCCGATCTCGGTGAAGCTCAACTCATCCGAGTTTTGGCTGCTTTGCCACGGGGGTTTCCGGAAATAGGGGTACCTTATTGGGGGGTCCTCATTATCTATATTTTGGGTCCCTTGTTTTCGTACACTTCCATATATCCTTGGAGAAGGAAAACGTGCCAGTATTCTGGGTTCAAGTTTCCCCCAAACTCGAAAACTCGAAGCTCTAGGTTTGCCATCAGCTATTGACTATTGAGATCCAGGGTGGCAGTTGATCGGGGCTTCCGAGATTTCCCTGCTGCAAACCCTAAACCCTAAACCCCTAAATATGCGTCCCATAGTATCCGATTGTCTCCTCAGGATCTTGGGGTGGTTCCATGGGCCCTTAATATGGTCCCTTACCTCCTGTAAAGGGTTCTGATGTATGGGCCCGTTTGGTTTGTTTAGGGTAGGTAAGGGGTATAAAGGGGCCCCCTTTTCAGGGCCCATAGTAAGGGACCATGTAAGTGCCCTTAGACAGGAATTGCCTTTGTTTATCAGCTTATGCAAACAAGGCACAACCAAGGGCTGTTTTGTTAAGATAGTTCGTTGTGGTGTTCCTAAACCCTAAACCCTAAACCCTAAAACCTAAACCCTAAACCCTAAACCCTAAACCCTAAACCTTAAACCCTAAACCCTAAACCCTAAACCCTAAATGTGGTTCTAAGGGAGTGTAGCATCAGGACTTCCAGAAAGGCGGCCTCAGCTTTGAAGAGGCTGTTGGCGTCGGTCGTGAGCTGGATGAGATCGGCGTTGACTTGCTGGAGATTTCAGGGAGGGGGGGGGGAGGGGGGGGGGGGGGGGGGGGGAGGGGGAGGGGGGGGGAGGGTGGGGGGGGGGGGAGGGGGGGGGGGGGGGGGGGGCAGGGGGGGGGGGGGGGGGAGGGGGGGGGGGGGGGGGGGGGTTCCCAAAATAGGAGTACCCCTGATATAGAAGCTCACTATATATACATTCATATACATCTGCATAGACAGACATATATATATATATATAAATAATAGCAGAATCCCCTTAGAGGGACCCCCAAAGTAGGCACCCCTATTTTTGGGAAACCTTCAACCGTAAACCCTAAACCCTAAACCCTTAAACCCTTAAACCCTTAAACCCTTAAACCCTTAAACCCTTAAACCCTTAAACCCTTAAACCCTTAAACCCTTAAACCCTTAAACCCTTAAATCCTTAAACCCTTAAACCCTTAAACCCTTAAACTCTAAACCCTAAACCCTAAACCCTAAACCCTTAAACCCTAACCCAGGAGGCAACTACGAGAATCCAGCGATGCTCGGAACCTTCGACCTGCTGGCCACGTCGACGAAGATGAGCCTGTGGTCTGATTATGATGTTAGATTTTTTGCGTATCCAGACCTAAGAATCTGCAATTCCTTTGTGTTAGGATTTAGGGTTTAGGGTTTAGGGTTTAGGGTTTAGGGTTTAGGGTTTAGGGTTTAGGGTTTAGGGCTAGGACCCAGAGGAGGCCCTTATTCCTATACATGGTCCGAAAATAGTGGTACTTTTTTTTTGGGGGGGGTGGGGGGTTCCCCTGAAGGGGATTCTCTTTTACTTGGGGTGTAAAAGGGGTACCCCGATGTTTCGAGAAAGCCCATATAAGAATCTAGGACCCCGAGTAGGCCCTTATTTTTTTTGTTGGCATTCCGGTTCCCTCATAAGCCCCTTGATACCAAAAAGGTTAGCCTCTTTCCCAAGAAGGTTCCCCGGTCTCTTCTTTGTGCTTATTCAGTTGAGGGATATGGGTTCCTCCTTGAGTTCTTTGATTCAGATATAGAGATTTAAACATATTCCAAGGTTATTCAAGAAGAAATGGCTCTATTTATTCATCCCTAAGCCCTAAACCAGGGGAATACCATTAAACCCTAAACCCTAAACCCTAAACCCTAAACCCTAAACCCTAAACCCTAAACCCTAAACCCTAAACCCTAAACCCTAAACCCTAAACCCTAAACCCTAAACCCTAAACCCATACCATTTGCTCAGGAGAGAAGCCTACTTCTTGGACTTCGCGGCGGGCTTCCGAGCCGAGTCCTGACTTCGAAGTACGTCAGGACTTTTTAAGATTTGGGTGCTTCGGGTTTAGGGTTTGGGGTTTAGGGTTTAGGGTTTAGGGTTTAGAGTTTAGGGTTTCGGGTTTCGGGTTTAGGGTTTGGGGTTTGGGGTTTAGGGCTTAGGATTTGGGATTGAGAGTGTCGGGTTTCGGGTCTAGGTCGGGATGAGAATACCCCCACTTGCTATGATCATCCCTAATAAAGGACTGGTAGTATAGGGGAACCATTCTGAGGTTCAGGACTTCAGGGTTTCGGGTGGGTTTAGGGTTTAGGGTTTAGGGTTTAGGGTTTAGGGTTTAGGGTTTAGGGTTTAGGGTTCAGGGTTTAGGGTTTAGGGTTTAGGGTTTAGGGTTTAGGCTTTAGGGTTCAGACCCGATGCTCTGCAGACTGGCTTGCCTGCCATGAGGTGATGAAGAAGACGCCCCTGATGATCACGGGCGCCGGCCTCAGCGATGTGCAGCGGATTGGGTCTGAACCCTAAAGCCTAAACCCTAAAAACTAAACCCGAAACCCTAAACCCTAAACCCTAAACCCTAAACCGACATCACTTCTGATTGAGGTGGAATGAGGAGACGATCAGTCATGGAAGCTGCTTTGAGCTCCGGCAACGTCGACGTCATTGGGATCGGGCGTCCGCTCTGTGGCTCGCCCCATTGCTGCCTGGACCTCCTGAATCTGGGTGGAAAAAAGGGTTTAGGGTTTAGGGTTTAGGGTTTAGGGTTTAGGGTTTAGGGTTTAGGGTTTAGGGCTAGTGGCCGCCCAGTGGCACTCTTTACCCTATTGTTTTGGGGGTTCTGGGTTCCCTTCAAAAAACCAGCCAAAACACAGGGCACCCTTCTTGTAAGATGGTTCCGGGGCTACCAAGGAATGGCTCTGAGTCGCTTCCCTGCTATGAGAACCTTAGTAGCTGAAGGAGTACACTTTACACCTTTTGGGATATTACACTGAAAGTGTGCACTTTTGGGGGTGCCTATGAAGTCAGCAACTAAGGAATGAGCTGACCCTGCCTCGGCCACTTCGGTGGCTCTCCCTTCTGCAATTTGGCCGAGTGCTGCAGACCTTCGCCATACAGTCAGGGCCCCAGGCCCGGTGACTTGCAATGTGACCGTCAGAAATAGCAAGTACTCCGTGCTCCTTGGTGCCCAGAGTGCAGCGAACACACACACACACACACACAGACAGACAGACAGACAGACAGACAGACAGACAGACAGACCGACAGACAGACAGACAGACAGACAGACAGACAGACAGACAGACACAGACAACAGCCACCCACTCACCCACCCACCCGCACCCGCACGTCTGAGGTTGTGGTATTATCATATGGAAATCCTCATTGGCTTGGGAAAGACATATGATGGCTACAACCCCATCCGGTCTCTGTGGTTTGTGGAAACGTGGGACAGCCAGCAAGCACGACATCTCAAAGGACTGACTTGCGAGGTGGGACACTCAGGGTTCAGAGTTTAGGGTTTAGGGTTCAGGGTTTAGGGTTTAGGGCTTGGGGTGTCGGGTTTGGGGCCTAGGGTTCAGGGTTCAGTGCGTTTAGTATTTGAGGTTCCCCGCGTGTGACTTCTGTAGCGCTCAAGCACGATGGACCCCATACCCCAAGCCCTCTAGAGTTGTCAGTCGGTGGTTTGGTTGTTGTTGTTTCAGTGGGGCCTGGCCAGGGCACCGTCTTGAATGCATCCATCCTCCCCTCCTTCGCCCTTGTGGCTCCATGTTCTCTTCTGTTTCTGGGGTCGTGGTGGTGGTGGCGAAGGCCATGAGCCCACGAGGCAAGTGTCTGCCAGATCCCTACCTGAAGGCTTCTTGAAGTTTCGTGGGTAGTCACTTCCAATTAGGGCTACAAGCACCCTGAATTCAGGTTTTGCCTAGGTGTAGTGATGCTTATCCTCGAACCTTACTTGTAACCCTACCTTTGCCCTGGTTAGAGCCACCTTGGGATGTTCCCCCATATACTATCAGTCCCGAACAGGGATAAACATAGGGGGTGCCTAAAATCCCTATTCAGGACTGTTAGTATAAGGGGGAGCATCCCAAGAGCTACCCATCAGAACCTCCGAGTTGGGATTCAGGGGTTTCCGGGCCCGACTGCCGACTGCAAATGGCTGTCTGGGAGGAAAGATCGTGAGGTTTGCAGAAATTGGAATGAAATGTATTTTCATTATATGAACATGTACAGGGACCAACCAAGTGTTTTGAATGATAATCTTGGGCGGACTTCGGTTATGACGACAATGTGCCTTGGGTTTGAATCTTTTTTCCTTCTATAGAAAATACGATATTCTCGAATATCATGATTTCAGATATCAATGAGCTAATATTCAATATGACAATTTTGATGGGTCATTCAATCTTCATATTTTGATATACCTGACATTTTTGTACCGATCTCATAATAAATTTCGAAGGGTTTCGGGTTACAGGGTTAGGGGTATTGCTGGATGGGTTCGAGCAGGGGGTCCGTCCGCTAGGTTCTACAAGTTTCAAGGGACATGAAGTGGTCAGGGCTTGAGGCCATGTGGTGTTCCCAAATTGCCATAGTCCTTATCAGAAATCCCAACAAGGGTACTCAAAGTTGCAGAAACCTCCCCCCCCCCCCCCCCCAAGTATGGTTTTGGGGTGTTCCACACAGCCGAGGAACACGTACCCTAAACCCTAAACCCTAAACCCTGAACCCCCTTGCAGAAAGGCTTTCTGGGGTGTCCCACACAGCCGAGGAACAAGTACCAGCAGCTGGACATATTGGTGAACAACGCAGCCATTGCCTCTTGGTAGCCCTAAACCCTAAACCCTAAACCCTAAACCCTAAACCCTAAACCCTAAACCCTAAACCCTAAACCCTAAACCCTAAACCCTAAACCCTAAACCCTAAACCCTAAACCCTAAACCCTAAACCCCAAGAAAAGGGTGCCCCCCCCCCTATTATAGTATGGTTACTGGGGCTACCAAGGCCTTCAAGGCAGCCGACCCCACGCCCTTCCAGCAGCAGACCGGGCCGACGCTGCTGGCTGCAGGGTTTAGGGTTTAGGGCTTAGGGTTTAGGGCTAGGGTTTAGGGTTTAGGGTTTAGGGCTTAGGGCTTAGGGTTTAGGGTTATTAGGGCTAGGGTTTAGGGTGTAGGGTTTAGGGTTTAGGGTTTAGGGTTTAGGGTTTAGGGTTTAGGGAAAGACAGCGACATATTTGAAGAGCAATCGCTTTCCTGATATGTCGTAGCCTTGTCTTCAGTTGCCGCCACTTTCGTTGATGTGGGCTTAGGCCCGGAACCCTTCAGCTTCATCCCTAAACTTTTTCAGCTACTTCAACCTTTTCTCATGTGTCAAACGGATAGCATCCACAATGGCTACTTGGTCGAACTTCGGGGTAAATGAACCCTAAACCCTAAATGATTATCCCTAAACCCTAAACCCTAAACTCTAAACCCTAAACCCAATCCCTGATGAGGCATGAACCAACCATGTAGCAAAGGTGCCTCACGATCATCAGACACCACAAGACTGTTGGTTCTTTTTTTGGCAGCAGGACGGTGGCCATGCAAGTCGCATCTTACAGGGGTAGTTGGAAGTTCGTGGTATTGAATAACCAATTATAACTGTATCTATAGCCCACTTAGACGCCCCTTCATTAACCCAATATGGTTATGATTGGGTTATAAGTGCAATTACTATTTCTTGGTAGCTTAGTGGTACCCTGATCCCCCCTTTTTTTTGGTTTAAGGTGCCCTTAGAAATTAGCCAACCACAAAAGGGTGCCCTAATTATAATATGGGTACTGGGGTACCAAGATTTCGTTAGTAAGTACCATGAACCTCCAAATAGCAAGCCCTCAGGCCCCTAAA